>JARHVA010000091.1:777500-1305000 GCA_037957365.1 Torreya grandis | reverse complement strand
TAGTAAGCATTAGGTGGTGGAATCTAATCCATAGATTTTTGAAGTGCATTTCTAAGCACTAAGTGGGTAACTGGGCACTAACCTAACCTAATGGAAATGGATACTAAAAGAGGACTAGGGAATAGCTATATTGTCTATATGAGGAGGTGAATCTTTTAACAATAAGTGAGGGACCATTTGCTACCCTAAGGTAATAAATGGGATTAGGAAAATCATGAATAGAGAAGGCCCTAACTAGGTGTACATTGAGGTAAAAATAGAGAGGTTTCATCCATGGATTCATTCCTTGGGTGAAGCTAATGGAGTGTTTTGGCCTACCATATACTATATATAGTTGGGGGAGGCCACCCTATCTATAAATGGGAGAGAGGGTCTGATGACCTACTTTATATAGTTATAAATAAGGGAGGCACCTGACTACCTACATATCTATCTAGAGGTCTCCTATCTATGAAAACTTACATATCGATATGTTGGCAATCTTTAAGCCATATAGATATATAAGGGGTTAGTCCATGTAAATTATATATAGTCAAGGAGGCTGAGCCCCTATCTTGATGAGGGAAGTCCTGAGATAGTGGGTTTCCCAAAGATAGTGTACGTAGTAGGGATGAAATAGTGAGGAGTGGTTTAGATCAACTAAGATTAGCTTGGATCATAGTTGTGACCAAATAATCTTGTCAATATTGTCACATTGGGCTCATAGATAGTCAATATTATTATATTAGGATTATATCCATGACCAACCAATCTTGTTAATCTTGTCACATTAATATCATAGCCAATAGTGGGGAGCAGATGAGATCATATCACACATCCCTTTCTTATTTTATAATTCAAATAGTCATCCCCTCTCCTTATAAATTTAATTATCATTAACCTCATCTTATCTCTTTCCTACACATTAAGCCATTATATGATATAGAGTTGACATTCTAAATTTGTAGTCTCTTCTTTATGAGTCTATCCATATCCATATATGGCTTGGCCTCATAGGCATCCCTTATAACTTATATTTAAAGAGGAGGTGTGATTTTTATTGGTGTGATGGCCCTAGATATGCACTCAATTGAGATATAACCTATATATCTATCTATTTGAGGCCCCCTATAGATGGATAGATGGATAGATGGGCTTCATTACCCTACGTAGTCTCTCACCTATCTATTTGTGGTGGGTTATGTTTGGTTAATAGTGGGAGTGGGAGTAGGAATGGTTCATAATAGAAACATCATAAGGAGTGGGAGATGGGTTTTCCTCAGCTTTATTCTATCTATATAGCCACCTAACTATTGACTAATTATATATCCACTTAACTATCGCTATCTATATATCCCCACCCCACCCTATCTATAGAGGCAATTCCACAAACCTATCTCCCTGAACTATGTGGAAGCATGTGTATATAGGTGATAGGTGACCACTAAACCCATAGAGTAAGATGGATTTGGGTTCAAGGGCACCCTATCCCTATTTGATCTATGGGTATGGGCCACCCCCTATTCCTAGATCAGCTCATATATATGGTGATGCCCCCACATAAATCAGATAGGGCCACATAATTTAGAGAGGGGGTTGAGGAAGTCAACCCCTTATATACCCCATAGTTTATACATGGGTATTGAGCTCTATTTGAATTATAGGGGTGGTTATATAGACTCTCCCTTGATTAATTCATTTGTGCACTTACTCCACTATAAAGACAAAGGAAATTTCCTTTCAAAAATCTAAATGAGTAGCACTAATTGATCTAACAATGGAATGTCCAAATAGGGTTTGAGATCACTAATACCTAGTATATCCATATTTTCTCAAACATTCAAGAATGAATATGTGGAATTTACCCTATATATAGATACATTCCTTATAGATATATGTAGGGATTAGTAGTTCATAATAGAAGTGCTTATTTGGGACTTTCATCTTTCATTGACATAATCCCCTAGGCTACAGAGATTGGTAGATAAGTAGGGGCATGATAAAGGAGTGATTATCCAAAATCCAACAAGTATCCACATGAAATTAAGGGGAATGGGTATTTATTAGATCATGTATTTGAGACATCATCACATCATGGGGAACATGTCAAGATGAGAAGTGATTGGCAAACTATTATTTTAATTAAGTATCCAATACATCATGAGGGAATCTATATTAAGGAGTCTCAATCTTGAATGTAAAAATGTGCTCATGAGGTTGTGGTTCACAAGGTTGACAATCCAATTAGGGTTTTAGGTGTATTCATCAATCAAAATAAGGTGAAACTAGTCTAATCGCCACCACCACTCATCGAAACTTTTAATCAGAGAGTGCATATGCACTTGGCTATAAGGGAGCATTATCCCATATATATAGATAAGTCATTCATAAATACATAACTAATATGAATTTGAAGAGCCACCTATAGTCACACTCGATCGATAGAGAGGAATTAGGCAATAGAGTGATCAACTAATCAAGGGAGAGGATTAGCCTCTTATGTATTTAATAATGATTTGTACTAGCCAACATCATACCCACCAATCAAGAAATCATATTACAATATGACAATGTAAGTATTACCCCATATATAGAAAGAGGTGAACCCCCAATGTGGAATACACAAATTAATTCAAATTTAACATTTAATTCATGAGAGAATAAACATTATATAAATTTGATCTTCAAAAATTAGGGATTCAAATCTCATCCAAAATCTCCCATAATCTCTCATTATATCCTAGATTCTACAATATCTCTCAACAATCCTATAATCTCTCCCAAAGACTAAAGAGGTGGGTTATGAAAATCATAATTCACATATAATATTCTCACACAATAATAAACTAACTATTTTATTTACTCACACATATATTAAAATACCCCTTACATGTGAGTACTAATAATGATATTCCTAACATTCCCCTCCTTGGTGCTCACGTGGGTGAAAGAAACACATAGACTAAAAAGCATCAGGTTTGCCTAATAATGCATCTAGTTTTACAAAGAGGGATGTGAACAATTTATTGATAATTACCTTTGATCATAGGTTTATTTAATATAGATGACTTAAAGTGGCTTTGATAAACTTAAACTATATGTCATGTTGACAAAATGTACTTTGGACAAAATCTAAGTAATGACACATTGAATGAAAGTCGATTAATGACAATGATTATTTTATTTTTAAACTAAAAACTCCTAAAAATTAAAATAAAATACCTAACCAAAAAAAAACTAAAACTTAAAACAACTACAAACTTAAAGACTAAAAAAATAAAACTTAAAGACTATGTCAACACAATTTGACACCAATACTACATATAAAGGCATTAACATTTACTTATAAACAATACAACCTTAACCTAAATAAGGATGACTATCTCATTTTTCAAACTAATAATTCTATGAAACTATGGACAAAAACAATATTGACTTATATACTATATTGAAGGCTTAATTTCTAAACATATAAAAAAACTTATTAAACAATTTAAAAAGACTAAACCTAATGCCACTAAACAAACACTTTTTCTTTGTTAAATCCATAGATGGTGAAAAAGGTTTTGAGAACAAATGGAAAATTAAATAGGGAGATGTTTTTTGGAGATTTAGGCAAATACATTATTGAGACAGGGTACTAGGTAATATCTATGTTGTTTAATAATAGGATGATGTTACTTATGGGCATGGGGTAGAAATTGACCTAGGTAAGATAGAATATAGAGGGTAAAACAGGATGATAAATTCATTTATGCACTATAGATATATATTATATAATGTTCATGGGGTTGAAAGTGATCTAAAATGGAATAGATATAATATAGGTAGGCAAGCAAGCCTACATGACTTGACTATCTATAGTTGCATCTGAGACTAGGCTGAAGGGAGATTACACACTCCAGTTCTACATTTGGACTCACTGAACCATATAGATTAGATAACATATATAGAGGGAGGATAATGGGGTATAGGGGTGTAGTTAACTACATATATTGTATTAATAAAAGTAGAGACCACTAATAATGAACTATATTTAGTCATTAATCAATTAAACTACCCACAGTTTAGATGGAGGGGGTTATTGATGCATCCACCCTATATAGATAGACTCCCTCCTTAGGTTAAGATCGGGTTGTATTATAGAGAGGGACTATCTAAAGTTTTATATCTACCAAGTCCCCCATTTACTCTTTGGATTAAAGGGTAGAAGAATACTAAGAATTTGAATTTGTTTACCTTTATCTATGGCCCCTCAAGGGACCTAATATAGTCAAATGAATTACTCTGCTTCACTTCTTTCAGATCTGGGGTTGAGTTTAGTTCATGACTATGAGAAAGAAGTCAATCTATGCTATTGTTTGGTAATATTAGTTGGAGTATGACATAGATTTAATATTTCACATGAATACTACATCTTACTTATAGACACCTAAATCTGGCCACTGATAACCTCCAATCAGGCTTTTGGCCAATTTATACCCAAAATGCACAATTTGGACTAAAAACACTAAAACATGATAAATGATGTGAAACTAACATATTCAAGTGCTGATTTTGGCTAGGGTATCCCTAAATAGGGTAATGCAATTTATGGGCCAGCTAACTTTGATCAGATCATTTCGAGTGAAAATACCAATTTTGCACCTGGGTGCTCTGGATTGTTCTTTTCTATCAAATATTCTACACAAGACAAATGCCTTTGTTATTTTTTGTTGATAAAATCCTAAATAGGATAATGGATCCAATGCATTTGACATCACCTTTCAATTCTAATCTAGTCAAATTTTGGACCAATAACAAGACATTCTGATTAATTTGAGTAATTTGTGCACAAAGTACTTAATCATGATTAAGAGCTAATTAAACCAAATTAGGGTCTAATTGATAATTCCATGGAAAAAAATTTAATAATTTGTTTTGAAAATTAATATTGAATATCTACATCATCAAGTGACCTCATTTTTTGGGAAGACATCCATAGGCCATAAATGCCACAAATATCAGGATGCATGCCCTCCATGCCTCATCAATGTCTCCCATGATTCCCTATATGCCTCTTAATTTCCCCTTCTTCAACTTAATTCTAAAATTAATTATAAACTTAATTCTAAAAGTTGAATTAATCCTCAACCACACATCTCAATCTCAAGATGGACGATTTGGGTTGATTCTAGACATTCTCAAAAATTTATAAATAGAGAGGCCAAGAACATCATTTCTAAGAATTGAGAATGCAAAGTTATAATGCACAAATAGTTCCAAAAGATTCAATAAATTAGTGTTATCATGCCAAATTGATTTCAAGACAAGCTAAGTCACAAGCCAAAGGTTCCAAAGGGAGATGGAGGTAGCTAAGCTTCCATTGCCAAGGACTTCATGAGCACAAGCCAAGAAAGCCACTACAACAAGAATTTTGGAGCATCCAAGGAAGGTAAAAGAGGGTTTCCTTGCATTTTAGTTATGTGTTTTATTCATGTTTGTTAACTAAGATCTCCCTAGTGTCTAGGCCTAGAGATGTTATGCTAGTTGGTGTGTTTTTTTCATTTTATTTTCATTTTGAAAATAACACCATACTAACCATCCCCTCTTGAGTAAAATTATTAGATCCACATATGGCATGCCTGATGGGACTATATGCATCTCACACCTGAATAAGGTCATTTTACAAATCTAAAATATTTATTTAGACCCTTAAAACTTATGCAAATTGATTTTCTAACTTTATTTTTCCATTACTATTTGCCACGGATTTACATAGTAACTGACGTCGACAAGTAAGACCGACATCAATTACATAGCTTAGCCAACATCAGTTAGTAAAATTGACATTAGTTATATTTCTATTAGCCAAAGTAACTATCATCAATTGTATATAATTGACATTGGTCACTGTGTTTTTCCAAAAACATAGACTCAAGAGCTATTTTTTCAAAGTTCATTATTTCAAACCAAAAAGAGCTTCAAAGATAAAGGACATGCTAACATTTTTGATATAGGAGCAAGCTTGATATTTTCTCAAAACATGTTTAAATAACCTTTACATGCTTAAAAATCAATTAAGAACCTTGTTTTGGGTGTCTAATAAAGAATTTAGATGTTTTTTATTAATGTTTTCAAAGTTTACAACTAAGACTAAGGGGTCAAATGAACACCACCTCACTTTCATTTGGACTTAAAATTGAACACACTTGTCAATTCTTGTTTACAATAGTTGTTTATATTAAATCTTTGTTTGGCATAAAGAGGAATATTACATGTATGCTCTTCCATTTTTCCCCTATAAGAACCTTTAGAATCAAAAGTGCTATTCTTATTACAAGTAGCCTAGTCCAAGGCTTAGAAAGAAAGTCATCTAAAGCAGTCCCCAAAAACTCATCAAAGTTTGGGTGACCTTGAAAATGATGCTAAAGTCTTTCTACTTTCATGCTTTCTTTATTTTTATGCAAAACTTAGCTTGTGAGGGGGACTTTATCACCTCTCTCAAGTTATTTAGGGAAGCTTTGACTTAGGGTTTCATCTTCTGACATTGACTTCATTTGGCTCTTTTGGAGTTGCACACGAGACATATTATCACTTTAGACAACACACTACACTGAGTAAACAACAAGTAATGGTTGCAAAAGGGACTAGACCTTTTTGTAATAAGCGAAGTGATACGGACCTGAAATATGTGCTTTTCTTTTACATTGTTCGCCATGAAATTCATTATGGAAGTATTGTTGGTGCAAGGTGTGCCTCAAGGTCCATGTCATAGTACTGTAATTTGATAGAAGGGGGTGTAAAAACCCTACTATATAATGAGCATTTACTTTTGGATGAACACTTAAAATCCTCTTAAATGACATATATTAATGGATTCTAACAACCCAAGCAACCTTGTCAGTTTAGGATCTTAGAGAGATTAATTAGTTGGTCTTATCCTAGATTAAAGTATTTTTTGGAGTCAAAACTTGGTGTAAACAAACAATCCAAACCAAACATATAATCCAAATTTTCCATTGAACAAAGAGGCGTTATGCTACCCACATGAAATTATCAATTTGCCTTGTTCAAAGTTCATCAAAATATTGAGAGTCATATCATCCACTTCAGCATAGTTATGCTACCCAATTGAGTCTAGACCTTTACCAAAGTTGTTTAAGTCCTTCACTTATAATCTAAATTCAGAATTGCAACTTTACAAGTTCATAGGGTTGATGTGTTAAGTGGGTTCACCATTTGCACTAAACTTAAGGGAACTTAGGTTCAATTTAAAATTTGGGTTGAAGACCATTTAAGATTCATAATCATTGTCATCACTTGATATACTTAATCCATTTTGCACTAAACACTTGCACTTTGAGTATATGCACCACACCATTTTGAGTCAATAAAAGTAGTGTTATGTTGTCAAAATTGTAGCAAAACATCTTTGCCTTAGATATTTTTGAAACAAACCTTTTTGTTACACCTTTTAGGTAATATAGCATCATTACACTACCCAAAACATTTCAAATATTATTTCATAGACCTTCTTGCAAAGAGTTTGAAAATTGTTCCTACATTTTTAGACCAATCTAAGTGTACTTTTGTGATCTTTTGTCTAAAGCACAATATTACTAATCACCTTTGTCTAGCTTGTTTGTCAAAAGAACCAAGTTTTATACCATTTTTTTGTGAGAAAATAAACTATTTATAAAGTGCATTTTGTTTCATACCTTATACCTAGTTGATCAAGTTTATTTCCAAGAATCAAATGCCTAGTGTTTCTTATAAGTGTTTCAAATATGTTAAATTAAAACTTTCATCTATTTCAAAGTCTATCTTTGACGTCGTTTGGCCAAGAGTCCTAGCACATGCCTTGTTTGAGCCTAGCTTTTAACACCGTGTTTGTCCAAAAGACCTAATAACTTTTAAATTCTTAGATTAGACTGATTTGAAACACTTCAACCTTAGAGTTTGGAATTTTAATTTTTGGTCTATTTACTTGCTTATCTTTATGTGAACAGTGAAATGTTAGATACTTCACACTAGCTTGTTTACTCACAAATCTTTGCACAAACATTTTGATCCTTTTGACAAATCTAGACCAAGTTGGGACATTATCTATTTTAGACATTGTCCTTTTTAGAGTTTTTATAACTCTTTGAAATTTTATCACAAAAGAATTGACTATGGATCCCAACATGTATTCCTACACTCATAGTGGACTCATATATAATTTAGGGATTAGTAATGTGCTGTCATAAGAAGAAATGGTGCAAGACCCCTATACAGATAATATTTCTTATGAGATGGATTCTTATCCCTCTTATAATACTCAATCAAGGGCACAAAGCCAAGATTCATTCTCTAACTATCTGGTTAACACACCACCTTATTCAAAACAACACTAAGAGTAAGCTGCACAATACCTAGCTACAATACTTGTAGTGGATGAATCAATACTTTAATAGTCATATTCTACCAATATGGCTTTCACGAATGATCCATTTTTTTAGAAACATTTTTTAGAGAACAAAGATGAGATTTTGGTTAGAGCCATAGAGGTAGGGGCCAAGTTTCCAATAGACTTCCCCCATGAAAATTTACCAAGTCTAGTAAGAGTTCCCCATAATATTATTTATGATTAATAGGCTTCTTCTAGAAATCCTATGGATCTATTCCAAACAACATATCAAGAACCCAATATATCTGATCAAGGCAAAAACATCATGGAAGATCACTTTAACCTAATGCAAACAACATATCAAACCTACCTGAATCTAGCACATGATTTCAATAAGATGAACATGGTAAGTAAGCCTCTTATTGACCTAATTCCTTCAACATGAGTGTTGATATAGTTAACTGGACAAGAGAATATGAATTCTAACCCATTTACACAAACCACTTCAATAGATAACTTGATGCATACACCCATTATTAAAGAAGTGTCTTCAACCTACACATAGAATAGTGAGCCAAACATAGTAGATAATGTGCAAAAAATGTCCAATCTTGATCAAAGTGGTACTAATGCATAAATAATTAGCTAACAATATGTGCCTATAGTTAATCCTATGGATAGGTCATCACACTAGGGAGTAGGAGTTTCTACACCCTAGCCTCAATTGGTTGCTTTCTCAAGTGTACAACCTATGGGACTAGGTAATCAAACAATAGTTAATGTCACACATTAATGATAGAATGTGATGAACCCTACTCCTCCTCAACAAATAATGAGTAGTATTCCATAATAATATGTGTAATCTAGTGTATCAATGAAATAGAGTAAAAATACATTACCACCTCAATCAGGGGAGACTAATGTTCCACCTTGTCAGGTAATGATGAACGTACCTCTTCAATCATAGACTAATATGCCAATCCAAAACCAAGCAATGACTAGTTAATAATGTGAAAATATTGGTCAATGATAAATGCTAAATCTAAAACCTACTTTTACTTCCTCATAAGGATTCATGCAACAAGGAGATCCCCATATTTCTCATGTACCTACTAGACAATCATTGGTTCAAAATGTACCACAAATTTAGAGACAGAGTCTTGGTCCACAAGTTCCCACTCAATAATAAGGTTTGATTAGTCAGAAGCATGTCCCTTTTCAACCATAGTAGGCACAATATATTTATATCCCTCCATCCCAACCACAAAATCCTCCAAGTGAAACCTTTATCCCCAACCTAAACCAAAATATTGCATAACTAAGTGTGCAATTTCAAA
Organism: Torreya grandis; assembly: GCA_037957365.1. Lineage (NCBI taxonomy): Eukaryota > Viridiplantae > Streptophyta > Pinopsida > Cupressales > Taxaceae > Torreya > Torreya grandis. The sequence continues at coordinate 1,295,313 of JARHVA010000091.1, read as the reverse complement.
TACATCCTAATCCATGTATGTGTATTCCTAATCCATTCACCAACCAAACCAATGTGCCCTAACAAGTATCCCCATCATACCTTAGACAAAGTGTCCCACTTGTGACCTCTCAACCATCTATCCAAACCAATATTCTCCCTCAAACCAATATTCCTTCCATTTTCCTATCCCAAGAATTATAACAGATGAAAGATGCAATTACTACCATTCAAGATAGTAAATAAACTAAAAATCTCAAATTGGATGATGTATGTTTCTATCCATGCAATATAGAGTATTTTCATATACCATTTCCTCCAAGATATGAACCACTAAATTTTGATAAATATAAAGGGAAAGGTGACCCTAAGGCTCATTTGACTGAATTCTTTGTCATATGTCAACCAAGCATATAGTGACATATACCTTTTGATGTTGTTTCCAAGGAGATTGGCTAGACAAGCCTCGAAGTGATTTTTTAAGTTGCCCAAAAATTTAGTAATGGATTTTGATGATCTTTTTGATAAGTTTTTGCAGCACTTTTCTTATAATCTCAAGTGTGAGATTTCATTAGTGTACTTAACGCAAAATTAAAAAAGTTAGTGAGAGTTTTGAAAGTTATTTATAGTAATGGATAGCCCTTACAAGCCATTTCACCCATAGTTTACTAGATAAATAATTAACCACTATGTTTACTAAAAATTTGCATAGTGAGATAGCTTACCATCTGGAATTACAATGTGCACATACATTCAAGGAAATCATTGACAAAGGATTGTTGATCAAGTGGGTGATCATCAATAAAGGAGTCATAAAACTTAACTCAACTAATCAAAATCAAGGTACCAATCAAGGAAATGACCAACATCCCATTCAAGCACAAGCATCACAACTGACATAGGCTAATAACCACACAAAAATGAAGAAATTCAATTATAATATGAATGTTGTGGGAAATAGAGTAACTAAATCCCATCATGTCAAAATTGTGAAAACATTAGCTGTACTACCTTTTCAATTTACTCCTACTCAACCAATGTTGCAAGCATAATAACCAAGACCTACAAAACAAATACAACAACTTTTACCATTACAAACCCCTCCTCCTAAAAGAACTGTGCCTACATGTCATGTCTTTAGTGACCTAGAAGAACCTATTGAGTCCATATTTCATAAGATTTCTACCACTAATCTGATTAGTTGGCTTATACCAAAGAATTATTTGTAAGGCATTCCTTATCTTGATTGGTACCATGAAAATGAATTATGTGACTATCATTAGGTAAATGGGCATAATCTACAAATATGTGTCCAAATCAAGCATTTAATTGAAAACCAATGGTGATTCCACTTCCAATAAAAATATTGGGATTTATCAAAACCCCTTTCCTCAACATAACAATCATCAGTAGTAAAATAATCAGCAATAACAACAACAATGACTAGGGTAATAGCAAAATCAAAATCAAAGGCCAAACCAGTAGAATCAACAAAATTAGTAACAGAACCCACAATGATAGAATAATAGATAAAACAAAGGTTATAATGGTAACAACCAATAAACCTACCATGCAGTTACACATGACTACACTAGGGTTATAGGTCATATTGAATTAGATAGTATTAATACCATTTCCATTGATCCTAGACCAAGCACTAATCAGCCTAGACCATTGCTAAATAAGAACATTTAGCCAAATTACATGGATAATCCTTCTTTAACTTGGGAGTGCATACAAGAAAACCAACAAACTAGGACTTCCCCCTTTAGACCTTATATCGATAACCCATCCTTGTTACGTGACCACATACAAGTACACTGGCAATTAAGACTTGTCATGTCTAGTCCCACACTATTCCCAACATTTGTTAACAATAATGGTCCAGTATTTAATCCTAACTATGAAATCACAACTAAGAGGTCAAAGATTAATATCCTAGGCCCATAACCATCTATCACTTTGCCTGTTATCCAACCAACCATTTAGCCTCAGAATAAACTATTCACTACAGACCAAGACAAAAAATTTGATATTGTGGAATAATTGCAAAAGACACTAGCACAAATTTCTATTTTATATTTACTTCAAACATCAATAATCTATAAAAACATTTTAAATAATTTTTTAACCCAATCTACTATTTCTAGTGACATATCCCTTGATAAATTTCAAGCTTTGGTTGGACACCTAGCTCCAACTCAATAAGTCACATTCAACCAAAGCGATATGTCTTCTCTAGGTCTACTCCATAATAATCCATTATACATAGAAGTTTATATAAGATGGAATAAAGTGAAATGTGTCCTTATCGACAATGGATCTGGCCTCAACATTGAATCTCTAAAGTTCATCAAGCTTCTTGGGTACATAATAATAGATCTCTAGCTAGAAATAATAACCATCAAAGCCTATCATAATCAGGAAAGAGAATCATAAGGCACCATTAGTTTGCCAGTTATTATTGGGCCTTTGACTCATGATACACTTTACCATGTGATTAATCTTAAGTTATCATATAATATGCTTTTAGGAAGGCCTTGGTTACATGAGATTCATATAGTCCCATCAATGTTGCACCAATATATCAAGTTTTCCCACTTGGGGATGGAAGTGAATATTCTAGGAGATTTACACCCATATGAACACTAAAATCATCTTGAGGCTAAATTTCAAAGCTATAATTATCAATATGGCATGAATCCAAGTTCCAATTAAGATAAAGGAAAGTCTATACTTACTGATCCTTCACCAAATAATTACATAGATCTTAATACCTTGGATTCCCTTTCCCATATACCACCCCCTGAAGCTTCTAATCATTTAACCATTTTAGATAATGGATTAGGAGAGTATGTAACCCATTATACATTTCATATTGCCAATCTTCCTCAAAATCCAAAAACCTTTGGGTGATCTAAAGTCATCCCACATATGCATTGGCAAAAAAAGAACAAAGATAAGGGACCTGTCACATTTGTACCAACATCTAGCCTAGGACCTGATCCTCTTGAAGGGGATGAATCATGGTTATACAACAACAACCAAGATAATTGTTATAAAAATGCAAAGTATCTTATTCCCAATAGGATCATGGAACATCACAATTATGAAGGAAGAGGCCTCGAACCAAATCATCAAGGAACCATTGAGCCAATTTCCATGACTAAGTATGAAAAACCTTATAGACTTATATTTAAACCTACTGGGGGTGACCCCACATATCTTATTCAAACTCCATCACTAATGACTAGTGATGATGATGCTGACAATGAATCAGGTCAAATCATAGCCTCATTTGTGATAACGTAGCTAAAACTAACCTGTTTGATAACAATTCTACTTGTACCCTTACCGTGGCCATTCATCACAACCCTTTGCCATTATATTATCCCCAATTGATAGATTGTGACCAACAAGAATCCATTCTACTGATTGATGAGTTCTAGAATAATGAGGCATTCTATGATTTCTTGGGCCTTAGAGACAATGTTTTGTTGGGAGATCACAAATCAGGATTCTCAATCACATTAGATCTTGCAGCCTCTTTTGGAGAGTGATTGAACACCTTTATCCAAAAACAAATAAGTAAAACATTGAGATCCCAAAGTGAAAACCTCTTTAAGGCACTTTTTTACCAAGGAAAAATAAATATAAAGGCTATTCTAGTGGTGAAAACCTATTTTAGGTGCCATTAGATGGGGGTGTTCATTCTTCTTTAAATTTAGATCAAGAGACCACCAATGATGAACTTGCCTATGGATCTGAGTTCAAATTTGAGAAACAATAAGTATTTGATCAAATTCTCTAATAATTTTTTATTATTTTTGTTACATGGCCAAATATGCCGTTAGGGGACTTAGATTCATCATGCCTAAGAGAAGTTAAAGAGCAAGTCTTAACAGATGACCCTGACAGAATTCAATAGTTCAAGTCACTACCTACTATCCTAGAAGATGATTCGACCCTTCTAGTCAAAGATACAATAAATGCATCCTTCACTAAGGAGGAACATGATGTCTTTACAACTCTATTAAGAGAATTTGTAGATATCTTCACATGGGCCTATTTTGACATGCCAAGTTTAGACCCTGCCTTGGTTCTGCACCACCTTGTGGTTAATCCTAATGTTAAATCGGTAAAACAAAAATTACGTAAGATGCATTCTCACATTATTGTATTGGTAAAGAAAGAGTTGGAAAAAATCTTAGAAGTAGGATGTATCTGATCTATTGACTACTTAGAATGGATCTCTAATGTGGTACTTGTTAGTAAAAATCCTAAAGGGATCATAATTTGTACTACTTTTCAAGACATCAACAAATATTGTCTTAAAGATGATTTTACCTTGCCTAGTATCGACATGATCATTGACTCCATGATAGGTTATGAAATGTTTTCACTTACAGATGGCTTTTTAGGATATAACCAAATCAAAATAACACCAAAAGACCAACATAAAACAACAATCACCACTCCATGGGGAACATTTTGTTATCAGGTAATGTTATTTAGCCTTAAGAATGTTGGAGATACATATCAAAGGGCCATGACTATCATATTTCATAATATGATGCATGATATTGTTGAAGACTATGTTGATGACATATTAGGAAAATCCAAAACTAGGGATAACCATCCAACAGTGTTGTGTAAGATATTTGAAAGATTATGGGAGTACAAAGTTAGACTCAATCAAAATAAATATGTATTTGGTGTAACTTAAAGTGAATTAATTATCTTCATCATGTCTCATAGAGGTATTGAAGTTGATCTAGCTAAAGTCTATGTTATAATCAAGTTGCTGCCACCAACTAATTTGAAGCAACTCCATAGTTTGCAGGGTAAGATCTAGTCAATTCGATGCTTCATCTCTCAGTTAGCAAATAAGTTCCATCCATTTACACACCTTTTGAATAAGGGAGTTGCATTTCACTAGGATGATCACTACCAAATATATTTTCAACAACTCAAAGATTATCTTGTTAATCTACCTATTTTATTACCTTCTATGCTAGGAAAGCCATTCTTTTTATACCTATCAGCTACCAACCATGCTCTGGGAGCACTCTTGGCTCAACATGATGACAATGTAAAATAACATGCTATATACTACTTAATCTGTACCTTAGTTACATATGAACATAACTATCCACCTATTGAAAAATCTTATCTGGCCATGGTCTTCGTAGCTCAAAAACTACGTCATTACATGTTGAATAATAAGACCATAGTCATTTCAAAAGTAGATCCACTCAAGTATCTACTATCTAAAATAGATTTTCAAGGTATAATGGCTAAATGGATCATTCTTCTTTGTGAGTTTGACATAGAGTATGTCAATCAGAAGGTAATTAAGGGACAAGTTCTTATAGATCAACTTGTTGAAGCACCTCTCATAAACACATAGCCACTCACATTTCAATTTCCTATAAATCCATCATGACCGTCATTGACACACCCCTTAAGGAGTATCTTTGGAAGCTATATTTTTATGGTTCATTTACTGCACATGGATCAGGGGTAGGCCTATTATTTATTACACCATAGGGGGATCTAATCCCTAAATCATTCAAAATCAACTTTATTTGTACAAACAACATGGCCGAGTATGAAGCACTTGTTTTAAGACTTTGAAAAGTAGTACATTGGAACATATCTCATCTCCAAGTTTATGGTGATTTTTAGTTAATCAACAATCAAGTCACATATCATTTTTAGACCAAAGATGACAAGTTGGTTCCATATAAATCCATGGCCAACATTTTTAAGTAACAAATTGCTAATATTACATAAGCATATCATATTTTTTGAACGCTCCCAGTGCGCGCATGCCCCCTGCTCCCTGTGCGCGCATGGAGATTTTGAACGCTGTGGGCACACAGGCGCGAGCGCAAAAATCTATCTCGGTCTAGTATACTATGATATGGTGGCTGGCGTGGCTGAATCTTTACCAGTGAATGGGGATAGGATCCTGGTCGTGGAAGGGGGTTCTTCTCCAATCATGGATTCAGAAAAGGGTTTCCCTATTTTTGGGTCTATCCCTGGCTCTAAGGAGAGAACTTATGCAGACATGGTTGCGTTTGAAGCTGAAATTCATGATGTGAAATGCCATGCTACTGTTGGGAGACTAAGCGAATCACCTGTAAGTGCTTTAAAACCTGTCAAGGTTAATCTTGATCCTGATACTGTTAAAGAAATCTTTGATTAGGTAGAGTACTTTTCAAAGTCTGTAGCTATTTGTAGATTTCATGGCTTCTGGCCATCTCTTGCTGATTTACATGGCTGGATATCCCAGACATGGCTGCCACTAATTGATGGAAATGTTGAAATCTATCCTTGTGGTAAAGGTTTTTTTTAGCTTTGTTTCACATTACTGAGGATAGGAAGACTATTCTTTCCAACAGAAACTTCTTCTGGCAGGGTAAATACCCTCTCTTCGCCAAACGGTGGCATATGGATTTTAATCCTGTAACGGAAACTTTCAACAAGATCCCTGTCTGGGTTCGGCTCCCTAATCTACCATTGCATCTATGGCATGAATCGGTGTTTAAAACCATCAGAAATGCTATAGGGGAATTCTTATTTGTGGACGCAAAAACCAAGAGGTATTTCAGATCGACCTGTGCTCGCCTTATGGTTGAGGTGGATGTCTCTAAGGGCCTTCCTGAGGTGATTTGTCTAGATCCCCCTAGGGGATCTGGTTTTGCTTTTGTAGGTTCCAGGTTATTTCATTTCCTGGGTGTGCTTAAGGTTTATATCTTATCTGATGTAAAGGGTTTCGGGGCCCCTTCAAAACTTGTTTTTACCTTAATCTAAAACAAATTGCTAATATTTAGTTTGAGCACATACCAAGGGCTAGTAATAGAACTATAGATGCTAGGGATACTATTGGTTTTCTAATTCAACAAATAGATAAATCTAGAGATTATCAATTCCTCATCGAAAATTTATCAACACCAACTCATGAACTTTTAACTATTGCCATGATTTGTGATATTATTGGTCTTAATCCTATCTGGTACTTAGACCTTTATAACTACCTTCATGACCATGCTCTACCACTTAACTTATCTTGAAAACAAAATAAAGCCTTTGCTCATCATTCCACTCATTATACTTTACTTAGACCCACCCTTTACCATCATAGTTTTGATGGAACTCTACTTCATTGTTTAACTTTAGTAGAGTCTATACTAGCTTTAAGAGAAGTTTATGAAGGAGTATGTGGCACTCATTCTATTAGGGAAGTCCTATCCAAAAATCTCTTGTGAACCAGTTTTTATTGGTTCATAATGGACACAGATGCCACCAAATATGTAAAGAAATGTGAAAAATGTCAATGGCATGCTAATTTGATTCATGCCCCAGCAAAAACTCTGAAACTAATGTTGACACCATGGCCATTTTCTACATAGGGACTTGACCTCATTAGGAAGATTAACCCCACTTAATTTGACATCCATAAACATATCCTTACCACCATTGAATATTTTACTAAGTGGATTGAAGCTATACCCCTCACGTGACTAGAAAACATATTTCCAAATTAATTTTCAACCATCTCATTTGCCACTATGGTATCCCCTCTATAATTATATCTGATAAAAGAAGATCATTCAAGAACAAGGATGTAGACTAGCTATGTACCAAATATAATATCACATAACATTTTTCTATAACATATTACCCTCAAGGTAATGGCCAAGTTGAGGCATCCAACAAAACCATTGTCAATACTCTAAAAAAGATTGTCAATGATGTCAATCATGATTGGCACCTTCAGATTCTCTACCCTTTGGGTATACCATACCAATCATCATACCCCCATAGGAGCCACTCCATATTCACTTGTTTATGGTACTGAAGTCATCCTTCCCATTGAGGCCAAATTGCCTTCATTGCACATCTCTTTCAAACATGTCCTAGATGATCATGACTATCAAGTAGCTCACTTGCAAGAGCTTGACCTCCTTGATGAAAAATGCATAGCCACACTCAAAAATCTTCAAACATATTAGAACAAACTCAAAGGCCACTATAATCAATGTGTTAAGTATAGAACATTTAAACTTGGTGATCTTATTCTTAAAGAAAACCAAAAGAATACCATGGTTGAGAAGAAGCATAAAGGGAAATTCAAACCAGATTGGATAGGGACTTTCATCATCACTATAAATTATGGATCAAGAGGATATAGGCTTACCACCCCAAATAGTGATGAACTTCCTAAGCAGATGAATATTATTCATCTCAAGTGGTGTTATGCTTAAGTGCTAAGGTGTATTTTGTGTAAGGACCATTTTATTTGTGCCATTTTATCACTATTCTTCTTTGTACAAATACCATCCTTATCCTTCCTCTTCATTGTAACCACTTTCTATTTTTGTTCTATTGACCTAGTGTATTCTAAAGCCTAGCCTATTTGACCTTGGTTTTTCCCATTCATTATACATTTTCAGCATTGAGTTATCTAATCAGTTTCATCAATTGGTTCTAGTACTTCAAAAAAAGATCATATTTTAGGATAGTGTGATAGAAGTTTTGGAAATTACATGATTCATTTGATATTCTTTTCTTAAAACCAATCTTGATACTAATTATAACCACCTTTAGGAAAATTAGTACGGTTGATCTATGCCATTGTGTCCTAGTTATAACTTCCTATGGGAAAACTAGGGGCAACATTAAGCCTTGACATACTAACTTACCACTTCCTATGTCATAATATGCCTTTTTACCAACTGTGCCTATTTTTGTTTGAATTGACTACTACACTCATCAAGTTCCTCCATTGTAAAGGCACAACTATAGTGACTTGAGGTCCTACTCTAGGGCTATGTAGACAATGCTCGATACTTGTTGAGGTCAGCTCAATCACCCTTTTCCCTATGCTCTCACCATTTTTTGAGTAACTTAAGCCACACTTCTACCATTTTGTAAGCAACCTAAGCCATTCTCTCACCATTTTATAAGTAACCTGAGTTTGAATGCTCTTACCATTTTGTGAGCTTGAACTATTTAGTGTCTCATCATTCTCGATTGAGTTGAGATACTCTAAAACAATTCCAAAAACATTTGAAAAATTGTTAGAAAATAACAAAAACATTGACCACTTCTTTACCTTAAGGATTTTGGAAACCTTACTAAGTTACAAGCAAATCACTTGTCATTTAGTTTCCTCATCCTTTTTGTCCTTTTCTCTCATGCACTTTCCATTTTTCAAGACCATTCCTCTTCTTCTATCACATCCATTCTATTTGTTTTCATTAGTTATCACATTCTTCCCATGCCCTGGGAGAACTACATTTGACCTAAAGTTTTTTATTGGTTATTACATCCATGGAACTATGTAGGCAATGTTTACTTACCTAGTGCATATAGAGATAGCTCGACCATCCCCTTCCTTTTATTCTATTCCCCCATTTTGTTTGTTTATTAAGTTGTCACCTATTTTCTAGGGATAATGTTCATAGGGTTTTTATTGTGTTGTTTACTTATTTATTTCTATTTATTTTGTGTGTTTGTTTGCTTTCAGTATAATTGCCTTGATTTAGTTTATGTGTGTTCATTAGGTGATTCCTTGCCTACACTTCCACTTGAATCCATCCATATTTATATGTTTACATTATCATCATGGTTTTTATCATTGGTGCATTATTTTCTATTGAGTATTGGATTTCGAGAGTCAATCCTCATGCATATTTTAGCCTAGTCCTCATGATGTTATACCATGATTCCTACTAACATGTGCTACAACAAACCTCAGCTTTAAAAATTCTATTCATCAATGGTAGCATCTCTTTAGCACCAACATCTTGATTCAATCCCAATCATACTCCAAATAGAGTAATTAACCATGAAATAATTTCAACCTTTATTAGTTTAGATGAGCTTTTTCTTACTAGTAGGTTGTTCTAATTCATCATTACCCTCTATGTTAAGTTATCATCATTAACCAAGTTTATCATGTTTTCCATAATCAAGGTCCAATGATTATAACCACCTATATGAAAATCATTACACAACACCCCACTTGCATTTCTTAATGATTATAACCATCTTTGGACAAATCATTATGTTTTCACCATTTTACTTTTTCTACCCATACAGGGGCATGTTCTTATCTTGTTTGTCTATCCTAAATGGGCAATTCCATCTTCTCAATGATTATAACCACCTTTGGTCAAATCAGTTATCATACCATGTTGCCACTATTGGGGTACAATGCTTATAGCCACCTTTGGGTAAACCATTATGCACCATCCAACTTGAATTCTCAATGATTTTGACTACTTTTTTGGTCTCATTATGTTTTTCACCCCTTCATATTTCCTTTTTGTGGTCCCCTCATTTTGCTTCTTTCTTTTTGAGGGACCATTTGCAGACATACTTGTGGCAACTATTCCCTCGAGGGAGAATCATATAGTTAGTTTATCATCATTATAGTTGTAGGCATACATGACCTTTTAATTTTTTGAGAATATGTTATTATGCTTATTGCTTACAATGCCTTCCCAAAAAGGGGCAAACTGTAGACACCTAAATTTGGCCATTGATAACCTCCAATCAGGCTTTTTACTAATTTCCACCCAAAACACATAATTTGGCATAAAAACAATAAAACATGCTAAATGATGTGAAACTGACATATTCAAGTGTCAATTTTGGCTAAGGTGTCCCTAAATGGGGCAATGCAATTTATGGGTCAGCTAACTTTGATCAGATCATTTTGAGTCAAAATGCCAATTTTGCACTTGGGTGATCTAGATTGCTCTTTCCTATCAAATCTTCTATACAAGACATGTGCCTTTATTATTTATTATTGGTAACATCTTAAATGGGATGATGGATCTAATACATCTAATATCACCTTTCAATTTCAATCTAATTTAATTTTGGACCAATAACAAGGCATTATGATCAATTTGAGTAATTTGTGCACAAAGTTCTTAATCATGCTTAAGAGATAATTAAACCAAATTAGGGCCTAATTAAGAATTTCATGAAAACTTGTTGAATAGTTTGATTTAAAAATGAATATTAAATTTTTGCATCATCAAGTGACCTCATTTCTTGGGAAGACATCCCCAGGCCATAAACGCCACAAATATCAAGATTCATACCCTCCATACCTCATCAATGCCTTCCATGATGCCCACCATACCTCTTAATTTCCACTTATTCTAATGTCATGATGATTATAATTATAATCTTAATTCCAAAAATTAAATTAATTCTCAACCACACATCTCAATCTCTAACAATAAGTCTAACTAACACATAAATACCGAAGTAGATATCTCCATCGAAGCCTTATTTATGAAAAGGCTCGAAGGTATCTATAAGTATATATTACATCTAGGTATTTATCTATTATATAGATAATATAAATGATCCATGATTGTGAATCTATGAAAATCTCTAAATTCATTGGTTGACTGGGGATAAAAAGTAGTCATATCGTTTATGTAATATAGTTGGTTGATTGGAAATATGGATAAAGAATAGTCATATTATGTATGTAATATTGATGAATGTTAGTCATTACTTATTAACATAATATGGATGGTGGATGGATGGATGTTAGTCATATTATGTATAGATTACCATCAATCATTTACTCATATGTGGAAGTGGAAAACCATATTATTATATTCAAGATCACATTCTCATATTTGATAAATAAGTGGGTGTATTAAATTCAATAAGATCCTTGCTATGACCATATTAAATAAGTACACCATATTGTTGAAGTGGTGATTGAAACTATATTTTATTAATACAAGAATAAATGTTGTCTCTATCTATTGATATAGACCTATTGATCAATCAACTCTATCTTTCTTCTTTACTCTGATCTAGAATCATATGGTATTTTACATAGATTCTTCAATCTAGAAGTGGTGATCAGCTAACCAACCATATCCATGATGTGAAAACTAACTTAATAATGGTGGTGACCACTTACAACTCAATAGGTGTTTGATAGTGAAGGATATTGGTAGTTGGAGATAGTGTTCAATCCTTGAAATCAATCATTTAGGCCCTTCTTTCCCTATTAGTAGTAGTCAATCTTTGAAATCCCTTAGTAGATTATGGTGATTACTAAATTTTGGCATTATTTTTGACCTCCTACCATGGTGGATTACTAGACACATCTAGTATAACACCAATTTAGAGTTCTTCTTATTCAAAATAACATCATTAAGGACCTATTAATCCATGTTCTTAATTATAGGGATGCATATCCAACCTCTATTTGTCTTTGTAAATACCACCTCTATTCTCCTTTGTATCCCTTATTCTATGATATATAGGTTACCCATATATAAATAGGTGTATCCATATTATAATCTTAGCCTATAGGTATATATGGTCTTGCAACATGCTCTAAATAGTGAAATCATTTCCATATCAAGGTAGGTATATAGTGCCTAGCCATATATCATATGTCTATAGGGGAAACCATAATTTTAGGACCCTATAGATATAAGGCTTATGAAGATGGGATTGAAAGTTACCCCATCTATCTATTATGGGTTGGGTCCCTTATTTGTATCGTACTATAGTAATTAGATTTATATTGAGTATGTATAGATAGGGGGACTCAACCTTCTAAATTCATATCTCATTAGTTGATATATATCTTTAGGTCCTCCTCATCCTTGACATATATATTTATATCTCGAATCATCTCCATAAACTTCATTATATTTGGATAGGGTTGGTTTAAGTTCTAGTTATGGGGCACTTCCTACCTCACCTAAGATAATAGATACATCAGTATCTATCAACTATCTATATGGGGCAGGACAAGGTAATCACTCTTTGTATCAACCTCACCCCCTATCTATATATGGGGTATAGTCTTATAGATATGGATGTAGATATGGTAACCCTTTATATATATATATATATATATGTGAGGGAACAAATAATAATTCTTCATTTTTAATTGGTAGATAATTTCATTCATAGAGTGTGTTGGCTAAGGGGGACTCCCTTCAGGTTGGTGAGGGCATCATGAATTTGAGAAAACCCTATTCACTGATCAACTACTGGTGAACCCTATCTATTGATTGACTTATGGTGAAACCCATACAATAAATTAAACCCTATTTGATGAATCCCATATCATATTGGGGGCACATCCCTCATAAACCTAACCTATATAGTATCTAATAAGACTATTTACTATGGGGGCATATCCCTCCCTATATATATATGGGCATACCTATTTATAGGGGAAGGGACATATATATATATATATATATATATATATATATATATATATATATATATATATATATATATATATATATATATATATATATACACATACATACATACATACATACATATATATATATATACATATATATATGTATATGTATATATACATATATATACATACATACATATATATGTATATATATGTATATGTATATATATGTATATATATATATATATATATATATATATGTATATATATATATGTGTGTGTGTGTCTGTGTGTGTAAATATATATATGTATGTATATATATGTATGTATATATATATATACGTATATATATATATACATGTATATATATATATATCTATATGTATATATATGTATATATATATATGTATGTATATATATATGTATGTGTGTATATATATATATATGTGTGTGTGTGTGTGTATGTCTATGTCTATATATATATATATATGTATGTATGTATGTATGTATGTATAATAAGACTATTTACTATGAGGGCATATCCCTTCCTATATATATATGGGCATACCTATTTATAGGGGAAGGGACATATATATATATATATATATATATATATATATATATACATGTGTGTGTGTACATATATATGTATATGTGTGTGTGTATATGTATATATATGTGTGTATATATATATATATATGTATATGTATATATATATGTGTATATATATATATGTATATATATATGGATGTATGTATGTATATATATATATATATGGATGGAAGGACCCCATGGAGATAAATACCTCACCTATCACTATATGTCATTAGAGTGGGAACCTAGTCTCCTCCCCATCTATCTATGGTTCAACGCCAACCTATATAATTTGTGTGGGATAGAGACATCCTTCATAAATATTGATAGAAAGGTCACTATATATGGGAAGATAAGTGGGGACACATCCTTTCCTATATATATATATGGGTAAACAAGCAGGGACACATCTCTAATTAAACTATATACTATGGGGGTGCCTAGCTTCATTGTCCACATATATATAGGGTCTAAAGAGAACCAACCCAGAGTTACTTATATAGGAGTTAATTGAGTGTTATCCTTGATATCAATTCCATATCCCATATATAGAGATAGGGAGGCCAACCATACATTAGGGGTCAAGTGCCAACTATAACTAAACTATTTCAGTAGGGAGGCAACCCAAGCCCCTATGAAGGTACTCCCCTGATAACCTACTATCTATAGTTGGATCCTTATTTTTAGCTAGATCCCTATCACTATAGTGGTAGGCATTTATCCATTCTAGGATATTGAAAGCTATTCTAATTTATTATACATTGTGTGTGTGTGTGTGTGTGTGTGTGTGTGTGTGTGTGTGTGTGTGTGTGTGTGTGTGTGTGTGTGTGTGTGTGTGTGTGTGTGTGTGTGTGTGCGCGCGTGCATGCTCGACAACCCCCTCTAGATATATGGATTCAAGGAGGTTGAGCCCTATATATCTATAATGGAGATACATCAATGTTTCACACAATGGAATAATATATCATAGAAATAAAAATAAAAGTAGATCCACAACAATAATTGATGAATTAATAGAATACTTGATAAATGTGATTGAGCCACTCGAGGAGGAAACCTCCAAAAAAATGCAATAAGAATAGAATTCACAATATGATGCTTAAATACTAACCACTACCTCCTATATATACTCTACTTAACCATGCTTATTCTATGAACCAACTTTACTAGGAACATAGAGAAATATGACAAGATAATATGAGAGGTATGTTAGTCATAATTCAACCACACATATCCCTAGACACTCCATAAGTTAAGGGTAGGACATCCCTCCCCTTTAAAATAAAATTTCCCCCAATGTTGAATCAAAATAGGAAGTTGTTGTAGGAAAGCTTCATCCTCAAATGTTGCATCTTCACAATTCAAATTCTTCCACTTGATAAAATACTCCTCAATCTCTCATTTTTGTATTTTTTTAGTGCATGCGTGAAGGATCTCTTCAAGCTCAAGAATGACTTGGCCTTCTTTATCTAGTTCTGGTAACTCAATCTAGGTAGAATTTGTGTCCAATTACATTTTTAAGGAAAGACACATGGAATACCATATGTATGCGAGTAGATTGGGGAACTTCCAGCTTGTATGCCACACTACCAATTTTTTTCAAGATCTAATAAGGGCCATAATACTTGGGAGAAAGCTTTTTATTTTTCTATTACATCAGAGATATATGATTATATGGTTGAAAATGCACAAATACCCACTCACCTATGTCAAAATTCCCATCACTATGGTGTTGATGCGCTCACTTATTTAATCTATTATGTGTAATCACTAAATCTTATCTCAAACTAGCTGGTACTTCTTATTGATGTTGAATTTTTTATTCAATAGCTTGAATCTGGGGCTAAACCTTTAAGGCTGAACTAATGGGTGGGGGTGAAAAATATATAGTGCCATAAATGCAGACATTTTGGAAGAAGTATGGAATGAAATGTTATACCATCATTATATTAGTGGAAATAAATGAACCCATTTGTCATGTTTATATGACAAAAAATAGAAAAGATACATATCAATTAATTTATTGACCACCTTTATTTGCCCATCAAATTAAGGATTATATGATGAGTTATGAACTAACTGGGTGCCCAAACATGCAAATAATTTAGTCCAAAAATTATTGGTAAATATGGGATCTCAATCACTTACAATGATCTTGGGATTACCATGCAATTTTTGAATTGTATTGAGAAAAGTATAAGCTACTGTACTGGTGAAAAAACACTATGATAAGGAATAAAAATGAGCATACTTTATGAGCCTATCCATAATTACCATGATGACATTTTTACCATCCATAATTTCCATGGTGACATTTTTACCATCGCACTTCGATAGCCTTGAAAAGAAATACATAGAAACCTCCTCCCACCTTTAGCTAGGTATGGATAAAGATTGAAAAAGACCCCATTTATTAATTTTTTCATCTTTGTTTTGTTGACACACTATGCATTCAACCACATATTTCTATATATCCCCCTCAAATCCTTACCAAAAAAATTCTTGTTTGATTTCATGACATGTTTTCAAAAATCCTAAGTGCCCCCTATTGGAGATGCATGAAGCTCCTAAAGAATTTTATTTTTGAGGAGAGAATTCTTACAAAGGTATAATATATATTTATACCATAATATTTCCTCCTTCTACTCAATTTTTTTGAAATCACTAAAACTAAGGCAAATTTTCTAAATCAAACCCCGTATATCCCTATGATTATCTCATTATGATCTTGCTTCCTCTAACCCATTTGTTTGCCAAATGGTCATTGTTCATAACAATGTCTCAACTAATTTATCCTTCCTAAAGAGTGCATATGTCACCACATTCTCTTTTCTTTTATTATACACTATTTTAAAATCATATCCTAACATTTTAGTCACCCATTTTTTTTGTTTTTTTAACGAATATCATTGTTCAAAAAAATCTTTTAGGTTATCATGGTCATTGTTTACCTAAAAGTCTTTACCCATCAGATAAGGTCTACATTGTTTGAATCCATGTAGAATAGGCATCATCTCTTTCTCATAGATTGACTTGAGTTTATTTTGTACCTTGAAGTGCAAACTCTAAAATTCAATGGGTATTCTTTCTTTAATGAGTACAACTCCCATGGCCCCTGATGCACCACATTCAACATCAATTAGAAAAACCAAGGGTAAAAAAAATTAGAGTGGTGTACATAGACGCTTATATTTTCTTGAATGTCTTGGTATTTATTTGAGTTCAATGAAATGAGTATTTTTAAATAATGATTTGAGTGGAGTTATTATGCTACCTTAATTTTTAACAAATGTGTTATAGTAACACGTTACCTATTAGCCCCAAAAATACATGAAGGTTCTTGAGGGTCTTTAGCACTTTCCACTCCATCATAGCTTGGATCCTTTTAGGATCAAATTTTACTCCTTGATGTGAAATGGTATGACCCAAATAATAGACATTTTGGACACCAAAAACACATTTGAAAGTCTTGGCATAAAGTTGATGTTGTTCCAGAACTAACACTACTAGTTTTACATACTTCAAAAGGTTTTCCCAAGTTGTGTTTTACATTAGGATGTCATCAAAAAACATGAACATATAACTTATCAAAAAGAACTAAAAAAATTATTTATTAAACTCTAAAATGTATATGGTGCGTTGGGCAACCAAAATACATGACCATAAACTCATAATGGCCTTCATGAGTTCTAAAAGTTATTTTAGGGATATCCTCATCTCTAATTCAAATTTAATGATACCCAGAGTGAATATCTAATTTGGTAAAATAAATAATTCCCTATAATTAATCTAAAAAATCATCAATTATTGAAAAAGGGAACTTATATTTTATGGTGTACTTATTGAGTTCTCTTTAGTTTGGCCACATCCTTTAAGTGGCATCCTTCTTACAAACTATGACTATCAGGGATGAGTATTCACTTTGGTTATGTCTGATCATAATTGCCTCCAACATATCCTATACCATATTTTTAATTTTACTCTTTTTGACATATGGATACCTCTATGGTTTGATGTTTGGTGCTGTACTACCTAGAAGTAGTCTGATGGAATGATCATGTTCTCTAATTGGTGGAACTTTTTTTGGAATGGCGCTAAAAATAATGTGGTGGTAATCAAGAATCATCTATAAATAAAGATGTGTATACTCATTCGTTGGTTGAACTTCTATGGAAAATAAGTTCATGACAAATCCTTTGGCACCTTTTTTGAAAATCTTCATCATCTAATGCGAATTATCCAATTATGGAGATTTTACCCATAATCAACATAGTTCAAATATCATGCCTTCATAATGAAAGTACATGAATAGTTAATATAAATTCATCTATAAGTTTCCAAAAGTTATGATCCATTTCACTCCAAAAATAATGTCAGTTCTACCCATCAAAATAGTAAACATAGGAGAATCTAACATGTAGTCTCCATGGAAAGCTTAATTTTATGGCACTTTCTAAAATAGTTGACTATGCTACCATCTACAATCATGAACTAAAATTTTGGAGTTGTGTAAATGAAAAAATTCAAATAAGTATACAACTCACTATTGATGAAATTGTGTACTCCTTGAGTCAATCAACATTGTCATGTTTTGTTTCTTAAGGTTACCCACCACCTTAAGAGTTTGAGGAGTACTAATACCTAAAAGTGAATGGTAGGTGATAGTAGTGTGAGAATCTTCAAATTCTTCCTCGAGATCTTCCATACCCTCACCCAAGGCCTCATCATCTTCATATTCATTGGTGCCTTCAATCTAGAATAATTTTTTTAGTACATCTATGTGGTTTGTTTCATTTGATACCATAACCAAAACAACAACCCTTTTGCATGCTTGTCTTCAATTTACTAAGGTGTCAATATTTTAGGCTAATAAAATGATGGTGTTGGGAAATTTCATTATTATACATTATCAAAATCCCTTTCTTTGATTAGATAGGATTCATATATTTAAGTTGAGTTAAACATGTGAGCCTCAAGTTGGATGTTATCCTTGAGGGCACCCAAGGACATGTCAGCCATATTTTCCTTAGTGATGTCAGCCACACATAAGGATAAATTCAAGAATTATTGAATATAATCCTTAACATTACCTATTTGACATAAACTTACTAATTGATTAAAGTAATTTTTGAGACATTATTGTGATAATGGATCTGCACCTCCTTAAAAACTACTAACTAGTTAATGTGAAGGCCATTTTTTTTATTTTAAGCACACAACCATGTATATCAAATGAACTAATTATAATATAGATATAAATAGGCCATAACTACCTTTTACACACATGGATTCTGATGTAGATCAAATAAATTTTCTATTTGATTGATCTAAATGAGTGGATCCTTACCATCAAACTTGTGTAGTTCCACTTTTGGCAACATTTGCTTTAAACCAGTAGTGGGGGTGTAATTATTTGGAATGGGAGAACTTGAATGAAATGGTAGAGTATTTTTGTAACCATTTAGATGTAATATTGGTCAGTTTCCTATTTATAATTTCCAATTGATTCTTCACAAATTCCATGTCCCCTCTTACCCAAATGATGTCCCCTTTGACTACATCAAGATCATATTTCCTCACCATGCTTTGTATATTTAACTGAAGTTAGTGAACTACATTAGAAACTAAAAGATCAAAATTTTTAAACTCGATGTCATCCTTGTGATGATTTTTTGGAGTTTTTTTTCCTTTTCTAGTGTTTATAAGTGTTCAAACCGGTCATGCACAAAACCTAGGATGTAGTGTTTCAGCCTAAAAAAAGTACTAGTAGATTACACCATTGTGATCATCTCATCGAGATGAATCTAATGATTACTAATTTTCATAAGGGTAAAAAAAATTCAGACTTATTTATTTTTCAAAAATACTTTGAATAATATTGCAGGGATGGGAAAATTAAATTCTACTCAGATTACATGTTATTTTTTTTATCCTTCAACTCTCAAGAGAATCGCAACACTAGAACTAGAAAAAATATACATCACAAAATTTTGCCCAAATTGAAGATATAATAACACTTGTAATGAAATTACTTAGATGTTTTACACAATGGAATAATATATCATAGAAATAAGAATAGAATAAGTATATCCATAACAATAATTGAAGAAAGAGAAAAATTCTTGATAATTATGACTAATCCACTTTGAGGGGGAAACCTCCACAACAATGAAATAAGAACAAAATTTGTAATATGATTCTTAAATACTAACCAATATTTCTTATATATACTCTACTTATCCATAGTTATTCCATAAACTGACCTTACTAAGAACATATTGAAAGATAATAAGATAATATGATAGGTATGTAAGCCACAAATCAACCATACATATCCCTAGACACTTCATAGATTAAGGGTGTAGTAGTAAGTAGTATCTATTTAGTACTCATCTAGTTCAAACCCCTATCTACATATTATATGAATATGGACATGGGTATATATATCTATCTAGGTCTCATCTATATCCATCTATTTGACATATGTGATATGACATCCATAGTTGAGTAGTGTTGTATGAACTGGTTAGCACCATTATGATCCCTACTACCAATATAGTTAGTAGTGAATGAACCATAGTTGGAGGGCAAGGAGGGGCCCCTTATCTCTACTCAAATCTTAATATAAATATGGGGTGACAATAAAACTCTATATAGTGTCAATGAAACTATATATTGTGTCAATTAAACAACATATTGTGCTAATGAAAATAATGGGCCCTCCCAAGAGATTCTTTTACACCACTTGAGAATAACTTGATCGATCAATGCTCTTATTTTTCTCTTCTCCCTAATCTAATTTATCTTTTTGATCATCACTTGATCGATGGCTTGATAAATTATCTTCTTATGTAGATCTCACCTCTATAGATCTTATATCTCTCACCAGGTGATGCACTAGTTGATGCTCTATATCTATATAATGGGAAACTATCTATAGTATAGTCAGATCCCTAACTATTCATTCCCTTGATAGATAAGGTATATAGGGGCTCTACCCCATATAATGGTGATAGTGAAACCCATCATTAAAGTGAGTATGATTTGGACTTTAAAGGGGGATCGCAAAGATTAAACTTACACCAAAGAATCCATATGGCACCCTTAGACTAAATATATAGGACAATGATGCAATCCCCTCTATATTTATAAATGGGCCCATATCTATATTTCTAAAGGGGAGGGGCTTGTCTCTATCTATATAGTCTCCCTCCCCATATAGTTATATGGGCCTTCCCTAAATAAATATATATGCTATATACCCACCCAACTCTTTCTATATATGGGGTTGGGATTCACTCAACCTAGTCATTAACGATAGGTAGTCACCTTGATTTTGACTTCAATATCAATTATAGCTCAACTTCAAAATTAGTTACAACATAAAGAAAGAGGAACTCTACCAATAGCTATATATAAATCTATATAGTTGGGCCAACTAGTACTATAGGCCAATGGCCCCAACCCAAATATATATAGGGGCCATATTTTAACATTTTTAGTCTAGTCTATAGTTAGTCTGCACTCCCCTAACCAAACTCCCCTCTAGATATATGGGGGGACTCTATTTTATACCCACTCTAATGGCTCATGGATTTAAACCAAAGGGAGAATTGCTCTATATATATAGAAAGAGAGAGCTTGTTATAGTATCAATCAAATAAAGATTGATCAATAATTCATTTTGTGTTTATGTGGTGGTTGAATATATATATATATATATATATATATATATATATATATATATATATATATATATATATATATATATATATTCAACCACCACATAAACACAAGTGAATTATTGATCAATCTTTATTTGACTAATACTATAACAAGCTATATATGTGTGTGTGTGTGTGTGTGTGTGTGTGTGTGTGTGTGTGTGTGTGTGTGTGTGTGTGTGTGTGTGTGTTTAGCTTTTCTTTGATGTATTGATCAATCCCATTTCCCTCAATTATATATATATATATATATATATATAGAATTGAGGGCAATGGGATCGATAGATACATCAAAGAAAATTCAAACATATATAGATAGGTGTGTAATGTCCTACTATCTCACTGTCAACCACCTCTACTTATAAGGTAGGGTTGGGTGTTAGTTAGGTTGTTCCCTTAGAATATGGTGATAGATTTAAATCCATGCCATTAGGATAATTAACCGATCTATTTGGCATAAATCCACCCCCATCTCCACTTATCATTGAAGAGAGCATGGTCCAGTCAACACAACTTGGGGATGGCCTTGTTAGTTGCTAGGAGGAGTATCCCATGTTTTCGTAGGCCCATGATAGTAAGGGTTAATTTATGGATGTGTAGGTGGGATAGATGCTTCTAGTAAAACCAACAAATTAAAATTAAAATATATGGATGGAAAGGGTAGACATATATAGTTCCCATTAGATAGGTATATAGGGTACAAATCTATTTATAGGGTGCACTTAGGTGTCCCCTATATATATTATATATGGAAATCAAACTATAATCATACCAACCATAGTCATGTTTTTAATAGATCAATCTAGTGTGATCACCTTATATCTCTATGGGGACCCATATATTTTCATATAGAAATGGACCTATATATAACTAACTCTGCTCGACTAAGAGGATAGTCAACCACACCACAAATTTATTAGTTAGTCTCTATTTCTATCATATAAACTGGCCAAACAATAATGATCTATATGAATTAAGAAACATGTATGTCTTGGACTAGATAGAGCAACTACAAATGATTGGGCATCCATCTGATTTCGATACAGTAGGCTAGAGTGGAATATAAACTACACTACATGGAGGGAATTTAGACTAGATATGCCCCTATTATTTCCCTACTATATATAGCTTTTTTATAACTAGGAGAAAGGGCATAATATATATATATATATGGCACTCACCTTAATCTAACTTAACTAGATGGGATTGGGGATTGAGAATATATGATATGGTACCATATGTATATATGTCAAACCCTATCTATATATGGGGACTAAATCGATTGATGAACTACTCCCAAATAGATCTTAGGGTCAATCAGGTGGCTTGCCAATATATATAGAGGGAGGGTCTAGCCTACTTAACTTCATTCATATACCCGTATAGATCTATTCCCAAATGAGAATCAATATGAATTGGAACCATAAATAGTTGGCACTCATGGCTATGGCTATAGTTCTAGTTCTAGTAGTCCCTCCCTTTATATCCAATCCATATATCTAGTTTGGGCCCAACCATATATCTAGGTAGAAATGATTCATGAGGAAACATGCCCCACCTTTCTTCAATGATGCCCCACCTCTCTATCCTAGGGAAAGATCATAAGTAATAATCCTTTAGTTATCTCATCAATGCCCCTACTCTCAATTACAAAAACTAGATGATAGACCTGAACCCTTTGTGTCAATTTTTGAGGCAATAACCCTCTATTGAGAAAATATGCCCATTACCCCCATATTGAGGGAAGAAAGTGACAACCCTCCATTTGGATTATGGGTGAGAAAACCATTGATTATTTTAGTTGCATGATTGGGACAATAGAGGAGGTTGAATCTTTATTTATATAAAAGAGGGGAAGGGGACACATGACATCCTTCATTCCAGTTAGGAGGCCCAAATAACACATGGGCCACTTGATTAGTTTATTATCTAGATGACATGTTGGGGGCCTCGATTAGACCCAATACCAAAAGACCAGCCCCTCCCTAGCTTAGGAGGTGGGGGCATCCCCATAGATCAATGTAATGGGGGTATAACCCATAGACTAATTGATTGATAGATCAAATGGGGCATACCCCATTTATCGATGATAGTCTTAGGAATACCCCCTTTATAGATCTATCATATGGGTGCACCCCTCCTATTTATAGATCAAGGAAAGAACTCTCCTCTCTAATGTGTAGAAGAGAGGGAGACCTCTCTTTTGAGATATTAGACGTGCACAACCCTACCCCTATTTACTCATCTTGGTAAGCACCTATAGTGGATAGAGATAGGACCAATGCCCTTCCCTCTCTATTTATCGCTACAATTAGGGCAACCAACCTAGTTATATATGGATCAATTGCCTAGCCTACACTAGATAAAGATAATGTTGGTGCCCCTCCCCACCTAGCTCTTCTAGATATCCTAGGCACCCTACCACCCTCTATATAGTATAATGTAGATGCACTCATCCTCTTCATCAAATAAATCATATAGGCACTCCCCTATAAATAGTTGAGGTGCTTGTCATCCCTAGTCTATAACATTGAGGCACCCTTCCTTTTTATATCAAAGAAAGTATGGGCATACCTCCTCTATTTTATCTATATATATGAGGTTACCTTCCTCCATATACTATACCACCTAGGCCTACTATGTATAAAGGATAAAATATCCTAGATAACCTACCTCTCTCTCTCCATACTGCCCTAGTTCCCTACCTCAACTTCCCTAGCACCCCTTCTCTCTCTAGTACAGAGAGGATGAGCACACCCCCCTCTATATACTCTTCATGCCCTACCTACCTATATATAGACACCACTCATATCATTTATATAATATCCACCCACCCTATCTATATCCATTAATATATAGGGTGCACTCTTGAATTTGTAGGAATGGGATGGTGACCCACTTCCTTGTCATTCTATTTAGCTAGTCAAGAGACCTAAAGGTTCTCCCACATTAGATAAGTTAGGAAGCTTAGGTAATCCACCCATATATAAGGGCCTAAATAAACTCCATATGACTATTCAACCACCCTATCTATATATATGGGAGGTTCACTCCCCCTATATATTTTTTCTTAGCCCACACTAGATAAAGATAACACCAGTGCCCCTCCCCACCTAGTTCTTTAAGATCTCCTAGGTGCCCTACCTCCCTTTATATAGTATACCATAGAGTCACCCTTCCTCTTTATACCAAATAAAGGATGAGAACACATCCTCTATTCTATCTATACAAATAGAGGCACCCTTCCTCCATATACTATACCATTAGAGCCTCATGTGTATAGAGGATAAAATAGACCAAGTGACCTAGCTCTCTCTATATTACCCTAGTACCCTACCTCAACTACCCTATTACCCCTCCTCCTTCTAGTATAGAGAGTATGGGCACCAACCCTATATAGACATCACTCATATCACATATATAATAGCCACCAACCCTATCTATATCCATTGATAGATAGGGTTCACTCCTAAACTGCTAGGAATGGGACCATAACCCACTTCCTAGTCATTCGGTTTAGCTGGTCTAGAGATATAGAAGGAATCCCATGCTAGATCAACTAGGAGGGCTAGGGAAATTTCCCCTTCTACTCTTATATATAGGGGCTCGAATATATTCCATATGACTATTTAACCACCCTATTTATATATATATATGGTTCCTACTTATCAAGAAAATAAAGAAATAATATATAGGGGAGTAAGCCTCCCATATATATAAATAGGGTGGTTAAATATTCATATGGAATATATTCGAGCCCCTATATATATATATAAGGGGGCACATAGGGTAATATAGAGGAGCTACTTAGACATATATATAGAGTGAAGAGGGGGACATTACCCACTTGATAATCTCTCTCTCTAGGATGGCTAGAATATTCACTCCTCTTAGTTTATATACATAAGACCACTGACCAAACTCTAAGACGTGAGTCCCTCCCCTTGATTTATTTTTTACTATTTGAGAGGCCATATATAGATGTCTAAGCCACTACTTGCTTGATAGTCTATTTTTTTGAGATGGCCAAAATGCTCACCCCTCTTAATTCTATAGATAGGGTCACTAGACAAACTATAGGACATGATCCCATTCCATTGCTTTATTTCTTACCAATTGGAAGGCCATATATAGATGGGGGTCTAAGCCCATAGTTATTTAGTTAGGTTTAGTCAGAAGACCTAGGTAAATTCTAATTGATTTCCCTATATGGGTATTCTACTTGTTTGATAGTTCTCTTGACCAATAATACCCATCTTTATTAACTTATCCCCCTCTACCCCCACCCTATCCTACTTACCATTAGTTGATCCATCTAATCCTGCTTAGATAGATATAGGAACCAATAAGTGGATAATAGAGATAGGTTGTTAGATAGACAACTATATATAGGGCATTCAACCATTCTTAGATATGGGGCCTACCTCTTACTCTTGTCTCTTAGATTAGGAGGTTTCCCATATTGACCTATCTCCCACATCTAAATATGGAAAATTAAAATATATATTTTGGAGTCACTAGTATTCCCTATCTATCCATCTAGTATCTTTTGATGGCATTAATTTTATGGTAGGGAGATATAGATAATAGATAGATATAGATATAAATAGTTGTGTTGGCATTTTGACTGCAACTATATATGGGCCAATAGAATAGAAGATAGATATATAGGCCCCTAACTAGTGTTTAGGTCAAGGGCGTGCACACATACACACACACACATATCCACTCTATAAAATGGTGAACTCACCCTACCAACATCTATAGTTAAGTTCTAGTTCTACTTGAGATATATATATATATATATATATATATATATATATATATATATATATATATATATATATATATATATATATATATATATATATATATATATATATATATATATATATATATATATATTGAGTAGAACTAGAACTTAACTATAGATGTTGGTAGGGTGAGTTCACCATTTTATAGAGAGTGGTTAAGCCTATCTAGATTAATGACCCCACTATCTAGATATATCTTCTCTCCCAAGTAGAACTATAGTATATATGGTCAAGTCTTTGGGTCAAGTTCCAACTATACCTAGTTTCCCTCACATTTTTTCTTGTAGTTTGGCCCTTGCTATACATCCTAAGCATAAATAGGGTGGGTTGGGTTGGGTTGAGTTGGTGAGTCATCCTCAACCCCAACCCTCTATCTTTACTCTACTTTGATATTTCCCCTACCCCTATATAATATATAACCTAGCCTTATTTATTATTATTTATATATAAGTAAGGTGCCCTATATATCTATATAGCCCAAATATATAGCCTTTTAGGGTTATTTCATACTAGAAGAGATAGGGGACACTTAGTTACTAGCTACCAGTTCAGTAAGAGAAGAAGGCATTGATGGGTGACTTATTTTACCCAAAATGAATTATTTTAGAGACCTCCTATTGATTATTTAATTGGGGTGGGGAAATCTCATGTGGAGTTTCCCTTCACCCTACCTTATATAGATAGGTACAAGAAATTGATGATGGTGTTATTGTCAAACCATAAATAAATGAGATGTTAATGACACTTATGATTTTGAGGACATTGATCCAAAGCTTGATCTATGTGCCTCATAATGGTTTATACTCCCTACTATGATGAAAGTTATGGTAAATGATAATGATATCATCATCACATATGTAATATCAATCGATCCATAAATAAAATCTCCCATTGAATAGATAATATGCTCTTCAACTCCACCTTTTATAATAGAGGTGGTCGAGTGCCATTTATAAATAAGGGGGCATTTACTATATATGGTATTGTTTAGTTTCCCCCTAATATAAGCCCATTCCCATTTATAGAGAT
Organism: Torreya grandis; assembly: GCA_037957365.1. NCBI lineage: Eukaryota > Viridiplantae > Streptophyta > Pinopsida > Cupressales > Taxaceae > Torreya > Torreya grandis. The sequence continues at coordinate 1,267,949 of JARHVA010000091.1, read as the reverse complement.
TAGATCTAGGTGGGTGGGTGATCGTTTAGGCCTTGATGAGCTTCCAGATAAATATATAGGCTATTAATATAAGTGAAGGAGGGATATAGTTTTTTTACAAGGGATTATTATATTTAGCTATATTTATGCTCCCTTAAATGAAATATTGATTAGAGTAGAGAGGAGCATTCGATCAACTCCAATATATAGATAGGATTATTCTTTGGTCAAGCCCCAATTGAGTAAATAAAACACCCTTTGCTTAGTCTTAGTATCAGCCTTTACCCCTATCAATCAAGTATCCCAACACCCCATCCCATCCCCCATATATAGGACTAATCCCCATTTATAGAGATCAGATATGGTTCTTATATATTACCACCCTCTTTATATAGACAAGAGATAGGGAGATAGGGAGATAGGGTCCAAATATACCTATACTACAATAGTCGATTGGTTATCTAGTTATACCCCTTAACCCCATATATAGAGATCCATTTGGGTGGGTAGTGGTTATATACCCTTATATAGGGGTGTTATCCCATAATTTGATCCCTCTTCTCATTAATATTATAAAAGGATAGGGATAGGGAGATAGGGTATAGCTCTTATTATATATGTAATATAAAACTATATGTGAGTTATAGTTTTAGTTGATCAAACCCTTTGCCCATTTGGGTCTATGAAAAACCAAGTTGGGGTTGATAAACTAGCCTAGTGTTGGGTTTGTTACCCCATTATCCCTTCCATCTTGGATTAATATATCATGGGGCCCAACTAAACTATGTATTGAATAACCCCACCCTAGTGCCCCTTCAGGTTTGGGTTTGACTATATACAAGCAAGCTAAGATAAACCCCATGTCCCTTTGGTCCTTGGGTATGTATTCCTATCTTTGGTTAACCTTATGTCCATTCAATCCTTGGGTTAATACAATAGGGTCCAATATATATTGATAATTTTCCTTCAGTCCTTATGGAACTATAGATTCTATGGGTTGGGTGATCCCTAACTGACTATAGTAGGTTATGGGATATCTCATCTATCTATATGGGATTGGGGGGGTTGTTAGTTAATGCAAGGGAGTGGGGGTGATTACCAACTAACTATATTAGGTGGTGGGATCTATCACCTATCTATATGGGCACTCAATTGATATGAAATTTATTTATGAGATGATAAGAAATTTTGTATCATTTCTTAATGATTCCATACCATAGTTGGCCCCTCTATCTATATGGTCCCCAATATATAGATAGGTTCCCCATCCCCATCAATATAGTGAAGGGGAGGCCAAAAATATATCATTATTAGGGGCCCTTATAATTCATAGTTACGGAGGAGCCTACTCTAGATGGGTTAGGGCAACATCTCCATCTCAATAAGATATATGATCTATTGACCTGACTAAAGGTCGAGTTCACAACTAATTCTCATATTTGACATAAGCCTCAACCCTATTTATGGTATGGGGTTGAAAGTTTCACAAGATCTTCTAGACATATCTAGGAGAGGCCCCCTCTTTATCTCTTATTATTTTAAGCTCTAAATATTGTATAAATATCTAGGGGTGCATAAATGCCTAGTCCTACTCCTTTTCCTCAAAGGAACCACATATATAGAGGGGGAGACAATGACTCTATACTATATATAGGGTAGGGATAGGTGTCCTTAACACCAACCCCCTATATTGATAGGAAAGGATGCCTATCTCTCTGATCAACCCCATTTATATATAGAGGGAAGCGATTGATATTGATTGATATCTATCTAATCAACCCCATATCCATTTAGAGGGTAGTGATTAATAGGTTTTTAGTGACATCACCATTTATATATAGGGTTAAATACCCCTATATTTTATTCATATATGGAACTCTTGAGAATAATGAATAATATATCTATATGGTAATGACCTTGACTATATCTATATCTAAGGGCTTGAATAGGGGCAGCTATAGATATAAAGGGGTACATGGCATAAATGGTGGGTTAGTTCATAAATGAATTGTTTATAGTTATAGTTAGGAGATGATTGAATAAATGGTGCACCACCCCATATATAGATAGGGATTAGATAGGGTACCTCAATTTATTAATCAATAAAGGGGAGTAAAGGTGTTGGCCAAGACCCCCTATCTTTATATCTAGAGGGGAGACTACTCCTTTATATATATATATATATATATATATATATATATATATGGTGACCCCCTATCTACATATGTAGGTTATGGGGCACCTAAATATTGAGTTGAGACTTCTCCCATATACATCTCTATGGTGACACCTTATCTATTTATATGTGCAACATCTATAGTCATCATTCGGTAGTTAGACTATGATGCAATAATTTCTCATTCATGCTTTGCTAGTCCAAAACCATGTTATATGCAACTTACAAACTATTGTATTCAAGCTTGATCAATGTATTATTTTTATCATTCAACATGAAATTATTTAAAGTTCACTTGATTTTATTATGATTCTAGGAATAATAAACATGGCCTTTAAATTCATCGAGTACCACTTTGTCAATTTAAAACCTCTTTAAAACTATTGACATTGTTATTCTTTGGTTCTTTGATCAATCTACTAGTCTCCTTTTTTTATTAGCCTCACTTTGATTCTCACCCTTAGCATCTTTTCCATAAAACCCTATGCATGTACTTGTTCATAAAAAATATATTTAATTTCAATAAATTCTAAAATAATAACCTTTGTTTATCTTTTCCATCTTTATCAATCTATGCATGCAGTTATGTAATATCAAATTTGAAAATGTTCTTTACATTCCAAGCTTTAAATCCACCTTTAGACCACTAGACCTCCTCATTAAGGCTATGGGTTAGTCAACTAAAGTCTCAGCTTATATGCAGTTTATAACTAGCCAAGAATAAAACAATTCCTTAACTTGTAATTCAAGGACTATCAAAGTATTGTAATCATTTATTTTAACCTATGCCACCCTACTATTCCTTGGTCTATAATTTCATACAAGATCCTTGTTAAAATTCCAAAAAACTTGATTCTAGCTGTATAAGCACATAATATCTATACATGTATACACACTTTACAAATTCAAACATCTAAGTTTTATTTAGAATCTTGCTAGATGTTTTAAGAAACAATCCCTAGTATTCAATTTGGAGTTTCAATTAAATTTACAAACGGTGATCCTTACAAAGACAAATTTCCAATCCTTCAAAATATATAATATAGTCAAACATAATTCTTTCCACACACTAAATATATAATACTTACAGACAGTGGTGTTTCTAAAAGGATCTTTCCATCCATTATCACCAATACATATTTCGTTCTATTTTCAATTGTGATCATTCATTAAATTAGTTGTCACCATTTTTAATCCTTTATTGATATCTATGGGTTTATTTTGGTTCCTTTAAGGTCCTCACCTTTGTATCATGTTTATACCCATCGTGTTCATTCTCCAATAATGCCAATGCTTATTTGTGACCCATTCTTTTTTTTTCTGATATGGTGTTTGATTATAAACTGAATATTAGTCACATAGTCTATCTGTGTAAGCTTAAATAGGAAATTTGAGTGCATAAACACTTACCATGAGTATTTATATGCTCTTTTAAAATATTTTCCTTGCCATTGCTCCCTTTTATGCATATTCACCCTTTATCTGCCTTCATCACACTTCAAATCTACTTAACATCTTGAATAAATAGTCACTCCAAATCTCCATGCAAGTACCCATAACTTGATTTATTAAGGTGTAGTTTTCATACAAATATAATAAAATAAATAAAAACCACCTGTAATGAATACAAGCTCCCACGCCATGCAAATAATCTTGGCAACCAAATAGATAAAGCTTAGGTCTGACAAATAATATATTCAACTCTTATTATTTGTTTTACATGGCTCTCATAAATAATAAGCCTCACATTTCAGCCATTATCAAAGCATAGAATATCAAAGAATATTACTACCTCCAACCAAATACACAAATCTAACTTTATTTATTATTGATAACTTGGTTTGAAATAATTTTTCAATAAAAAACAAACATCTCTGGAATGCCTCCACTCCTTGACTCATTCTGGTTTATATTCCCTTACTCTCCTCCCTATAATGGAATGGATTTGAGATAATTATTAACAAACTATTAAATTTAGACTCATACCTAACTAAATGGATAAGTCAAAGACTTATCATTACACATAAATTTTAGTCAATAACTAATTAAAATTCCCCTTTATTAACTAATTATTTTATGAGAAGTTTTAAACTACTATTACCTAGACTTAAAATAAACTATTCATATTCTGTGAAAATGATGCTCCTGCATTAGACTCCGAAGGAGCAAAATATTTGAGATCCATCTCAAATAGTGTCTTCTTTTTCCATTTTCTTGATATTTGTAAATTTTTTAGTTCTTTCTTATGTTCAGCTGCATTTTTCTTCTTCACATATCTATCTTCCTAAATAAAGATATCAACTTTCATCATCTTTTATCAGGCTCTTAGAAGAACTCTCTTCTCCAGATATTTCACTTCCTTCTCGATCAAACCTGTACATCCTAAAACAAAATTAATAATAAAAATTTGAGACTCTTGGGTCTCTCCAAATTTTTGAACCATCCATACTTTTTGCAATTTTGATTTATTCTTTTTGAGACACATTTGCCTCAAGTCTATTATTTTCTTCCTCAATTGCTATTTTAGAATATCCTTCATTGTTTATGGCATGCTCCAATGCTACCATTTTTTCCAACAATTTTTCCATATCTCCACATAAAAATATTGTTTTGTTACTCTCCTAGAAACTTTCTTTCATCTGCAAATTGTTGCTCATAACTTTCTATCTCTCTAAGGATATATTCTTCAATATTCAAGGATTCAAATTTAGCCTTATCTCCATTTTATTCATCAGGAGTCCACAAATCTTGGTCAGATTAAACATCAATATTAAAATAAAAACTTGATTGCTTTTTATTATACCTTGAATCTTCATTTTGTAACTCCTTGTCTTTACTTTCATAATCTTCTTCTTTCTCATCCTCCTAAGTGAGGATTGACTCTTCTTGTTTGATCAAATCCTTATGATGGAGGTTTAATTGATCCACCTTGATGTATTTAGCTATTGAGGCATTATGGTAAGCCTCTTCTTCTTTTTGTCCATTTATTTACTCATAAACTTCTCTTTCAACTCTTTAACTTGCAAACAAAACATCAAAATAAATGTTAGATATAAAAACAATTGGCCACTTGGTCTCTTGAGTGGTCTATTGTTGTTGATGCTCCATCTTTTCAATGATGAGATCCATCTCATCTACCAAGTATTTGTCCTCTTTAAACTAAAACTCTTTCTCAAACTCTACATTCTTGGGCTTATTTCCTTGTTCACACTTCTTTCTCAACTCTTTCTTTAAGGCAATTCTTAGCCTTTTCTTTCTTCTACTCTCCATCATCAACCTGAATGGCCATCTCACTTTCTGCTTTTTCATAACCCCTCCATTCCATGGATCTTGCATACATTTGCCATAAATTTTAGCATGGATAGTTGTTGCTTCATATGAGCTACTTCTCTTTGTAACTCTTCCTCCCTATGTTTCTTTCATTCTTTCTTGGTAGTCTTTTTGGGTATAAAATATCTTATCTATCCAGATCCATAGTCAGAGGTAGTCTTATCTATTTAGGGATGCCTCTAACTATATATCTTGATTTCTATGTGATGAATTATATTATATTAAGAGTGGGAATGTTCCCCTAACATATATAAATAGAGTGTATGGGCCAGGGGTCAATCACTTCACTATAGTATGTGGTCCACTCATGATATGTATATAGCTAAAGCAGTCTAGTCTATATGTTTGTATTACTTCACCACTTACACTTTCAAGGAATGCAATTATATAGATAAGGTGGAATGATTTAAAAACCAATGATAATGTGTTGTATCTTCCTTCTTTTGTTGATGATGGGTACATTATATTTAGATTGAACTTTTTGCTAGATAAGAATAGATAGGATAAACCCCTATTCTAAGCCATGATACTAGCTAGACTAGATTAATCCAAAGAGAACTCTTATCAATCTGAGGCTCTTACTTAAATTATTAACACTAACTTCATTATATATAAGTATTCCAATTATATTAGGCAATTTCAAAGATAACTATATACCTATATGCCACCCCCATATATATCTTGTATCAAATAATAGATTTTTTTACCCTCTATCTATATATAGATGGGGTGATTTGATTTATATTGGGACTTGTATAAACTATGGACTCCCCTCTCCAACCCAAATAGATATATAGGGGTTGGGAGACGGGATTTCATAGTTCATAATGAGTAGTATGGGTGGTAGTGGTCCTGTTGATGTGTGAAAATGGTGGTATGTATGGTAAATGTGAGTACATGGTAGAGTTTTGTGCCAAATGAGTCTAGTCATGTCTCATCAACCCATATATAATTATAGTTGGTTGAGGGAAACTATATATAGTAGGGGGTTGCATTTATCTAGGATGAAAAAATATGTATAGTCAGTTGAGAATGAGATGAGATAGTTATCAATTGACTCAATGGTCAAGCAAGTAATCTTCCATCCATCTATTCATCTCATCAACTAGTCATTGGTCATTCTCATATCATCTCTTCTTTCCATATCAAATAGATGATGTTATGAATGAGACTCACTTGCCAAACTTGATAGATGATGGATACCACTCTTTATTGACCAAACCAAAATGAATGCCAAATAACTAGACAAGGGCCCCTATATAAATAGTTATTATTTATATATATATATATATATGGAAATGGGACAAGTGAGGTCCTTCATTTTGTTCTCACTTGATGATATAAGAGTCCTAAAGAAGACATACAAATACAACTACAAGTGTATTTATAGTTCCCTTGATTGACCTCTTTATTTTGATTAGAAGAATGATTGATAGGGTAGGGTATATCTATTTGATCTAATCCATATGATATATGGGGACCCCTTCATCTATATATATGGTCTCTATAGGATTGATTCACTCAAACTCAACCTACACTTATGTGGCTAACCTGACTATATATCTGCCCTCAACCCCATATCTAGAGGAGTACATAAAATGGTGAGAGTGAGTGCATAAGTGAGAAAATGAGTGACACACTTATGTTTCCCTATTTATTAAGTGATGAGTGAATTAAATGAGTAAATTTTTGTGTGGGGTGGGTTTCTAAACTATGAAACTATTATTTATCTTATAAGCAAGACTAAAATTAGACTATAGTTGTATGGGTATGGAATAGATGCATGATGTGACAGATGAGACCAATAATTAGTCTATTCATCTCTAATTTGAGGAATATTGTTGATTAGTTGATAATTTAGTCCTTTCCCAATAGGGATCGCATTTGGATCCTATATATAACTCATGAAGTCCACTAGTGAGAATATAATGAAGTGAATAAGATTCCCTAAGATTTTAATGAATAAATGAGATTAGAGGTGAGACATACAGTTTGGTTTATCATTTTTTGTGTTTTTTATTTTAGGAGGGGCATATAATTTAATTTAAGATTTGAGATAGAGTAACGGGAATAGCTATAGCTAGTTGGGAATAACAAGTACATGCCCTCCCCTCATATAGACTCTAAGGGTTTTATTAATTTGATGGATGCCCTAATCCCAATCATTTTAATATGATACTAAATTAACATTAATATTACTTAGAGGTAACTCTAATTAAATATTTGATCTCATACTATACATAGTAACTAGAAGATGCAATAACTAGTAACTAATAACTAGAGTTGATAACTGGAGTTGGTAGCTAGAGTCAGTTAAGTCTTGAATCAATCACTAAAGTTGATGAAGAGGGGATAGGGGTTAGAATCAATAAACATACCTATATATATAGATAAATAGGGGTTTGCCAATCATGTACCTATATATATATATAGCCATGACTGACCATCCATATCCTTGGTTGAGCACCTAACTATATATAACCCTTTGGGAGGATAAATAATAATAATCATGAAGGAATATTTGAATTAATTAAAATAGATAATCTTGATTGAAATAGAATATATATACTATAATATCTAATCATAATACATCAAAAATTAATTAATACTCTCATTTATATAGGGATTTGAAAAGAGAAGCTAATAAGCTACCTAAGGGTTGAGCACCTAATATAGTCACCCTTTTCCCATATAAATATATAGGGTTGGGCCCTTATTCCCTATAAAAAATCCTCCCCCTATTGGTTGAGGACATCAATACCCTTATGGGTTATACCAATGCCCTCGATCTCCCATATAGATAGGGCCTATCAATCGAGTGCTCTCCCCTCGATCTATTGATCGAGTGGACTATTAGTCAGGCACCCCCTAACCCCTATGAATTAATAGGTAATAATATATATCCAATTTATTTATATATGTGGGTAACTATCTATATTCATATTCAACACTTGATCATAGATATAGGATGAAGATCTACTCGATAACCCCTATATATTTATTCTATTATATTCAGGCACTCAACCAATAAGGGAGGGATTATAAAAACATCCCACTCATATCTCTCCCATATATATAAAGGGAGGGAATTGATGGGACCCCTCTATATATATGGTCTTTATAAGCTATATACATGCTATGCTCAGGGCCAAGGGAAAGGACTACTAGAGAGAGGCCCCGATGAAAGGGGTGTATACAGATGGGAGGGGGGCGATGGTACTATCTATATGATTTTATCAAGAATATAGAGTGGGGGGCCTATCTATATATGGTTACCCCTAAATATATTTATATATGGGGCACTTAGACCCTATCTATATATGGGGTAAGTTATATAGACTTGGCATTCCACTACCCCTACCCTATATTTCTATTGGAAGGGGAGTGGGATACTTCAGCACAAACAACCTACTCCCTACTCTATATTTATAGTTGATAGTCTATTCATACTAATGGGTCTATCTATAATCATGTTGAGAATTAGATGGACTCTAACAATAACCCTATATATAACTTCCACTTGGCCAATGGAACTATCTATAGTTGAGTTCCACTCTGAACTAGTGGATTCGATGGCCTACTACCTACTATATGTGGTATATCCTTTGAGTTTATGCCTTAAAGGGTGTATTAAGATTGGGTTGGGACCAAATTGTGGTACTTTATGAGATGTTTTCATACTAGTATGTCATACCTTAATTATTATCAGTCTGGCCTCCTCTAAGTCTCTTTTTATCTTACCTTTGTCTACTTTTTTTATATATTTGATATCCTTCCTATATCCTATTCTATCAACCTAAATAATATAATATATTTAATGCTTTTCCTATTCTATATTGTATCAACCTAGTTAATATAGTTTTGAGCCTATATTCTATCATCTATACTATATCAACTTATATTATTGAATTATATTGGCGAAGTAGATACCTTTGTCTTAGATTTTTGGGTAAGTTATAAATATTCGATTCATAAATATAAGGTTCATATTTCATTCTCAAATAGATATAACATAATCATCTGCTTTACTTACATTCACATGTTTTCTCCTAAGTTTTATTTGGAGGAGTTATGGATTTGGATTCTTATCTTAGAGATCTACCTTTGTAATATCTTTGAAGCTCCAAAGGATAAGTTGAATGTAGAAGGTAACCCTAGTCTTTGGAGTCCCCAACTATGGATACTTAAGTCTTCATCTTTCCATTTTAAATCTTCAACCTGCATCTCTTTCAAATTGCCACTTGAGCCAAAGGGGGATATTTAAGCATCAACATATCACCCAAAGGTAAGTATCTCTATCCCTATTCTCTTTCATTTATTTACTAGGAAGATTAAAAATTTTCTTTTTTATTTCTATTCTGAATGTATGTGTTCATCCTTGCTTATGCTCCTGCTTATATTGAATAATCTAGTATAGATATAGGGTTAATTAGGTTATCCACCATTACTTTAGGTTGCATAGAGCACCCATTAGTTGACCATTAGACTAATCATCTTCTTATTATTTTATTACTTTTGGTTATCTTGGATTATGTTACCCTTTATCATCAATGACTTGCATATTAATATCCTTCTTCCTTGCACCAATATATATTATAAAAATCCTTCTTCCTTGCACCAATTATTCAAGAGCACTTCAAAATTGTCTTTTTCAGCATTGAGTAGAGATTTGGGGGGATTGTAAGGCATACATTTTATGCCAATGTGAAGCACTTCTTTCTTTCACCAATTATTCAATGTTTGAAAATAATTGTCATAATTTCCATTATTTCCATGCATTTTTTTTTGTTTTCTCCTTCACTCATAGAGAAACTAACAACTTTTTTATTTGCATAAGTTGGTTGTAAAATATTGTAGATTGTGAAGTGTTTTTTGTCTATAATATTTACAATGAAATTGCTTGTATTTTTTTACTCCTCACATCTATAATGTAGAATTCATCATGATGGTCTTTTTACAGAGCAAGGGGCTAATCAAAGTGACCCAAGGATTGGATATATAACTCATGAAGGAAATAAAGAAGACCTAGTAATTGAACTGGTGTGATGAGGCACAAAGCCTCATAGGCATGAATATTTTAGAAGGATTAAATTTTTATATTCAATAATTGGATACTCCAAAATAATTATGGGGTAAGCTTGCATTACTTTAGTGATTTTAGCTATCTTATATTAGGTTACCCATATTTTTTAGTACCTTTTATGTGGTATCCTTGTTATATCTTTGATATGCCCCTTTACAATCACTCTTATAATCACCTATCCATCATTGAGCTCTGGTTAGAGGTAAACCCATGTCATAAGCATAGGCTTTTGAACCCTTTCCTATTGAAATTTGAGTGTAGATTACCCTCTGCTATGTCTATGATTATTTTGTCTTCTTATCTGATCATCCAAATATACACAGACTATTCTTATGACTTTATTCGAGGACTAAAATATTGAGAGAAAGAGGATAGTCAAAGGTAATCTTGGTTCATGCATATAGGATGAACTCCAAAACTTTGAAAAAAATCATAAAAGGTGAAATCCACTATTGTAAATACAAGTGTCTTCCTACAACTAATAAACCCTTGCAAGTTTATAGCATGATAAGAAATAAAAAAGTTGTGAAAAAGAAGAGAAAGATGTAAATTTATAGTGGAAAACTAGAGAGATAAACTATATTAATATCCATGAATGACCAAAAGTAAGTTAGTGGGACTCAAAAATACACTCAATTATAATATAAAGTGTTAGCACAAAAAAGGTGCTCCTCATGCAAAGGATGTCTAGCTAGTCAGAATTTATGAAGAAGAGCATATATTTAGCCCTATCATCCCTAAAGCCATGAAAATTTTGTACATCCATTCCCCAATCTATCCTTAGGTCAGGGCTAATCCTCAAATATAGGTATTTTTATTTGCACCTCTATTTTTACTAACCCTAGAGCTAATCTTCCTTTATCACACCCAACTTTTCTTGACTTGGTAAGGTTTTCCCTACCTTGAATAAGATAAAGTTGTTCATGCTTATAATTAAACTATGAAAAACCAAGGCCATTTATAAACCATGAACACTTATAATTTTTAGCTCTAAATAGATATTCCTAATGTGTAGGAGAAACACCAATCCTTTCCTCCTCTCTCTCACATTAATGCCACTCATGGCCAAGTTAAAGAGGTTAAGAAAGGCCAAAATGTCAAGGAAGGAAAAGAGAAAAGATTTAATTTGCCCCTAGTTATGGCTACTATTGACCAAATTTGACCCTAATTTAAATTAGGTAAAACCCTTTATAGTCAAACTTCCTATAGTGTCTTGATAGGACATAAAATGGTCACGTGGTCATGTTTAAAGTCATTTAATGTGTTTTACACCTTGGTTATTTGTGTCATTGTCTTAACATTCACTTATGTCACCTTTTTGACCTTTTTGATGAAATTTTATATAGCTTCCATGAAATAAAAAAGGCCAAATTGGTTTATAACGTCCAAGATGTCAGGTGCATGTCAAAGATGGTAGTTTTGAACTAACAATTATAGGTTCAATGTGGAAAAGAGAATATCAGGTGGTATTAGGTAGTTGTAAGACATATAAAACACATTTATAACATGGGATGACTTCAAAAATTTCTATCCATGTCCCCTTAGTTCAATCCTATGCTTAGGTAACTTTGACAAGTTTGAAAATGATCAAAATCAACCTCTCTTTTCCATCATTCTCCTATACAAGGTCAAATAGGTCAACTAGTTTTAACTCGATATAGATAGGAGGAGGTGAGTTAGATAAAATGCTTTTAGTGGGTGATATTAATCTATGTATATTATAAATTCATCGTCATAGTTCCAATTTTTGTGGTTTGTGCCTCATAAACCATTACTAAGAAGGTTGGTGACTCTTTTCTACCTACACATCCCTAATGGCTTCAAGATTATTCCATGTTTACATTATTATATGCAAATAAAGTGGTTCACATGATCTTGAGAAGTATGATCATGATTATCACAAGTTTTTAAACTTATTTTGCATGTTTGAATGCAAATTGATAGGTAGGACTATCTCATTCTGCTAGTAGAGGACCCCATTGAGGTTTACAGCCTTGTTTTCACAATGGCAAAGCATGTCTTTTTATTTTTATCTTTAAAAAAAAGATTATTTATTATGTTTCAGTCTCCCATTTCATGATGATCAGTCTCTCCTTTGAAATTTCAATATCAAAATGTCATAGTTAGAAGAACATAGTCAGAAAATAATGCAGTCAAGTTTCCTTGTGATTGTCACTTACAGTCAAGAGAAACTAAGCCTTGATCAGTCATTGTAATGAAATAAGAAGGTTTCAAGGTTATGATAGTTCCCCCAAAGAGGAAATAATAATTTTTAGCTATTCAAATAGGTTTAATATTGGTTGTGAAAACTAATTTTTAGCACACTGTTAAGTGACCCTGCAACTTCCACCTATAGGACTATGTGAGAATGTTCAAATAATGATTTTTAGGAGGTGTGAACTTCACGTTGGAACTTTTCAATGTTTGAGGAAGGTTTGAAAATTTAGAAACATTAAAACATAGTCAAATCCACACTCATACCCTTCATTGACACTCACAGTCAGCTAAGGTTGAGAAAGTTTCTTAAAGGGAGAGTTTATCTTAACTTCTCTGAATGAGGATTCTACATTACACTTGGTCTTTCCATGGTGAAGTGTCTTGAGGTCTAGACAAGCCTATAGTTTCCATATTGTATCCCAAATATAGGGGTAATATATTTATAATAAAAAAAAATTCTTGATCCATAAAGGATGTTTTTGGAGTGGTTTCTAATTCAGTTAGGTTTTGACCTAAAACACTAAGTAAACATTGTGTTGAAATGACTAAAAGTAACCCAACTTGTAGTGACCTATAGTGGTGAGTGAGACTATGGTATCTAGAATTGAGAATGGATCATATAGGTATATAATGGTATAATAAACCCCAATAAGGATCAATAAAGGTGAATTTTAGGTTTAAGAGACACACCATCACCTATAGGAATCCCATGATTCCCCAAATAAAGCATCTACATCCTGACTGTAGACCCACATAGCTGATGGTAAGAAAGAAGAAGTTGAGAGCTTTGTTGAGAGATTTATAGACATAGATGTTCATCCAAGAGTATAAATTTCCAAATTATCTAAGAGATAATAAAGATAATATTACATATTATTCTCACACAAATAGACACCTATATGAATTTCATTTGCCTAAAAAGTGCCACCTATAGTCTGACTGCAATCTATAGACTAGCCTAGTTAAATGAGAGATGTGAGCTTGGAAGAGTGGTAGAGATGTAAGATGAAAAAAAAATTGAGACCACTCTCATATTTTTAAGGTTAATAGTATATGATTCTTAGAGCAAGTAAATATGGTAAAATAAGGATGAACAAACAAGCCCAACTTTGGATACAAATTCTAGCACAATCATTTGCCATATAAGTCTACCTTGAAGAATTTAAAGTTTTAGGGAATATCGAAGCATGACCAAGTGATGAAACTTTGTAAAAAATATATATTTAAGACCTATTTAATCCATGAATGGCCTCATTTTGGTAAGTCAAATAGGGGAGATTCCCTTTATTTTGTCTCAGTCAGAGGGCACTCTAGGAGGAAGCTAAAGGTTTACTATGTGAATGTTGGAAGGATAAAGTGATAAGTATTGAGACATTATGTAATGAGTTAAAAGTTTTATTTTAATATTAATAATTGTTTAAATTCACCTATATTCCTAAGAAATACTCACAGGTGGTCAAAGAATCAAGAAGGATAGTCTAAGCTTATTAGGCCTAAGTTAAGCATGAACCCTAATAGATTCCAATTTCACTTATAACATCATGTGAATATTATATATCATTTTATTATCTTTAGTGGAGAGTTTATAGTCCATAAAATTCATTTTTTCACTGAGAGTTACACCATGTTGGGCATTTGATCGAATTCTATGACAGGGGTACTCAGAATGCAAGAGAAAGCTTGATATACCATGTTATTTTGCTCATAAATATATGTAAATTATGCATGAGACCTCAAAAAATTGGGAAGATTTTAAGGATTTCATTCACCCCAAATTTTTTAAATTGGTTCTAAGGTTGGATGCCAAGATTTTATGAACAATCCTTAATAGTCTAAACCTCCTAAAACCCTCTCAAAACCCTAGTTTGAACCTGATGGGAAAGATATGGTAGGAGATTATTCTATGTGGGATAAAATAGACATGAAATTTCCTTATAAATTTATGTAACTCTCATATTCTCTATGACATACACTTTGGTTGTATTGTCATCTATACGGACTAGTCTATTACTACGTTTCTTGTAGGATTTGATATGTTTGATAGGTACATAGGAAAATAGACAAGTAAGAGCCATTTAGGGAAGTATTAAGAGACTTATTATATATTATAAAACTAATTTCTCACCATGTTTATGCATGAACAGTCCCCTAGTATCTCATTCACCACAGGAAGTCTAAACAGACAGTGAGAATGGAAAAGTGACTACCTAGTGAGATAGTGATCAAGGTGACATAAAAACTTTTGAGGTATACCTAATGGATTGGAATGAAATTAGGTTCTAAAAAATTGTCCTAAATCCTTTGAAAATAATATTCATGGTCAAATACAAGCTACTAAGGTGACAAGTATGAGAACTGACCTAGAAGACTAGTGATGAATGACTATAGGTAGTGAATAATAGGTGACAAGGATCAATGCATCAGTTAGGAAGGCATATATGATACACACTAACCTATTTTATACATTCTCATGTCATATCATATGTTTTAATTCTCCTTATGGTAGTTTTTGATAATCAAGTGCACTCTTCATCATCATGAAGATAGTTTTAAGCAAGACAATGAAGGGCCTACACCAACTTGAGGAAGGTGCTCTATTTGAGATTGATACATGTTCATAACAGCCTCATAAATTATTTTACACTTGATTTCATGATAATTTTAATTGGTTTCTATATTTTTACACTTGGTCTTATGACCCTTCATCTTCATTTCTTCTCTCTCTTCTCCTATGTCTATATATTCAAGCCTCTTTGGATTTGTAATGGATCCACAATTGGTATGGTGAAGCCCGGATGGTTTTATTTACCTTTGAATAAATTTTTTTAAGTTTAATTAATTATATATAATATCTTACTTAAGTATGTCAATATTTTTTGTGGTTGACAAGTGACGAACATGCTCTCTTTACTTCTATTTCTACTCTTGCATGTTTGTGTGAGTGACATCTCTTCTAAAAGATTTAATAAAGTGTATTATTTATTAAGTTTGTCTTAAAGTGTGAGAGGGACTATTAGTGTCTTGTATCATACCTTATTTTCACCCACCTCTATATAGGCATATCAATCTATCTATATAATAAATACTTATGTTAGAAGGACATAGGGTTGAATTCAGTTTCAGTAGTCTTCTTTCTTAAGTACAGATGTCAATGTGTTGTGTGGAATTATATTGTTATATCACCTCATTCTCATTGGTTTATTTTATTTGCCTTTATTCCCTTTTCACCCCTAATAGTGATTATTCTAGTTTAGTGTAAGCCGATGATATAAATCAAGGGAGTTATCCCTTTTAAACCTAGAGATTTATCTCTTGTAGTAGCTTGCCTATGAAGGGAGATAGTTCCATGTCCTAAAATTGAGAAGATATACTTGAATTATCTAGGGTGCAAGTTTAGTCTACAATAGCTACCATAACACAAAGCATAATGGGGGTGGGGAGGATAATTTAGGAAAAGGGGTTGATATATCTTTCCATTACACAAAGCATAAATGGGTTGAGGAAAAGAAACAAGGAAAATGGGGTTGATATCTCTTTATTTTAAAATTTAATTGGACTTCTTTTGAGCTCCATTCAACAACAAAAATATTGTCTTAAAGTGTTGCATGAATGTCTCTAAAATCAAACTGATAGTGTAATATTTAGCTCTAACTACCATAACTAAAAGCATAAAAGGGGTGGGGAAAAGAATCAAGGAAAAGGGGATTGATATATTTTTATTTCAAAATTTCATTGGACTTATTGTGATTTACATTCAATGCCAAAAATAATGTCTTCAAGTGCTACATAAATGTCTTCAAATTCATATTGAAAGTGTAAACTACCTTAGTCATAACTACCAAAATATTCAAACTAGGACTTAGGAAAAATAATAAATCATGACAAATGAAAGAGAAAAAATAAGGCTCGTTGAGTTCATGCATGAGAATATTCATTAATAAAGTGGTAAATGCCAAGAAACCCAACAAGATGAAAGCTATATTAAGGTTGTTCTTAGGGGATGTGAATGAAAACCATCCTTATTCAAGCCCTAGCCTAAGATAGTGTTAAAGTTAGTCATTGGCTATTAGTTAATTTTTAACTAATGGGTGGTTATCAAAGATTCATAACTAAATGTAATCACTTTCAAATCAATAATAAAAATGACACACAAGTGTGTAAGTGCGTTGTATGCCTTCCATTTCTATTTATTATTTCAATATTCATTTTACAATATTGGTATGAGATCTAATCATTTGAGGAAACCCTAGTTGGGTATGAGTGGATCACATTATTAAAGGAATCCCTAGTTGGGTAAGAATGACAAGCTTTGTGGAAGAGGTTTCTCTCGATTCAGAGGTAGATATGTTAGGGCATGTTGTAGGAAATTGAATAGAAATGGTGAAGGATTCAATAGTAATATAAGAATGTATTTGTAGTTTGTTTATATTCATGAAAATATTATATAATGATGGTAGACAATAAAAAAGAAGAAAACACAGTTTGAAAATTCACACAACCTAGGGGTTTAACAGAGTTGGGAATGATTTGGAATAGAAGAAATGCAAATAGAAGACAAAATAGATTAAACATGATTAGAATAAGTGAACATAAGAATAATACTAGAAGAAGTGAATATAAGGACATGTGGTTCCATAAGTCTCTTTTCTACCATGTAGACAAAAATGAGCATTAGGTAACAACCATAATTCAAAAGGACATGTGATTTCTAGTCATTTAGAGCATGACAATGGGTAACACAAATCATGAAATACCTAGGATCTCATGAAGGAATTGATCCAAGACATTGTGAAGGATTTTGTCATGAATTATTTTCCAATTGTGTAACTAGAAATACAAAAATAGGTATGTAAGTAACCTGTTCTCTTAGAGATTTTAGATTATAGAATAGAAATTGTACTTGTAGAAATTTTAGCCTAGCAATTGTATTTTCATAACTCTTTCTATTTTCATAATTTTTTGTTTCCATGATTACCATATAAAAGGTCATTTTAATTTTTTGTTTCATGTATTTTTAGGTCATAAAATTTTACCTTTTGTTGCATGGATTTCAGGGTCAAAGATTTGTATTTTTTTGTTCCTAATCAAAAAGTGTATAAAGTGGCCAACATACAAAATTTGGCTCTACCAAAAGAAAAAAAGTTAATTTACCATAACTATAATGTTTGGAGTCATAATATTTTGATAATTGAAGAATATCATGATTATGAAAAATCATTTTCAACACTAAATCAAGACCTATTACAAACTTTTTTTATTATAACAAATGTCATAAAGACGCCTTGCTATTGTTAAAGCTATCTGAGTCACATGACATGATTCCTGAGGTACAAAATGCCATTGAGTAAAGTGTGTTGTGGACTAGTTTGAAAAATAAAAACCAAACTTCAAAGAAAAATTGGGTTATGTACCTAAAGAATCTATTATTTTCCATAAAGATGTCTAAAGATGAGCCTCTTTTAGAACACCTTTGGATGAAATATCTCCAAGGCCAATAAGGATCCATTAACAAAAGAGTTGATGATGATGACATGGTGTTTCTTGTTATAAACAACATGACCACCCCATACGAATATTTCATGGAGGCTTTACTTTTGATGGAAAAGGTAACAACCTAAAATTTGATAAGGTTATTTCTTATTTATTGTAAAATGAATGTAAACAGACACATTTTGAGTCTAGTGTTCGATAGGTAAGAGTGCATTAGTTTCTCAATCAAAAGGGAAGTGTAAATGTATCCTTGTTGATTCATCTTCTAAAAATCAAGTAAAGTGTCTTTATTATCATAAGGATGGGCATCTTAAAAAATATTGTCAAAAGTGACAATATGTACCTTTAAAATAAAAATAATCAAGTGCCAATGGTAATAATTGATGAAGGATAATATTCTAAGGAACATTATGCCCTTGTGGTACTATACTTGAACATTAGTACTACCAATATCTAGTTCATTGATTCAAATGCATCCTAACATTTCACATGTTATAAAGACTAGTATGTCAAATTCACTAAAAGTACAAACTTTTTTTATTCAATTTTATAAGAAAATGGTTAGTCATATGTAGTAGAGGGGATAGGAGATATTATTATATATTTTAATCATGCTAGAAAAATAAAAGTATGAAATGTTAGGTATGTTCCTTACATGATTAAAAATTTCTTATTTGTTAGTCAGTTAATGGAAAAACCCAACGTTGTTGTACATTTCTCTAGGAAACAGTGTATTATGTCTAATGCCAAACATGATAGAGTTTTTACCCTAGGTATTGGGTAAGGTGGATTGTATAGGATTGTTGACCCTGTCATAGTCAACTCAAATGTTCATGTGGAGAGAGACCACCATATAAAATGTGAAAAAGATGAAATTACTTATAGTCAATTTACATGCACTATTTGTGGAGGTAAAATCCACTATAAAGGACATGTTGAAGGATACAATTCCTCTTAATCATCACATGCACAGGGAGTAGTGTAGGAGGATGATATGTCAAAGTCATAGGGATTGAATCATAGGACTAAGAACAAAGTTATTACTTCAATAGAGCATGGTCATTTTGATCTCACCTCTGACCTTTTTATGGAACCTAGATGACCAATTACACAACCCATTGACTAAAAATGGGTGATAATAATTTTAATTTAGACAAGTACATGGCTTATCTTGTTGGGAATGGATTTTTACAACATGAGGAAAGAAATGAGGAGATGGTTTCTTATACTACTACAAATTTGGTTTTTACTCCCACTATTACTAAGGAGTTGGTTTTTACTCCTAAAATAAAGATGATCACATTCAGTTTCTTCTCTCCATATAGCATAGTTTGGTTTTTTGAGATTTAATTTAGATGAAGAGGTCTACATGGTGTTTCTTTAGTGTTTTTTTGAATTTAGTTGTGATCATTTGGTTTGCAAGTTGATTGAGTCCTTGTATGGGTACAATCCATGAGCCTGATATACTTTATTTGATCAACATCTCTAGAATTTTGGATTCAAAACTATGGAGTTTAGGATGAAGTTATCAACCAATGATGATTCATCACTGGTGAATTAATCACCCTACAATGAATTGGTGGATAGGTTGATACATCTTATGTTCATATGGCCAAATATTTATTTTATTGTTGGTTGTCCTTTTTGGTTTTTGTTTACACCAAAGTTCATACATTAGATGACAACAAAATGTTAGAAGACTATAGATTTCCTATTGATATCTTTAAAATAGTCTATAAATGTAATGACTAAACTCTTTGGTCCCATTATGTTTGTAAGATTTTGGTACAAACTTGGAGTAGTCTTGAGTTTATTCATTAAGAAGGGTGTTAAAGTTATTAACTAGCTATTAGTTAATGTTTAATTAATGATCAATTATCAAACCTTCCCAACTGATTATAACCACTTTCAACTTAATAAAAACATAGACACACAAGTGTGTGTGTCATTGGCCCTCTATTTCTCTCCATTATTCCAACATTTATTTGATAACAGACTACAGTGCCTCAGTGGTTCCCCCAAGATCATGAAAGTGTTGATACAAAAGAACAAGCAAAAGAAAATAATAGTTTTAATTCTACCATATTTAGTCAAAAGGGAGGGGAAAATAGATAAGTGTGTTGTGTCCTCTTTTACCTAGCCCTATGCTTCAAAAAAATTCAACAAGGGAAATTTTTTTGGCATAAAATAGAGAATGTACAGGCTCAGGTGGGCAGTAGGCAATCAACTGAAAAATAAAATAGAAAACTAAAACTACAAAGATAATCCATAGCTAATAAGAATAGTGTTATAAATGCACTAAAACACATGCTAGAACCATAAAAGGGGGAGGAAAATTATGGCTAGAAATAATATGTGTTTGCATATCTTAAATTGCTTCAAAAAAATCTATTACAAACTGATTTAAATCATTATACTTGCATAGTTATATCTATTTTAAAAAGACACAAAAACTTCTATTTTTATCCTTTTTTCTTGTTGTTACAATCATACTCTAACTGCTATCATGAAATATTCTTCTATGCCTAATTTGTTCTCCTCTCTACCTACTATGTTCATCTATTATGTCTTCACACTAACTCATAGGTTGTTGTCTTCTCTATTAGTTTCTTCCTAGGATTCTCTTCTGTACTTTTCCCCTGACTGATACTACTTTATAGGAAATATTCTATTCGATATTTGTCTACTCTCTTTTTTTCTCTACCTATCTCTAAATATTGTTGCATCACTATATATTTTCTTCTCTTAATTTTTGTCTATCTTATTTCTTTTTATCCACTTCTGACTGTTCTTCAAACTACCACCATTATTCCCCCCAAAACTCTAAATGGATGGAAATTTTCAAAATTAGAATAATTGCATTAAATTTTGTTTGGTGTGTTTCAAATGCTTCTATTGTATGAGTACAGTGTAGGATGGGTAGGTGAGGAGGATAGGGAAAGAATAATATTTTAACAATTTTTGGTCAATATGTGTATATTTTACTATTTTGAGTCTATCTAGTCTCATCTTTTTCTTTAGATAGAACTTTCAATACTGGGTTATCATTTTTGTAGTTGTCTAAGTTCATAGGTTCTCTGTGTTCTCTTTTTGAGATGCTCACTCTTATTTGTAGAGTTTTTAAGAGTTTTAATGTTCTTTTAAATGTTTTTAGTCTACTACCTTAAAGGGTTTTATGTAAATTTTCCTTTTTAAATAACGTAATTATATTTTTAATCAAAAACAAAAAAATGGATGGATTAGACTTAGCAAACTATTTGATATCTATAATGTGAGAAAGGTTTCAAGCATCATTTTAGCAAGCTATAGAGAATGTGCATCATATTTCCATTGGCCATAAAATATTTAAGACTTTAATTAATGAAAATTTTCCTCTTGTGTTATGATTTAAGCAAGTTATAGAGAATGTGTATCATATTTCGATTGGCCATAAAATAGTTAAGACTTTAATTAATGCAAAGTTTACTCTTGCGCTATGATTTAAGGTGCATCTTGAGAATTATTTCAAAAAAGGAAAGCCACTAGAAAATTTTATGTCTAGTTTTTTCTATGTTTATAACATGCATATGTTGATTCAAGTGTTATAATGGGTCAAATGGGTACATTTCACAAGGATGTTCAGAATTATGGGAAAATTAAGTGCATGAAATATATTCCAAAAAAATGAATTTTCCCTAATTTTTCATCTATACCTAGATAAATATCATATTATTTTATTCACCAAATAACCCAATAGGTTATGTAGCTACAAGAAATCAAATGGAGTAACTGGTTGCATTTGCAAAGAGTAATGGAAGAATATAATCTATGACTCCGCTTATGCAATTTACATGTTTAATGACAATCCAAAACAAATTTTTGAGATTCCTGAGGTAGGAGAGGTATTATTTTGTTTTCCTTATTTTACATTGGTTTTTTATATTTATTTTACATATCAGATGCTATTAGCATTTAGTTTAGACTAAGGTGTAGTTAAATTAAAAAAACACCCATAGGTAATTCAACTATATTGGCTAAATATGTAAATATTAAATGGAGAGGAAAGAAATGCAATCTTCCTAGGGAAGATCAATAGCCTAAGACTAGGCATTACATATTGACTAGCTTAAGCACATAGAAATTTGAAGAATATTTAGTTTACTCATCATCACATGGTTATTATTAGAATTTATTTATTGCCAATAAGATATGTTACATCTACGATAAATCATGAATTTAGAAGGATGATAAGGTAAATTATTGAAGTTACTAGCAAATTGGTGGAAAAGGATCTTAAACAATGAAATTCATTTAACCCTTTGTAATCCACTTGAAATTGTTCATAAACCATTGGCATCCATCATCTAGGATATTTATATTGGTATAGTCTACAAAATTTGTAATCAAGAGTGTCACACTATCCAAGAAAGTGAAGTGGGAAAAAAAATTTAATTCACCATCACTGTTTACACTCCTCTCTCTTCCATTGGCATAATTATCTTTTTACCACTACCTTCTACATTTATAATGGGTTAATCTTCATTTATTATGTTTAGGATGCAAACATTTCAAATAAATGGAAGCTTTGATTTGATTCGAAAAGTTACACCATACTAAGATATATGAAAGGTTTGTATTAGGTTGGGTTTAAGTTGGGATAATCACCACAATAATCAAGGTATGTGTAAATAGATGTAAAATTCTATGGTGTGGTGATTTTATGACATGGATCTAGTTATGGTGGTGTAAATGATGAATTTATGATAGATCTTCTAGGACCCATGTACATTAGACTTAGAAAGTTGTATCATTTATCAGAGTTAGTTGTTATATTTTCATGTAAATAAAATGAATTATGGATAATTCCATTAATATTCAAAACCTTAGTTTGACTAGAGTTAGTATCAGTTGTCACCCCTATCATCTTTGGCATATATCTTTTTCCATGCTTATCTCCTAGTTGATTTATTATAAGTTTGACCAATGGAATATTTTTCTCTCCTCTTTCTTATAAATTGAGGATGTCATTTTACTATATTCATTTTAGTTAATTAATGATGTTTTAGCATTATAATTAGTTTGTATTTTATTTTATGTTGAATCTTTATCTATGTAATAATTTAAATGAGTGTGGAAGGTACTTTGTGGCTAGGTTGATCTTGGTGAATCTAGCAAGTTTGTGTCAAATTTTCAACATGTAATCAGAGCTTTGAGCCTATGCCCACCTTCCCTCTCTTTCTTTGGATACATGCTCAATTTTTGGCATGTTGATGGGTCATCCCCATTTCCTTGTTAGCTTCTAACAAGTGATCATCCTAATTTGGTTTGTTTACTGATCTTGTCACTTGGCCCTTATTATTCTACATGACCATTCTCCAAGTTATGTCCTACAAGCCACTACCTAAGTATTAGATAATAAATTCTACATAATAATGCCTTATGCCCCAAAGGATTATCATGCCATGGTATGCCCCATCTATAATTTTAAATGGGTTATTCCCATTCCCTTATTGCATTCTAACGAGTGCTTACCTTAATTTGGTTTGGTTACTGATCTTGTCACTTAGCCCTTGTTATTTTCCATGAATTTTCTCCAAGATGTGGTGTAATGTCCCTTTTAGGGTACAATTAGAACCATAGGGGTTTTCCAACAAACCCTAACATAAAAACACACAATTCTAATTTTCTAACTCAAACCCTAAACAAGCCAATGGCTGGAAAATCCAACAAAAATACCAACTCGATCTCCAAACCTTTAAATAAAAAATTGGCTTTATTTTGCCTCACAAATGGAACGTTCAAACCCTAAGAGGGGTCACTACCCACAAAATCAATTTTCTACCTTCTAGGGTTTTTAAACCCAGGCACTACCCTATAGAATGCTACACCACACAAACTTAATAACCTAGACTATTGTATGAACCTAAAAATGGTGTTCAAAACACCTCAATAGATCACTAATACCCTATGCAACCTCTAAAAATAATGTTTCCCAAGTGAAAGGTAAGGGTTTTTGTCTTTACTTTAGACTTTCAATGAAGGTTTCTATCTTCAATGGATGAATTCAAGTGAATCATGCTTAAACTTGTGATTTTAAGTCATAAACATAACATTCCCATCAAATGAACCTTATTTTTCCCTTTTATATCCTTTCTTACAATATACTTTATAAATTAAGGACCGACTTATATCAAATTAGATAATTTACTTTATTTATAATAACTTCATTTAGAAAGAAGTTGCTAATAAGTTACTTTTTTAGCAACTTGAATAAAGTACCAAGTTTCCCTTTTATTTCCTTTTAGCCCCCAGGAAGTCAAATAGGGCCAAAGGTCTCTTTAGTGGGATAACCTTGAAAAAGGTACATGAGAGTCCTCACTTCCAAATTTTCTTGCCCTCAAGAAAATGCAAGCTCTCATACCCAAGTATCATCATGCCAAAGTGCAAAAATATGTTGTAATATGCCAATAATCTAGATCATGTACCTATGAAATCAAAGAGCTCTTGCCAAAACAAGTTCATACACCCATTAACCCTTTCACTAATGATGTTCTTAGGCAGCCCATGAAGTTTTAAAACTTGATAGAAAAAGAGATTAGCCACTACTTTGCTCCTTCCATCTTCACTTACACCCTTTAGGACTATAATAATAAGTTCTTTCTTTGAAAACTTATATGTAATAAATGTCTTACAAATAACTATATTTTATATCTAAGATCAAAGAAATGATGAATAACTAAAAGCTATAAAAGCTAATAAATATTTGATTGTGACAACTTCACTCTTCACTCCAACCTTATAAATTATGGGGGAAAGACACCCCATATCCACAAATATGAATGTAACTAAAATATTATGGTGGTTATTAATGGTGATGATAGCAAAATTAATGATGTAAATTTGGCTCATGGTTTCCATGTATATACTTCCTCTATCATTTGGAGAAAGTGACACATCATCCTACATTCCCTCCATGCCTTGTTGGAGATTCCTTACATAAATATCCATGTGGAATTCCCCTTGAGATATTCTTATGGTGCTCATAACTTCTTTAATATAAATGATGTATCCCACACCATTCTCTAAATTGTGATGGCACTCTTTTCCTAGGATAAAATTAAGAAATGCAAATTTAAAGACCATGCACAATCGACCCAAAGTAACAAGAGAGTTACCTTGTTGTAATGGCCTCTTTAGCTACCCAAAAATTGCTATTTGAGGCTTCCTAAAAGGTGCTCTAGGATTCCCACTTGCTTATGTCCTTAGATATCCACTTATCACCAATGCCTTCAAAAAAAATTATTTCAACTTAGATCCAAACATTGGAAAGACTCTATTCTTATGCAAAATGAAACAATTTTCAATCATGAACTTATAAAAATTCATTGTGTCCTTTATATCTTCAGTTTCAATCCCTTATGCTCCACCATTTTCTTAGGTGGGAATCAAACTCAACTGCTCCTCCCTTTTTATACCTACACATGAAACAAACTCATTAAGGAAAACAAAGGTTCCCATTATCACTTATTCAACTATTTCATCATGACTCATAGGCATGTTGTTTAAATTTATTTTAATGCTTGCATCTTCTTCACAATTTTCATTCATATGATGTAATTCCATAGGTCCAACACTTATGAAGCTATCATGACATCCAAATCCATCTAATTACTCTTCAACTTTGTCCACCTTTATAAAAGATAAGTTATTTTCATATGGGTTGAAAGTAAAAAGATGTGTATATCTCACCATACCACAAGCACAAGCTTCCCATCTTAGAACTTAAAATATAAGAAAACATTTCATATATTCCTTCTTGACTTGATATCCAATGATGACCTCTTCCTATAATATTTCTAATCATAATATTCTACTAACATTTAGAATCCTTGGAAATCTGTTTAAGATAAATATAGATTTTATATTTGAAATAATAATTTAGATAATAAAATAAAATTACATTAAGAGTTTTTGGTTCACATAATATAATGTGAATCCTCGATGGGTTTATCCTTGAGTTATTATGATGACAAGGGTTTTCATCCTTGCAATCAAGTTACACAATTAAGGGGTTTCATCCTTAAGAGCAATTATAAATCATGATGCTTGTACAAGTTTATATATTTGAATACATGATTGAATGATCCCCTTCATACCAATTATTGATTATTAATACACTCAAAATCTCCTTTCCCAAGGGGTGTGTCTTCCCAAGGGGTGGTATTCTTTGATACTTCCTAAGGAGAACTTGACTAGATGGTTATTACTTCATAGTGGTGTTCCATACATGTGGGATGACTTCCTTATTGGTGATTTCCTTACTGGTATTTGAGGATATTACAAATCTCCCTTCCTCAAATTTTGTGTCCTCAATCAATTATAAATTAGGATATTCAAGAATGACTACTCCTTCTCACATGGCATCTTCTATTAGCAAATTCCTATGATGAACTAATATTCTTTGATACTTTTATTTCTTAACTTCTTCTCATGGATTTTGGGGCGATGATAAGGTGTGATTATTATCAGCTTGGTACTAGTTTATAACTCAAAACATGTTGAAACCCTCTGTATGGTGACAACCCATATAGGATATTCTAAAAAACCTTATCATGTTTGTCAATTATGGGTTGAATGTCTTCATGGTGTATTTATTGTTCTAATTTTGTAGAGCTCACAAAACATTATGTTGCCCATGAAACTTGGCATTTCCTAAATGTCCATTCCATACTCTTGGATATAATCACTTAGGGAGATCCATAAGCCATACCTTAAATAACTATTTCTTTCATATCTAATTTACATTTTAATTCCATGATTTTATAGTTTTGGGTAAAATTTCCCAAAG
This sequence comes from Torreya grandis, assembly GCA_037957365.1. Classification (NCBI taxonomy): domain Eukaryota; kingdom Viridiplantae; phylum Streptophyta; class Pinopsida; order Cupressales; family Taxaceae; genus Torreya; species Torreya grandis. The sequence goes on along the minus strand of JARHVA010000091.1, from coordinate 1,240,847 downwards.
AATGTAGTTATTAAACACCTAGTACCAAATTTGTTTCACCAATATCTACTACATAAAATTCATCATTTATTTGATGTCTCCCCAATGTGAGATAGAGTAGTGGAATTCTTTGAGTGCACATAATGGTATAACCATCAGCAATTGTTACCTTAAAATCTTGAAATTCTTCTATTTTTAAACACATTTTTGTTATCAGTCCCTTATCAATGAAATTATGGGTAACCCCACTATCTATCAATACAGTGATTTTTTATCCTTGTATATTCCCCCTTACTCTAAAGGGATGGTATCTTGGATACCTTGATAAGGTCAAAAGGGTAATCTCCCCTATATTTTCCCCTCCTTCTAGTTCATGAACTGATTCTATAGCTTCAACTTATTCTTCATTGTGTTAATCATCTAACATAACTTTGATGTAATAGACTTGCCCATTTCCCAAGTAATAATGACCTAGTACCTAAGGTTCCTTACAAGTGAAGCATAAGTTTTTCCTCAGATTATTTCTTATTTCTATCTCCTTACCTGATTTAGGTGAATTTCTTGGTTGGAATCCTCTTAATTAAAATGGCCTTCTATGTTGGCCATATGGTGTTGTCCCTTGCTATCATGAAAGCATGGTCTGTGGCTATCCACTATTGGCTATTATTAGTTGTATAAATGTCACAATTTTTTTTTTGGTGTTGATGTCTCCAAATCTAATGCCTTTTTTATTGCTTATTAGAGGGAAGAAGGATTAAAGGCTTTAAATAAACCCTTAAGTGGTTCAATCAATCCTTCTATGAACAATACTACAAGCCTCCTTTTAGTAATGTCCAAAACCATCATAACAAGCCTCTAATATTTAGCCACATAGTCTTCCACATTGCTATTTTATTTTAATAGTGTCAATTCTCAAAAATTAATTTTGTGGTCAATTATATCAAATCTTTCAATCAACCTCCTAGTAAATTTGTCATATGATTTAATGAAATCATGCCCTTGTGTAAACTACCCATGATACCACCACTCATGAGTTGTTCCTTCAAGATGAAGGGTTACGAATTTGATCACTTATTCTTACATCATAGGTTAGAGAGATAAGTAGGTATCCAATTTTTATATCCATGCTCAAGTTATGCATTTGTTAGAACTATCAAAAGTAGATAGATTCAATTTACCCAATGCATGCTAAAGATATCTTTAAGTATTTTGGGTTTTATACTCTATTTTGGTGCCATTTTGATTTATTTACATTGCCATGAAAGTTGCCAATAGTATTTATCTCCATATTTCATCTGAAAGGGTTTGATATTATTCAAAACAAGATGCAAGGTCCTCTCCCAATGAAGTTTAGTTTCTTCTTCCATAATTGATTCTTCTCTTGAAATAAATTTATGCTGAAAAGGTATATTTGAATAACTCTTGGTTTTTTTTTTATGGATTTGATTATTTATAGTATTATAATTTTCACCATTTTTTAATATATAATTTGTCATAGATTGCTTTACAAGAGATAATTGAGTCATTGTATTAGCCAATTATTCATATCCTTAAATAAGGCTATCAATCCATTCATCATCTTGGTTCTTCTCTCCCATATTTTCCCTTTCTTATCCTGTTTAAATTTCTTCCCTCTATTGATTGGAACCCTTATTTTTGTTTCTTAAATAATAGTAGATATCTTTATCATCACCTTGCATGAAGTTTTCCCCATAGGCTGGGAGGAAAAAAGCTCTGATACCACTATAATATTCCTAATTAAAATATTATACTAACATTTGGAATCCTTAGAAATTCGTTTAAGATAAGTATAGATTTTATACTTGAAATAATGATTTAGATAATAAAATGAAATTACATTCAAAGTTTTTTTATCAAATAATATAATGTGAATCCTTATGGGGTTTCATCCTTGAGTTATTGTGATAAGGGTTTTCATCCTTGAAATTGGGTTACATAATTAAGAGGTTTCATTCTTAAGAGTAATTGTAAATCATGATGCTTGTATAAGGTTATATATTTGAATAAATGATTGAATGAACCCCTTACCCTAAAAATGTTCTTTCCCAAAAGGATGTGTCTTCCCAAGGGGTGGTGTCCCTTGATACTTCCCAGGGATGACTTAACTAGATGGTTATTTCTTCATAGTGGCACTCCATACATGTGGGATAACTTCTTCATTATCAATTTCCTTAATAATGTTCAGTGATATTACACTTCCCAAGGTCTAAAAATGTTTAGGAAACCTTCAATTTCAATTCTCTTAGTTAACATATGAAACCATTTGAGCCAACAACTGTAGCTCTCAATCCCATTAACAATGATGTCTCTTGGCAGCTCAAAAAATAATTTGATCATCAAGTGTGCATAATCCACAACACATACCTTCTTGAGATGACCTTAATTAATGATATTATAAATTTTTCCTTTGTAGGAAAGACACAAATCATATTTTATGTAAACTAAAAACAAATTATGAGTCATGAATTATCTGATTTTCCAAACTTAGCAACTTGAAAATAGAACATTAGCTATACAATTAAAACCTTATTGCAAAAACAAAAAATATGAGCATTATAATGATTGAAAATACTTATATAAATATTATTAATGTTAGTGAAATAGGCACTGAAAAAAACTAAAAAATTATTGAAAGTGCTTCATTATCAATAAAAAGATGAGGATCATGCAATGAAAGCATTTATATGGCTTCAAATGTTGTCATGTGATAGCAGGAAATGGTGATGATTTTGGCATTCAAGTTGAAGGCTTGTAAAATGGTTATCCCCATTATGTAATCCTTTTATTTTAAGGGTATAAGGTCATCACAGTATAACCTTAAGGGTGTTGGAACCTTTTTCCATGATATTCCCAACAAGTGGCTTCTTTCACGCATCAAAAACTTCATCATACTTTCTAATCTAAAATTGTCCAAGGAGAGTATTATTATTCCAAAACATGAACTTAGAAATAACAAAATACAATGGATGTAGCATTGTATTCTTTCATTCAATCTTAGGGTTATGTTAGCTAGAAACCATCTTGTACTGATAGCCAGAGCCTCACCAATGTTTGTGGATGGATGTGCATCTTCCTGGTGACAAAACTTTCTTCTATCATTACAAAAGGTATAAGGGCAAGGCTATAAATATGGAAAATAGTAGTCCAAAATTTCATGATAACACTCTTTAATAACCATTTATCATAGTTTTTATTTCCCATATTCATTATTACCATGTTATGTTGGTCTATAACATCTTGAACATCAAGGTAATATATATTTTGTTTACCCTTAGAGGCAGAGTTTATGAACTTACTACCTATCTTCAAGGAAAGACCTTTCCCAAGAGCATGTTTATCGATTAAGAGATAAGAATTATGATGACATTATTATTTTTTTGAAAATATACTTGTATGATTTACCTCATCATGTGTTTCCCATGGGACTTGCCTCCTATGATAAGTCCCCTTCATTCATTTTTCATTCTCTGTATGATGGAAAATTTGGAATAGTTCTTTGTTGTCCCCACCATATATTGAAGTGAAATTATAAGGGTGATGACCCTCTTGACAACAATCTAAAACTACCTTAGTATGGAGCACTGAAAATGGGGTATGACCATCATTCCTTAGGTTTCAATTTTAATGCTCATCTCCTTTGGCTAAAGTAAGAACCTTGGATAGATTTTTCTCCACACTATTCATCTTATCAAGTACCTTATCAAAGTTGTCCTGGAAATCCACCTCTTTTAGCAATCACTCAATCATTAGAATAATCAAAAAATGGGTAGGGTATTCCTAGAAAAGATCCTATTTTATTTTTATGCCCTTCATATTATCCTCATTATTAGAATGATTATTGTGATGATCAAATTATGATAAAGACATAGTAGTATGATGATATAATATATCCTTACTATGAAGAAAATCAACTTGTTTACCCTTCTCTTTAAATTTATTTAGGTGTTGTATTGATTGAATGTCTATCAACTTTACCTCTTTCTCTATTTCTAACCATTCATCACACCCCCTTTGGGTCCTTGTCACATCTTTCATGCTTGCTTGCAAGATAGTTGGTTTCCTTTCCACCCTAGGATCATTAAATTTTACCTCACATGTATTTTATGCCCTTATTTTTTGTTAAAATCTTAGGGTAATCAGCTAATGGTGTTTCTTATTTCATAATTTCTTTCTTGGCTTCCTCATTCCTTTTCTCTTTTGTAAGGTTTTGGAATTTAGACCTTGAATTTTCCATTTTCTTTTCTTTTACCTAAACACTTTGTACATTCAAATCCGTATCTTTCCCTTTGGAGATCTCTTTGTTTTCAATTTGCATGGTGGATTCCTTTATAATAATCTTGTGTTAGGAATAAAATCTCCTACAACGCAATTAAAAAAGCAAAATAAAATAAGATACAAAAACATAGACAAGAAATAAAACACATTACATAAAGATTACAAGGAAAACCTTTACAAACAAGCAAGGGAAAATACTGAAAGCAAAATGGTAGCCTCCAAAATTCATATTAATCAACATCAACACTCTTCTACAACACCTCCTTTAGTGCTAACAACCAAGTACTCAATGCTTCCACCTAAAGTATTCAAGTTATGAACAAAGCTTAAACTAATTAATAGGATTCAACATCCAAGCATGTAAGCTTAAGCTTGTATGGATCCTCTAACAAGATGAATTACAATAGAGAGTTCAATCATATTTATGAATTTATAATAATAAAGAGAGAGGGGAGAGATAATGTAGTAGTGACACCAAACAATGCACCACACTTGGGTGTTATGTGATCTCCATAGTGTTGGTGTTGTCTTCATATGCAAAAGTTTTCAAATCATCTTCACTTTAGAAAAGGACATGTTCCACCTCAATGTGGCTCCAAAACCATTGTCCCCCACTCACACATGTGAGGTTAATCTGCTAAAATAACCTTCTTGTCTTCATTCTCCACGTGACCACATGAGTCCAAAAGGTGTTTGCAATCACCTTTGGACTATCTCCACACATGAGAATCTTGGAAACATCTAGAAATACATCCCACACTAACCCTTTTGTATTTTTCACCATGAAACAACCCACATGTGACTACCAAGGACAAATCCATGTGCCTTGGTGGATTGTTATGCCCCATTCCCATCACATAAACCTGATCGCACCAAAGGACCCTCTATGGGCCCCTACCACATCACTAACCATCCACATCACCAACATACCACATTACCATGAATAGTGGACATAAATAATAACTATGAATAGTGATTTTGAATAGTGACTTCACATCTTAACATACTCCCACTTGAAGTTAATATACACAAGCTTTTACCACACTTGAGTATTCTATAATCAACAATCCATTTATGCCCTCTGTTGTCTTGACATAAACCTAGTAGAAGTTTTCTTACACTATAAAACATCTCTACCCTGACCAACTTTGTCAACATATACTCCTCCATCATATATTATAACACCTAAAGTGACTCTTCACTTTTCCACAGACCAATCCTCCAATCAGATTCTGCCATGAATTGCTCACAACTCCCACTATTTGAAAGTATCTAGTTTAGTACTCACCATAAAATCATGAGGCTTCCTACTCTTGATGAATCCATTACATAGGAAAAAATAACATGTATTACCCACTATTATAAGATTCTCTTGGGAAGATAACTCATAATGTAATAAGTGGGGTACTTCCTTGCTTTCATGTCATTATGTATATCTATCCTTGGTTTTCTTCTCTTACCACTTTCATCGCATCCTTGTCACCTGATCCATCATAACAATGATCATGTTGGCACCTATATCCAACATGTCAACAACACATATCAATAACATCTACTATCCACTTTGGCTCTCCATGAAGGTATTGAATATCCTATACTATATGTGTTGCACCTACACAAACCCATATAGTGACTTCTTCAACATGCAAACCAACAACTCTTTACCTCATCATATGTATTTATCTCTCCCTAAGAGATATTGCCATGTAGAAATAACACTATTCCAGCTCCTTAAATAACAACAAGTACATGTATCACTCTTGATAGTATTGAGGAAAGAAGATCTCACAGAATTTAATACCAAACTTTTCCACATAGCCTTCAATCTATCAATATGGCACAAGTTCACTAGACTAATCACAACTATTAAGAAGTCATCACATTACTCAATGCATCACTTCACCTATAGAGTTTTTGATCCCACATCTAAAATACATCTTGCTCTACTAAATGGTTCCAAAACACCAACTCATGTGCCTCCAGTGTTACTCCATTAATTGATCTAGTGGGCCAATAACATAAATATATATATATATATATATATATAACACTCCATAACCTTAAGTTAAATGGTCAACATTGGTCTTATTCTTATAATATCAATATGTTTCATTTGTTCTTATACATGTATCCTTTAGCTACCAATCATGCCAAATATGACATAAGTGGACTGATCATAGCTCCAGAGAAGTCATTGTGCTACTCAGTGCACCAATGCACCTACTAAATTTTCAAGGTTCAAAATGCATCTAAAATGCATCATGATCTACTAAATGTCCAAACACATGACCTCATTTTGAGAACATTAGGCCTAACTTGTTCATCTTCATCTTCTCCTTCCTCTTCCTTAACTACTTCAAAATAGGTACAGCTTCATGTTTCTCTATACCTCCTTTTGCATGGATTTTTCTTCTTTAGCATCTCAGATAATAACATGTGGTTAGTAGGATACCACATCACACACCCCTTTTATTTATTTCCAATAACCCTAAAAAGGTCATGCCTTGTATTCAACCTCTTCCAAAGGAGACCAGCTTGCTCCTCAAGATGTAGAGTTACTTCTCCATCAAGAACACTATATAAGATGTTGACTTATCTAGAAAAGCTTGTTAAGCTTTCTCTTTCAACTTATCTACAAGCTTCTCCTTAGAAACATGAAGAGAACATGATATTCACCAAGATATCCTCCAACTTTTTCCAAAGAGAGATACCTACCATAAAAAAATTCTTCTTCTTTAATCTCCAACTTGGTTTATCCTTACGTCATAGTAGCTACAACTTGCACACAACTAGTCAATAATAGAAAACACTCACACATGGTGTTTTTCATTATGGCTCTGATACCAGATGTTAATAATGAAATATCCTACAATCAAAGTAAAAATATGGAATAAAAAAGATAAAAAAATCATAGACAAGAAATGAAACACATTACAAAGAGATCATATAGAAAGCCCTTACAAACAAGTAAGGGAAAATGGTAGATTTTAAACTTCATATTATTTAGTATCAACACTCTTATACAATAACTCCTTTAGAAACTCCTTTATTACTAGCAAATAAGCACTCAATGCTTCCACCTAAAGCACTCAGGTTGTGAACCAAGCTTAAACTAGCCTACAAGATCCAACCTCCAAGCATGTAGGCTCAAACTTGCATGGATCTTATAATAGGATGAATTACAATAGAGATATCATGAATATTTATGCATTTACAATAATAAAGAGAGATAGGAGAGAGAATACAATAGTGACATAAAAAAAATTAACACACTTGAGTGTCATGTGATCTCCATAGTAGTGGTGTTGTCTTCATGTGCAAAAGTCTTCAAGGCATCTTAACTTTAGACAATAACATGTTCCACCTCCATGTGGATTCAAAAAAATTATCCCCCACTCACACATGTGAGGTCAATCTACTATAGTATCCTTCTTGTCTTCATTCTCCATGTGACTACATGAGTCCAAAATCTGCTTGCAATCACCTTTGGACTATCTCCACACATGAGAATATTGGACACATCTATAAATGCACCCCACACTAATTATTTTTTATTTTTCACCATGTGATAACCCACATGTGACTACCAAGGACAAACCCATGTGCCTTTGTAGAGTGTTTTATCCCACTCCCATCACATCAACTTGATCACACCAAAGCACCTTCTATGGGCCCCTACTACATCACCAACTAACCACATCACTAACCATCCACATCACCAGCATGCCACATCACCATGTATAGTGGCCATGAATAGTAACTATGAATAGTGATTCATGAATAGTGATTTCACCTCTTAACATCCTAATGTTTTATGATGATGAAGTATTCATCACTTTTACTGGTCCTTTTCCTTCTTCTAAGGGAGACTCTAGAGGTTTAGTGCTTAACCCTACAAACTTCATCCATGCTTTGGGAACCATTTCCCTTAGTTCCCTTTGATATTATTGCATAGCTTGCAACATCTCTTTCATGGGTTTTATTGTTGTCTTCATCTTTTTATCATCACCCTGCATGAAGAAGAGTCTACAAATAACTTGATACCCACAACTGGCTAGTAAATAGCTCTTATACCACTGTAATGTCCCTATTAAGGCAAAACTAGAATCAAAGGGGTTTTCCAACAAACTCTAACATAAACACATACAATTCTAATTTTTTGACTCAAACCTTAAGCAAATAAAAAATTTAGAGTTCTAAAAATTTAGATTTAGGGCACAAATTCCATATTTTATTATTAAAAATACTTGGCAAGATTCAAGAATATTATAGATCAATAAAGTATCCTCAAAAATGAATTTATTGATCAAGCAAATGGTTTTAAAATCCAAAAAAAACTACCAGCTCAATTTCCAAGCCTTTAAACAACAAATTTGGCTTTATTTTGCCTCACAAATGGCACATTCAAACCCCTAAAAGGGTCACTACCCACACAAATCAATTTGTTGCCTTATAGGGTTTTCAAACCCAGTTATTACCCTCTATAATTCTATGACACTCATATTTCATGCCTTAGACTACCATATGAACCTAAAAATGGTGTTCAAAACACCTCGATGGATCATCGATGCCCTATTGAACCTCTAAAAATAAGGTTGCCCAGCTGAAAGGTAAGGGTTTTCATCCTTACTTCAACCTTCTAATGAAGGTTTCTATCTTCAATGGATGAAGTCAAGTAAATCATAATTAAACTTGTGATTTCAATTCATAAACATAACATTCCCAACAAATGAACATCTTTTTTCCATTTTATATCCTTTCCTCCAATATACTTTCTAAATTAAGGACTAACTTATATCAAATTAGATAAGTCCTTTTCTTTATTATAAGTTCATTTAGAAAGAATTTGCCGATGAGTTACTTTTTTAGTAACTTGAACAAAGAAACAAGTTTCCCTTGTATTCCCTTTTATCCCCTAGGAACTTGAACAGGGCTAAAGGTAGCTAGCCTTGAAAAAGGATCATGACATGTGGCCAACAAGCCACCACCCAGGGCATTAAAGCATAAATTCTACACAACACCCACCTCGTTCTACTCTTCACACCAAAAAAAAATTATCGATCATTTTATTTTAATATCTTCTAAGACCATTTCTTCGGTTCCTAATCAAAAATTTCCAAGGTCCCTAACTTCATTATTCAGAAGCATAGGAAAGTGCCATTATTTTTAGTGTTCTTATGTTTTCTAGCTCTACTATTATAAACATAAAAATCATCAATATTTTCTAATTTTTTTTGTAAATTGTTAATAATTGTAAAACCCTTTTAAGGGAAAATATTTAACTTGAGCAAAATAAAATTTTGGGGGGCAGGGAAGGAGGCATCAAGTTGCTCATTTTTAGTGTTGAGTAGATATTTGGCGGGGCACATAAGGCATGCATTTTATGCCAATGTGAAGCACTCCTCCTTTATTGTACCAATTGTTCAATGTTTACAAATATTTAATTTTTTTAATTTTATTATTTCCAAGCACTCTATTTCTTTTTCTCCTTCACTCATAGGAAAATGACAACTTTTTTTTTTGCATTAGTTAGTTTAAAAATATTGTATATTTTAAAGTGTTTTTTATCTACAATAGGTGACTTAAAATTACTTGAATTATTGACTCCTCACATCTATCACATAGAAGGCATCCATGATAGTCTTGTTGTAGAGTAAGGGGCTATAGAAAGTGACCCAAGCATTGGATATAAAATCCTTAAAGGAAATAAAAAAATACCTAGTGGTTGAACTGGTGCAATGAGGCATAATGTCTCATAGGTATGAGTGTTTCAGAAGGATTGAAGTTTTATATTCAGAAATTGGATACTCCAAAGGAAGTATGGGGAAAGCTTGAAAAATTAATTGGGGAGAATAATGAACTTAGGTCTCCCCATTTAGAAATGAGTTATCTTACTTAAATCTAAGTGATTTACCATTTATTGAAGACATCCCTACTAAGCTCAAACTTGTATGATCTTAATTGCAAGATTATGGATTAAGAAGAGATTTGAGAAGGAATATAAGCAAATGGTCTTGCTAATTTTTTCCAAATGACTTTATTAAGTGTTTGTGTCAACATTTCATTCCAAAATGGATGCCTCAGGTGATTCATTCCAAAGGCCATCATTTGAGATATTCTATAATTGCCTAGCAAAGGGGCAAACCAGCTCCTCCAATTTAGGGTGATATCATCTCAAGGCTCAAAGTTTTAGGCTTTGGTAGCACATAAACCTAAGGACATAAAAAAAGGTAAGCCATCACCCAAAGGATTGAAAGTACTCAAAAGTGAGAACTAAATTAAAGAGTCTCATTCTCCTTCATTTTCTAATTTGACATTCAAAATCAAAAGGAGAAGAAGGCCATTAAACATTGCTCATTTTGTGATAATTATGGACACCTTGAATCCCATTATTGAGATTTAGATGGAAGAATTGGAAGAGGTTATGAAATAACATAAGATTCAAATATCTAAGCATTCCTTTTCATCTTTAAAAAGAGAAAGGCAAAGCACTTTTTCTAATGCTTTTGCCTTGACTGTAACTGCTTCTTCTAAGGATGATTGGATTCTAGTTTTAGGGGCTTCTCATCACATGACAAAGTCTAAGGATTCCTTTGTTTGTATTTTTAGAAGTAGTACTTCATAGATACTTGTCGGTGATGCTTCTCCACTTGAAGTTTTGGGATCTGACACAATTGAAATAGAATATTATTAGATCAATGATCTATATGTACTTGATCTTTTGGTCAACCTTCTTTCAATATACTAGGTTTGTCATTTGAACAAATGAAAAATAGTGGAATTTTCTCTACATAACATTATAGTCAAGGATTTACAAGAACTTGAAGGTGTAGAAACCTCTTGGAGAGTTTTTAATTCATTTCAATTGTATAAGTTTAGTTCCTTTTGATGCCTAATTCTATCCACATGTTCTTATTGTATATGTCGATGACTTAAGCAAGTTATGGCATGAATGATTTAGACATCTCAACTATCAGTACTTATGATAATTCAGCACATAGAATAAATTCATATGCCTTCTTTAGGTATATTAGAGAGATGATGTTTGTTATATTTATGTTATTCCAAAACATCATAGGGATAAGTTTGACAATGTAAATGCTTGGAGTACCAAGGCTTCTCTTCAGTTGGTACACAGTGACTTGACCTGATATCTTTCCCAAAGGCTTCATTTTATGGGTTTACCTATATGCTCACATTCATTAATAAATTCTTGAGGTTCACATGGGTGTAATTTATTAAGTACAAGAGTTATGTCTTTAAACACTTTAAGGAATTCATCATTTAAACTTAAGTAACCGCATTCGTAGAATCTCAAACAAAAAAAATTAATTTTACTGAATCTCAAACCAAGGTAAAAAAATGTTAAAATTCGCAAGCTAATTCATATGGATTACCTTTCTAAAACCATGCAAAGTCATGAATTTGTGAGGGAAGGAAAATACACAAGAAAAAAACAAAAAGAAAACCTTACATAAAAACCATCATAAAAAAAGCTACAATGCACAGAAATATTGCCAAGAAATTATTTTAGGAATTTGTCTAAGTGTTATATGGCATAAGGTTTCTTACCACACTTATGTATAGAGGTTGAGGTTGAGGTTGATAGATGGTAGTGATATGGCCCATATAGAATAGAATATAATAGAATTTTTTTGTGAGTTTGTGCAAGTCTTCTTTATTGCATTGATCATCTTTTTGTTGTTTTTCTTTATCCTTGTGAACACATTGTTTAGTGTAATTTTGTGTTACCTTCAAGCACACCTATGTCTGTAATGATCCATGTATCTTTTGTTTCATTACTATATCCTAAGTAACTTCATTCTCAAAATCTCAAATAGAAAATTTAAATTTTCCTAAATCATAAACTAGGGCTAAAAATTCATTGAGATTTACAAGTTAATTCGTATGGATTGCCTCTTTAAAAACTTGTAGATCTGTGAATCTATGAGTGAAGGAAAAGCCATGAAAAATAAATAAATAAAACCTTTCATGAAAACCACCATAAAATAAACCACCTAGCATAAAAATACCATCGATAAATGTATGTAATTAAAAAAAATAGTTTAAGCTCAGGCCGTAGGGAGATAATTGCTAAATTTGTTGGTGATTTCAAATCTGTCCAAGAAATTGTGTTTGTCTACTGGTAAAACTTTCCATCCAAATTGGTGGTTGTTGGTAAAGGTTTTAGGGTCATCGATGTGAAGTTTGAATATATATATATATATATATATATATATATATATATATATATATATATATATATATATATATATATATATTTAATAGTTTTAAATTTATAATTTTATAGGTTATAAACTATTAATATGTTTATATATTTAATATTTTTTAATTTATTATATATTTTTTTCAAAAATATATTTTTAATTATATAGATTTAAAATACATGTTAGATGTAAATATTTCTTTTAGTCGAATTTAATCATGAATTTTATTGCTCATTTTTTAGTGATGTTTTTCTTACGAATTTTATCTTCCATGAATTTGAATGCAATGACTTAGATTTAAACCACCATAACCAAATACATTCAAAGTCATTTACATAAAGCACAAGTATTAAGAAGATTCATACAAATAATGGGAGAAATATGTAAACACCTTTAGTGAATTTTACACCAATCACGGTATTCAAATACAACACATAGTTTCATACACTTATCAAAATGGCATCATAAATAGGCAAAATCACACATTGAGAGAAATGGCCAACCATATGATCCAAGCCAAGAGCATGGCCCCTTGATTTTGGGTCAAGGCCATCAACTATAAGAACTACAATCAAAATTGTACTCACTGAGAAATACACAACCTCACCCCTAAATAAGTTTGGAGTAAAAAGAATCCAGATGTTTCTAACTTTTGGGTTTTTATAAGTAAAGCCCATTTATGATGAAAAATGTAAGGCTATGAATAGTAAAATCCAACATTTGATTTTTGTTGTCTATTTTGAAGATGTCAAAGCCTATCATCTTTTAGTCCAAATACACATGAAGTATTTGTTGACTAGATTTGGACAACATATAAAATTTGCATAGATACAATGCCATGTCATGGAGACCAAGTATGGAGCAGGAATCCAAATAGGTTTTCATAGTATTTGATCCTTAAAATTTTCAATAATAGTTCAAGCACAAGTTTGGGAGAGCCTATAAGCCAAAAAAGCTAAGTGCAAAACCTGTATTTTGCTAATTCCTTAGTTGGAAAATTTATCAAGATTTTATTTGGCTAAGTTTAATTCTTTTAGACCTTTCATTCAGGATAAGTGCTAATATTTATTTCAATAAATTTGTTTATAGTTTTTTTGGATAAGTATCAGGAATTATTTTAGACATTTTATCTAAAAAAAACTCTCGAAGGGTCATTCTTGAAGGAAAGTCCCAGACAAAAGTTATGAAGGGTATCTTTTAGGGAAATAGGTCTAAAACAAAATCTGAAAGGGTCATTTTTCAAACAAAGTGCACTAAAAAAAGCCCAAAAGGACATTTTTCAAGCAAAATATCCAAAACAAAAGATTGAAGGGTCATTTCTTTGATAAAATTATCTCAAGACAAAGCCTCGAAGGGTATTTATTTCAGGAAAGGGGCTAGTGCAAAAGTCCCAAAGGGTCACAAATGCCATTCAAAATCAAAAAGCCTATAGTAAAAAACTTGATGACATAAATTATTTTAGGAAAAATATTCTTTGGAAAAGCTAAGTCCAAATTCTTTCAAACAAATTGTTTGTGATAATAATCCTGAAGACATGGATTCTATCAAAAAAATTATCTAAAATAAATTGTCCAAGGCAAAGATAAGGTTGACTTAATTCTTTTGGGTAATTGTCCCATGCCAATTTCCCCAAAAATTTTGTATGATGCAAAAGAGTCACAAAAAAATTCATTCATAGAAAGTGGTTGAGGCACAAACCCTACAACAAATGTCCATCAAAAGGTCCAAAAGAAATAATCGAGGGAATTTTTTATCCATAAATTAATGGTTTTACAGACATCATTGACACTCCCATGGATGTCAATTGATGGGTGCATGAATGTCAAATTCAAGCCATAATAGATGATCATTGAAGTTAAAATATGTAGTGATGGGCATAGATGTCAAAAAATGTTTGCATAAATGTCAAATATGGGTGCATAGATGTCAAAGTTGGGCCTCATAAAATAGTTGTTTACATTCAAAAATCATCAAAGGGGTCCTGGACTAAACACAAGCTTGACAAGTGTCCAAATATCAAGTGCCTATATAAAATCTAATAATGAGTGGGTAATGATAGGTTAATGAGCCTAGGCATATCAATGGCTCATGTTCAATCATGAACTCAATATCAACCAGTACATGAGAAATTCAAAGAGTTAGTGGATCCTGAGAGTGAACACATGGTTGACAAGTGGCATGAGCACATTTAAGTTGGCAGAAGATCCATGAACCATGTTTTATCATGTAAATCGAGATCAATGATACAAGTAAAGGGTCTCATCTATCAATGTGACCCCATCATTATTTAAATAGGTACTAACCACAGTTCATGGTATAGCTTTGTCAATTTCAAGATTTGAGGATTTGATCATCATCAATAAGTCAAGTGGGCTTAGGGTCCCAACATAGAGAACAAGTAGTTGTAAAATTAGTTAAGGATATTGATTCCACTCAAATAGACTTTGTCATCATGTAGAAAAAACCCTTATCTTCTAGTGGGATATCTAAACCAATTAGAGGAGCTTGAAGGTTATTGAATCAAAAAGAGGTTAGCTTGTTGAAAGAAGACATATGTACATAAAAGAGCTAATCAATTGTTATCACATTGCTTGATGACTAAACCCCCTTCTCCACTCTCTTATCCATGGTTCTTGTATCTCTGTTTTTCCTCTTTTTCTATATATAGAGGCTTTTGAGCCCAAAAATGGATCCCTCTAATCCTTCTAATCCCTCTCTTGGGCATGACTAAACTTTGCTAAGATGGAGCTTGTAACCTCTTGAGATGAATGCAAGACTACTTTTAGATTTCATTATTTTGGTATAATGTGTACATATTTAGTCTAATTTTCATATAGTAGAAGCCTCTCCCTTGTCAAGTCCTGATCTCACCTAGTTACTAGTTCATCTTGTTATAAAGGTCATGTTTAGTGTTTTACATCTCTTGATTGAAGCCTGTATATGGATACAATGACTGGTTAGTGTCTTACATTAGACCTCTCCATCATTTTCCTTATCTTTAAATCATTTAGAAAGCCTCTACATGAAATACTAATATATGACAGATATTTGGAGTTTTATATCTAGCCTTGTTCTTGTTTTATTAGTGTTTAAAGAGTTCATATAGAGTAGATCAAGCATTATTTAGGTGCATCACCATTGATATCTTAGGTTTCCTTTTCATGTTATATTTCTCTCCCTTTTCCCTACTCATTAGTAGGTTTTAGTAGTGGGAATGAGATAAAATGATGCATCAAAGGAGATAGCCTCATTAAAGATCCTAGAGGTCTGACCCCATTATAGGATACCCATAGCCTAGGGTCAGTCCCATGTTGAGCTAGATTTGGAAGTAGAACCTGAACACTTCTACTTTTATCTAGGGTGCATTCTAGACCTATAACAATTTTGGCATGCCCAATGGGACACATTGAAGTAATTATACATCATGTTAATCTTCAGAAGTAGTTTTAATTATTCCTTTATCCTTATCTCAAGGTAAAAGGCAAATTCTTGTTCATGATTTTAGCTATCTTCATGTTATCTAGGCTATGGTAGCCTATAAAGGAGAGTTCCATCTTTCTTATCCTCATCAGTAGCTTCAAAATGATTTATATACATCTTATAATAACCATCATCAGTAGTATGAGGACCTATATTGGTCATACATGTAAGAGTATTGCCCTGATCCTCCCCACAAGTAGTTAGTCTAGCCCTATGATAAGCCCCCTTATTACCAAGATCATCAAGCCTTATATAAGTCTCATCTACCCACTCTATAGCCTAGTTACCCTCCTAATCATTCATGGTATCTGCATGACATTCTTGAATAATCTACTCATACCCCAAGCAACTCTATATATAGCCTTTAAAAATCTCTATTAGACCAATAAAAGAATATGATAAACATCAATATGTTGAAGGGGTATGGGTAAGAAGTTCTAAAACATATCATTAAAGGGGTTAGGACTTTAGTGAAATAGGAAAAGGAGGAGTGGATGTCTTTCATCAAGAGAGGCTATTCTAAAAATAGTAGTGACAAACTTGACATAGATGTACTCATCTCCAAGATTAAGGAGAAGTTGGGATCCCATGAAAAACATTAGACATCCCATCACCCACCCTACCTTCCCTCATTCACTCCATGTCAACCTCATACTGAGCTTCCCATCACCACTCATAAGCCCTCTCCACATGATTTTCACGGTCACCATAGTCTCCCCCCCAACTTTCCTCAACCTTTCCCTCATATAAATGTATCCATGGGAGAGTCTAGGAGGAAAGGTAGGTTTGTGCTGAAGAAGTTGGCCATCATGAGTAGTCAAGGTCTGATTTTAAGGCCTCCCTTACTAGGTAAATTGAATTTTTAGTTAAACACTTATACTAGACATTGGTAGGTACAAATACATCACCTTGACTACACATACCTCCTTTTACTACTCAAGCCTTAATGTACACTATGTAAAAAAACCATGAGCTCAAATTTCCATCTTGGAGTCAGGTCATGCAGTCAAGCAAATTCAAATTTTTCAAATCCCCACCCTCCCTCCTTAAGAATATAAGTCATTTCCATCTTGGAAATCCATCTAGATTAGTGTGCATAAGGAGGAAGTGATGATTTTTTAATCCAAATAAGAGACCATTCAACCCCCACTTCCCTCTCCCCAATAACCCAAGTCCTTTCCTTCATGGAAAGGAATTTAAGAAGTAATGCAGGAAAGGGAGGAAGTGAATGTGATCCAAAAGTAGTATCTTCATGGGGAAAATCAAGTGCCCATGGTTACTTCTATGGACCTTTCTCATTTGATTGAGTAATTTCAAGAGTCTATTATGCCTATCCTAAAGAAAGAGCCTCTCTTTTACAAGGCAAGTCAAGAAGATGAAGCTTAAGAAAAATAAACTTCCCCAATCATGCCTCAAGATACAATACATTCAATACCAAAGGTTTAAGTTTCACCTCTTCTTCTTAAAAGTCCTAAATTATTTCCTTCATAGAAAGGAATTCAAGAAATAGTAAAATAGAGAGAAAAGGTGATGGTTTTTAAAGTTGATCAGTCTCAAGAGCAAAATCAGGTATCTATGGCCCAACCATTGGATTTATCTCATCTCCTTCAGAATTTCCAATATTAAACCATTCCACTCTCAGAGTAAGAACCTCTCCTTTATGAGGTGAATGAAGAAGTTATGACTAAGATGAATGAGGTTTATGAAGATGAGAAAGAGGTTTCAAGTTGAAAAAAGGTTCCCTCCATTCCCAAGCCCATCACATATCATCCTTCACCTCAAACCCATGAGCCTATTCATCAACCTTCCACCTTTCCCTTTCTTTAAAAAGAGCCTATCATAAGGGAATCAACTGAAGAGGAAAGGTCTCAAGTCATGGTTGATCAAGAAGACATCATGAGTGACTATGAGGAAGAAATCACCATAGGGACTCCTCTTGGTGAATAAAAGATCAACTTAGCATTCCTGAATGAGGAGAAATATATGGAATATTATACTATAGTCATGAATGAGATAGAATGTACTATCAAAGATGAAGGAGAGATATTTAAAGTCATTACTCAAAAGGTTGTATTCCTAGGGGAATCTCTTGAAACCAAGGTGGAGGTTGTTGTTCTTGAAGATGATTCAATACCTTAACTTGATCTTGCACCACTCTCAGAAGATTGGTAGAGCAAGTGGAACTTTTCCAAGAATAATTTGATGAGTTTGTATCCAATGAGGAGGAAAACAAGGTCACTCAAGGTGACAAAAGGCCTTAAGGACAATGCTTGGATAAAGTGTCATTTATAGGGATTGTAGCTGATAAGCAATATGAGAAGGATCCTAAAGAACAAGACCAGTTTATCTTTTTTGGTGACTGGTTTTATATTGAAGAATCACTCTAGAAGATACTAAAGGAGTGGTTAGGTAAAAAGGGTGACCCATTAAAGGTCATATTCAGTAACATCCTGCTCTAAAATTTATACCATCTCCTAAACTAGGTGAGTCTATGAATTTCCCTTTTGATCTAGGTGGATCATGCTTTATCATGGTTAGTTAGGTTCCTTATACATACTAGATTATATCTTTTTATTTTCCTTCAAGTGTTGTCTTAGCACATTTTTTATTTATTGTCATTGGTTTGTTTAGGTTAGTTTTCCTATTTGTGTTTTCACTTTCTTGCTCTTCTTGGTGTTGTTTTTGTCAATAGGTTACTTGAATTCAAGGTTCAATTTTCCATTGTTCCAAAAGTCTATAAGTCATGCAAGTATTTGGGTTCTTAATCATATCATATATGCATCCCAATTGAGTCACCATAAATGGTGACTAGATTTGGCCCACATATAAAATTTGCCTACATATAATGCCATGTCTTAGAGACCAAGTATGAATCAGGTATCCAAATAGGTTTTCATGGTATTCAATCCTTCAAAGTTTCAATATAAGTTCAAGAATAAGTCTGGGAGAGTCTACAAGCCAAAAAATCTAAGTGTAAAACCTTTATTTTACTAAGTTGTTACTTGTAAAATATCTCAGGATTTTATCTGGCTAAGTTTAAATCTTTTGGACCTTTCATTCAGGCTAAGTGCTAATATTTCTTTCAAAAAAATTATTTAAGGTTTTTTGGCTAAGAATTGGGAATTATTTCAAACATTTTATCTAAAATAAAACTCCCAAAGGGTTATTCTTGAAGGAAAATCCTAGACAAAAGTTACGAAGGGTATCTTTCAAGGAAATTGGTCCAAAATAAAAGCCTGGAGTGCCATTTTTCAAACAAAGTGCCCTAAATAAAAAGCTTGAAGGGTCATTTTTCAAATAAAGTGTCCAAAACAAAATCCCAAAGGGTCATTTATTTGAAAAAATTGTCTTGAGAAAAATCCTATAAGGGTATTTATTTTAGGAAAGGGGCCAATGCAAAAGTCTCATAGGGTCACAAATGTTGTTTGAAAGCAAAAAGCCTATAGAAAAAAACCTAATGACCTAAATTATTTTGAGAAAAATGTTTCATGGAAAATCTAAGTCCAAATTCTTTTGAATAAATTATCCATAAAAATAATCCCAAAGACATGAATTCTATCAAAAAATTTGTCTAAAATAAATTATCCAAGGCAAAGATAAGGCAAACTTAATTGTTTTGGGCAATTTTCTTGCAACAATTTTGCCAAACATTTTATCTGATGCAAAATATCCATAAACAAATTCCTTCAAATCAAGTTTCCAAGGCACAAATCCTATAATAAAAGGTCCAAAATAAATATCCTAGGGAATTTATGATCTACAGATTGATGGTTACGTAGACATCATTGGCATTCTTGTAGATGTCAATTGATGGGTGCATGAACATCAAATTAAGACACAATAGATGGCCATTGAAGCTGAAATATGTAGTGATGGGTGCATAGACATCAAAAAAAATTGCATAAACATTAAATATGGGTGCACAGACATCAAAGTTAGGCCTCATAAAATATCCATTTGCATTCAAAAATCATAAAAGGGGTCCCTAACTGAGTGTAGGCTTGACAAGTGTCCAAATATTGAGTGCCTAAATTAAATCTAATGATGATCAGGTAAAGATAGGTTAATGAGCCTAGGTAGATCAATGGCTCACTTTCAATCATAGACTCAATATCAATGGCACATGACCAAGTCAAAGAGTTAGTAGATCCTGAGAGCATATGCATGGTTGACAAGTGGCATGAGCATATTTAAGTTGGTAGAAGATCGATAAACCACATCTTGTCATGCAAATTAGGATCAATGGTATAAGCAAAGGGTCACATCTATCAATGTATCCCCATCATCAATAAAATGGGTACTAACCACTATTAATGGTATGGCTCTAAGTTTCAAGATCTAAGGATTTGATCCTCATGAATAAGTCAAGTGGGCTTAGGGTCCCAAGGTGGACAAGTTAAGGGAATTAATTCTGCTCAAATAGACATTTTCATCATGTAGAACAAACCCTTGTCTTCTAGTGGGATCTTTCAGCCAATGAGAGGAGCTCAAAGGTTATTGGTGCAAAAAGAGGTTAGCTTGTTGGAAAAAGGCATGCATACAAAAAAGAGCTAATTAACTATAATCACATTTTTTATGACTAAACCCCATTATCCACTCTCTTATGCATGGTTCACATCTCTCTCTCTCTCTCTTTCCCTTTCTTCTATATATAGAGGTTTTTCAGCCCAAAAATGGATCCCTGTGATCCCTCTCTTGGGCATGACTAAACTTTGCCAAGATGGAGCTTGTAACCTCTTAAGATGAATGCAAGACTACTTTTAGATTTCATTATTCTAGATAGTGTGTACATATTTATTTTGATTTGTATATATGGTAGAAGCTTCTCCCTTGTCATGTCATGATCTCACCTAGTTACTAGTTCATCTTGTTATATAGGTCATGTTTAGTATTCTACATCTCTCTATTAAATATTGCATGTGGATATTATGACTGGTTAATGTCTTTAATTAGACCTCTCCATCATTTCCCTCATCCTTAAATCATTTGGATAACCTATACATGAAATACTAATGTATGACAGATATTTGTAGTTTTAGATCTAGCCTTGTGCTTGTTTCATTAGTGTTTAAAGATTTCATATAGAGTAGATCAAGCATTATTTAGGTACATCACCATTGATATCTTAGGTTTCCCTTTCATGTTATATTTCTCTCCCTTTTCCCTAGTCACTAGTAGGTTTTAGTAGTGGGAATGAGATAAAATGATGCATCAAAGGAGCTAGCCTCATTAAAAATCCTAGAGGTCTGACCCCACTATAGGATACCCATAGCCTAGGGTCAGTCCCATGTTGAGCTATATTTGGAAGTAGAACCTGAACACTTCTACTTTTAGCTAGGGTGAAATCTAGACCTCAAACAGTATTTTTTAGATGAGAAGTTCAAGTTGAATAACACTCATCATCCTATGAGCCAACATTTTCCACTTTTCTTCATTTTTTAGCTATTCATCCTAGTTTACTTGTCTATTCTACCTTTGATGATGATGATTTTTTGGATAATGAAAATGAGGAGGTTTAAGAAGTTGCACTTACATCACTTCATGTTTCTATGAATCTCCCATTATGGGTTTGAATTACATTGGAAGAAATGTGTATTTTGGTGGGTGATCATATAGAGTGGGCCTAGTTACATATGCAATTTTACATGATCCACAAAATTTTAGAGATGTTGGTAATCATAAGTGGGATGAAATGATGGAAAAAGAATATTCTTCCTTAATGAAGAATAA
This sequence comes from Torreya grandis, assembly GCA_037957365.1. Lineage (NCBI taxonomy): Eukaryota > Viridiplantae > Streptophyta > Pinopsida > Cupressales > Taxaceae > Torreya > Torreya grandis. The sequence goes on along the minus strand of JARHVA010000091.1, from coordinate 1,219,134 downwards.
CACTTGGGACTTTGTCTCACCATTTTGATATGAATAAAGTTAGTTCAATGCAAGTGGGACTATCAGACCAATTATGTAGCAAATAGTTTAGTTAACAAGAACAAGACATGATTGGTTGAAAAGGGATTATCCTAAATTGAGGGGATTAAATCTTTATATACCTTTACACTTGTTTCAAAGATGAATTATATTTGCCTTATCCTCTCACTTGTTACATCACATTGTTAGACAATGCACCAATGGATGTGAAGAGTACCTTACTCCATAGAGATATTCATGAGGAAATTTATAAGGAGCAGTAAAAATGATATGTTCAAGACCCTTTTCTTATCTATAGGATTTAAGGATATATGGACTCAAATAGGGCCCTTAGGCTTGATATGATAAGATGGATACTTTATTTCTTTTTTTAGGTTTTATTATTTCTAATCAAATCCAATAGTGTATGCGAAGAGGTTGGGTAATGCACTCATGATAATTTTGATTTATGTTGATGACTTGATCATCATAGGGAGTTACACCTCTTTGTTTTAGTATGTTGAGTCCAACTTGATGAAGTAGTTTGAGATGTTTGCTTTGGGTCTACTTCACTATTTTCTTGGTCTTTTGGTGACCCAATTTGAGAATGGGATCAATATTTCATAGTTGAGGTATGCATTAGAATGGATCCATTATTTCTAGATGTTTGATAGTAAACTACATTGACTCCTTTTCAGTCTATTCATGTTGTCCACCAAGTGTTCCATATTAATAGTTGATGCCACTTCGTAGCTGCAATTGGTGGGCAATATTCTATATCTAACTCATAGCATCCATGATCTCATTTTTTTATTTTCATTATCTCTCACTTTGAACAAGAGTTGCATGAGTCTCTATAAATCAACAAAGTGAAAACTTTGATATATCTAGGGTACTATTCAGCTCAACATATAGTACACTATAGGAGGTTCAACTTATCTTTTGGGATATACTGACTCAGGTTGGGAAGGTGATGTTGATGATCAAAACTCTACTTTTGGCTATGTGTATAATCTTGGCTCTAGTCCTATAACTTATTCATATAAGAAGCAATTAACTATTACACTATCTTTGATAGAGGTTGAGTATAGAGGACCAGTTCTTACCAACTAGGAGGCTCTATGGATATGATAGTTATTGACCAAGTTTGGCCTTCATCAAAATTATTCAATATCCTGTAGTATGATAATTGGAGTGCCCTCCACATAGCTCACAACCTAGTGGAGCATTAGTGTACCAAACACATTGAGATCCACATACATTGCATCAATAAACTCATATATGATCAAGTGATCAATCTATAGTAATTTATTACAAGGGATCAAGGTGCAAACACATTTACTAAACCATGAAAAGTATAGATTAGTTATTTCCAGTCTAGAGAGATAATGGATATGTTAGTTATTGACCAAGTTTAACATTCATGAGAAGTAGTTCACTTCCCTTTGGTGTGATAATCAAAATTCCATCCACATATCTTAGAATCTAATAAAATACCAACACATCAAATATATTTAGATCCCTATGTATTTCATCTAGCAGCTCATCCAAGATCAACTATCAATTTGTAGTATTGTTGCATAGTTGATCAAGTTGCAAACATATTTACTAAATTATTAACAATGACCAAGTATATTCATCTTTATTCAATTCTAGGGTTGAAGGAAGATATCACTGAGGGGGGATAGTTTATAGTTTGTCCTCATTCCCTTGATTCTCCAAGTTAATATAAAAGTGGTATGTTGATGTTAAAGTTTTTTACGACCCATGCACATTATACTTAGAAAATTATTTCATTTCCCTAAGTTAATTGTTTATATTTTCATGTAAATAAAATGTAATGGTAGATAATTCCATGAATACCCACAAACTTAGTTTGACTAGAGTTAGTATTAGTTGTCACCCCTACTCATCTTTTTGCATGAATGATCTTTCATTTTACATATATGTCTCCTAGATTCTTTATTTTGAGTTCAACTAGGGGAATATTTTTCTCTCATATTTCTTATAAATTGAGGATAGCATTGTAATATATTCCTGTTAGTTAATTAATGAAGCTTTAGTATTGTAGTAAATTTGTTTTTTATTTTGTGTGGAACCTATTATGTCTCTTTGAGAATTTGATTGAGTATGGAAGATAGTTTGTGGCTAGGTTGATCTTGTGTATATGATGAGTCTATGTCAAATTTCAAAAACACAAAGGGAAACCTTGTTATAGTCAAGAAGCAAAATATAGTAGCTAATAGAGAGACTCTAGAGAACAAAAAAACAAATAAATTGGTCTACAACCAAATTCCACAAGCTCATCCCCTACCAAATTAAAGGGATCTATTTATAGGGATGGCATGGTCCCAAAACTCTTTCAATCTATCAATGTAAATAGTCCCAAAAAATGCTAAGATAAGTGTGTTGGATACCCTCTAAATAAATGAAGCCACTCCTTAGACTATTAAATTACATTTTGATGGAGATAGTACACACTCCATCTCTAATATCATAGTGTTCATTTGGATCCCAAGCAATACCACCATTGAAACTAGAAGATGATAATGAGAAATGCTTATTTTTGTCTCTAAAAGAAAGTGTATCCAGGTTGTTACCATAAGGACCCAAAGAACCCAAACCTTATCATTATTTCAACATCTAAAAAACTATAACCAAATATCCACTCTATGTGCCAAATATGCCTTGTGTCTCCTCTTTCTCAAGCCATGCCTCACTTCTTGCTTTATATAGTCACCAAAGCAGCGTCATCTACATTTTTTAAAACTTTTGTTTAGGGTTGGTGATAGGTAAATATAGTTGGGAAGAGGAAGGTCAATATCTCTTATTTGTCCCTTATTCTCTATCACTTTTGGTTAGAGTCTTGAGGCTAGTGGTTTTCAAATGCATCAGATTATGAGTCCATGGATAGGGCTAAAAAATATAATAATTAGAATATTGAGGAACGTATAATGATATACTATTGGAATATTGAATTGTAATCTATTTCATATTTATTCTTGACTTTATTTCATAACATTTTTACTATTATTATACTTGTAATAGTATGGCTATATGACCTTGGTTGGTGTACCCCTGGTCTCCAAAATCTTGAACTTACATTTTTTGAGCCATCCATGTAGTGAATTTTGATGGAGAGTGTAAATAGAGTATAATTGAGGACAAAAATTCAAATAAAGATGGATTGGAGACCAAAAAAATAGATAATTTAGCATTTGAGGGAAACATTTATAGTAGTGAATGGATGATTTCACTCCATAAGTAGTTTGAAGGAAACATGGATACTGCAAACACTAATCCTTATGATATTGTTCCCACATTAGACTAGGTCATGATGATTGAGGAGGTAATATCTATGTATGAAGATCCCAACCAGTTAGACAAAAGTAACAAGAACTAGAGCTCTAATAGAGGAATAATGTTTAGGTTCCTAATACCATAGATGTTCATACTCCAAAATCTAGAGTCAGTCTACAACACTAGTTTTTTTAACTCAAATTTAATATAATGCAATTTTAGTTTGATCTTCTTTTGTTTAATTTTATGAAGGCTTTCATGTTGAATAAGGTTGTTGAGAAGCCTTTGGGTTATGTTTAAGCTATTGTGACTAAGGCACTTAAGAATGCAGAGTGTGGAAGTGTGATTAATGTTGTATAAAAAATAGGTCTTCTCCAAGAAATGGCTTTGTATTTAATATAGTTGGCATGGATTAAATATTTGATAGAAATTTTTTTGTCCCTTTTGTCCCATAAATTAATTTTTAAGATCACCCATGTTTGTTGACATTTTTTATTGAAAATCTGCTCAATTTTGTGTCAGAGTTTGTATAATTTTTGCAATGTTGAGTTCAAGCAAGATGTAATTGTTTTTGTCTAGCATGATTGTTTATACTCTACATGAAAATTTTATTAATTGTATGGAATTCATGATATCTTTATATTTTCAGTATTTATAAATCAATTCTATTAGAGCTCCATATTATACATCTAGCTTTAAAAGATATTTACTTTTACAAGCCACTTTACAAAGTGATTGTGATGTTTGTAAATAGTTATTTTGTTTTATTTCAAATGTGAGTCACTTGGACAAGCTCATTTATTATTTAACATCTAATTTGGTATAATCCAATTCTATGTGATGAAAAACCGAGTAATAAATTTTAGAGGTTTCTTCAATTACAAAATTGTGATTTAATTATTACTGATGCATACATATATGTGGCATGTCCTTTTCTCCTTGTAGGTTAGTTTTCTATGATTTTTTTCATAAACAACGTTTGAAACAAAAAACACATTTCTTGAATGTTTGGAGTTTCCAATAACACACTTTTATGCAAACTGGGATGTAGACTGGCTTGGTTCTTGTCCTCTATTATAGTTGTAACATATACTTTAACATCTGTTTTATAGTATTATAATAAATGGTTGTAGTTTGTTAATAAGAGATGTTATCTTTGAAACCTTTTTAATGGGTAAAATGGTAGCTTGTATATATATGATATAATAATAGTTACCTAAGTCTCGGGGATAGGGTGAGGGCATTTCTAGGATGGCAAGAAATTTCCCAAATTTTGGGATGCTTGGGAATAGTTATTAAAATAATAAATAAAAATTAATATTTAGATATTTTAATTGTATTCAAATAAATTTAGTAATTTAAAATTTATTAATTATTTTTCAAGGTACTTTTATAATGGGTGTTTAATGTTTTTTCAAAAATAACTAATTTTTTCTGAGGGGTTATTTTGTTTTAAATAAAAAATAAAAAATTGGGAATGTCCCCTTCAAGTACTTGAAATGTGTGGGAATTCAAGGTGTCACCAAAATATAGGGGACACATCCTCTCATAACATGAAGACTAAGAAGTAAAAAATTAGTACCCTACAATACAAATGGAGATTGACTGTATGCCCAGTTACAAAGTATTGACATAACTTTTAATGTATCAGTGTCATTGATGGGGTAATCTTAATATTTATAAAAAAATTATGAAGTTTGATAATTAAAAATAGTGACCTCCCAATCTTGTTGATTGTTTTATTATATGTTTCTTGGTGCTTATTAGGAAATTCACCTTCTTGGATCTAACATGTTGGTTTATATGTGAGCCTTTACAGGACCTCTATCCAAAGTATTCGCTGGTCCCTTGTAATAATTTCCATGTGTACTCACTAAATAATAGATTATGAGGAAAATGGATCTCCTTGTTGTATAGACCTATAACAATGTTTGGTGCCTTTCCTTGGATCCCTTAGGATGGAGATCATGTTTCTATGGAGGATCAAGAGCCAGAGCTTGCTCTAAAATGGTTCTATAAACCCATAGATGGGTGAATGTCTAGTTTCCTATTTGATTTTATGTTTATCAAAGCCCTGCTTTGTAAAGAAATAAATACTAAAAGTGCAATTTTGTTATAGTAAAATTTATTTCTTTTTCATCATGATAAAATGAATGTGTTATATTCTTCCAGGTAGCTGAGCATACTCTCTCTCTCTCTCTCTCTCTCTCTCTCTCTCTCTCTCTCTCTCTCTCTCTCTCTCTCTCTCTCTCTCTCTCTCTCTCTCTCTATATATATATATATATATATATATATATATATATATATATATATATATATATATATGTATATATATATATATATATATGTATATATATATATATATATATGTATATATATATATATATATATGTATATATATATGTATGTATGTATGTATATATATATATATATGTATATATGTATATATATATATATATATATGTATATGTATGTATGTATATATATATATATATGTATGTATGTATATGTATGTATGTATATGTATATATATATATATATATATATATATATATATATATATGTATATATATGTATGTATGTATGTATATATATATATATATATATACATATATATATACCAGAACAAGAACAAACTTGGTAATAAAAACTATACCTTCTCATAACCTATTCTCTATTTTTTATGATAAAAACAAAAATATATATTAGTGGATTACACTTTTTACAATAGGAAAATCCATGGTCTAGACTAGACATAGAGTCAATGAAAAAATTTATTTGAAATATCAAATTTGAGTCAATTTAACAACAATAAAAGAGAGAACCCAAGAGATAAAAACACTAAGAACTAAGGGATCAAATTTGATAGCACGCACACACACACACTAAGAACTAAGGGATCTTATTTTGGGGGCATGTTTAGAAGGTATATCTTTGATTACATTTGGAGGTGATTTGAGTTTTGTCTTCAATCACCATCTTTCCTTCTTTACTCCACTTGAAAATAGCGTTTCCTTTCATCATCTAAGATATATGTTTGGTCAATTTGGTAAAATTTTGTACAAATCTTCTCAAGGAATTTACCTTGCCAAAAAATGAATGTGTGCTAGGTTTATTGGTAGGTAAAGACAATCACTAAATTGTTTTAACTTTTTAGGGATCAATCTTGGTACCTTCCTTACACTACATTTCCAAGGAGTTTCTTTCTATGACTACAAAAATGGACTTCTTAGAATTCAAATAAATGCCATAAGCTCTACATACTTTGAAAACATTGTCAAATATTCATAATAGATTTGACATCGGTTTCTTGAAGTTTAAGATCAAAGGTACCTATAACACATTCATTTTATGGTTTAGTGAAGGTTCATAATTACATAAATCTCAAATTATTTAGGTAGTTAGAACCATCATGTTCATTAGTAGCATACCAAGCACGTGATAAATTAATTTGAGCAGGCACTACTTCAATAACAAGTTTTAGAGTTGTAGCAAGAAGAGGGGGGAACACATCATTGTATGGAACAAAGGGTCTTCGAGGTACATCTTGATATTATGCAATTGGATGAGAGTGAGGGATTTTTTTCTTTAAAGTTAGCATCAATGCATTTAAGAGTTTATATCCTAATAGATATGTTGTAACTTGTCCTTTACCTTTGAATGCATCATTTTTTAATTTTTTGGCCATTATCATGTCATATTATATCTTGATGACTTGACTTTGGGATTGTTATAAATTTGGCAACTGATTTTGGCATAGGAAGAAACTTGTTTTTGGTGTTTGTACATTAACAAAGAAAGATTTATGATTTTCATGGAATCTTGTGAACTAACTTGTTGAATTTATAGCACACATTATGCAATGAGGTTACAAATGGTGAAATCATTCAACTTCTTTTTTGAGAATTTCAATAAAGAGTTTGACTGACATATCATCATGCTCTACACTCAAAATATTAAATGTAGAGAAAATAATTTTATGTGTTCCTTTGGGAAATGTTTACCATGGCCAGTGAACTTGGGAAAAACATTTCAAATAATATAATCTAACCTATCTAGAAGAGTAAATCTTATAGAAGAGGCAATATCTAGAAGGAAAGGTTTTTTATTCTATCAAAGAATTTTATCAATCTCTTGATATATATTTTATATCTCTATAGCTCCAAAGAGGGAAAAAGAAACAAAATGGAAACAACCAAGAGAGAGAGAAAATATAAAATTAAATGAAAATAGAACAATGAAAAGGAAAATATAATCACTATTCTAACTAAGAACAACTAAAACAACAAAATAGCATACTCATGACTCAATGTCAAATATCATAATTCAATGTTTGATCTTAGATTAGTCTTTTAAGAGACTTATAAGATTTGTACTCAATTTATACTAAAAATTGCACATGATTTTACCATATATAGTACACCAAAAAGTCTTGGAAAACCATATTTTTGGGACATGAATAATAACAAAAACAAATATTTTTGATTTCAACCTCTCCCTCAAGCTCATCTTGAATCTTGATCATGTTACATACATTGATTTACTGACTTTGACAAGGATAAAAGATGATCCACTATATAGAAACAACTTTTAAAAAATATTATATTAACATAAACTTAATTACTAAAACATTATAATCTATGCACATTTTCATAATTATTTAGTAAACCATTCAAACATATTGTTTTGAAGGAAATAAAATAATTACATGTATATATCAAAACCACCAAAAATAATATCAACATACTTAAAAATATCATGATAGTATTTCATAAGCACCAAGTACCAGCTTAAATTTCAACACAAGAATTTAACCAAAGTTTGCATCAAAAACTAAATCTATCAAAGGGGCATCCTTATAAGTCAAGTATTTAGTATACTCCATGGAAGAAATGATAAGTTCAATTAATTATTTTTAGGGCCCCTTCAAAATCATCTACCTCCAACTTAAGCTTTTATAACATTATGACCTCAATAGGTTGTGCCATAGTGTTGCGAGCACATTTATTCCTAGAAGAAGTAAGTCTTTCATGCTCAAAGGATAAAATATTAGTGTTAAGTGGAATAATTTCATTGGTATGTAATTTTGAAATTACTTTAAGAATATTTTTAGGTGAATTGGGCAATGGAACATTATACTCATCAGGCTAAATGGTAGTATGCATATGTTGAGAGGGCTCACTTGGAGTGCCTCATTCACGAGGATGATTTTTCTAATGTGCTCCCCTCCATCCTCTATTTTCACATAAATTCAAAGAGTTAGTAGGACAAAAAAATCTAAACATTCTAAAAGTTAGGGTCAATAGTATTATAATGCAAGGAAACATGGGTTCCCCAATTAAATGATTTAAAAAATGTGTTAGTAGCCCTGCACCCATGAAATAATTGGCCACCTTGAGAGATACCCCATGAAGGGCCCCAAGGAAAAATTTAATTTTGGTCCAACACATCAGCCACATGATTAGCGTAAGTTGATTGAATACATATTTGATGGTTTCTCAAATTTTATAGTCATTTATGCAAGCTATTGGTAGAAGTTAAGCTCTGTTAGTCAAAATATTGGGATAAGAGGTTAGAAATAAAGGCAAAAATAATTTATAAGTTTTTTCCTTTTGATTGTAAAGTATGGATTTGTGTTTCTTTTATTTTGAAGACTGAGAGTAATTGTTTGTATGCACAATCATTTGTCTTGAAATGAATAAATATAATTATGAGTTCAAGAAAACAATTTCTTTAGATATATTTGATTAAAACACTATGTATGTTGATTTTATTGTTAACTTCCTAAATATATGTAAATATTTTTCTTTAAAAAAGTATTTTATTTATTTCACTCATTTTGATTGAACACAGTTATTCCATTCACAAATGTGATAGAAGGTTGATATGTTCTCAAAATTTGTGAAATGGGTATTTTTGGGTTACTCATAAATTTGGATGAAATGATCATGAGGTTCTATTGCATTTAAAATTAGTATTTTGCATGTTGTTATTTCTCAAAGGAAATCAAGTTTCTTGTTTGTTTAAAATAAGTGTGTGGTAAAGACCAACCAAATTTTATAATAACTGAGTATATCAAAAATTGTGACAAAAAATTAGACTATAAAGGAGTATAGCGAAAATTGTGACAAAAAATAAAAGTATAGAGTATAAATAATAAACCGACTATGGGGTCATAAGGAAAGATAACTATGAAAAGTGAGAGTAACATAACTAAAAAATATATTCAAAGCATTTTCATAGTTTTTAAATTATAAACAATATAATAATATCTACCAAAATGTCTTAACCATATCCATATTAGACTATAAAATATTTTTTATTTCAATTAAAAAACCATGCCAACCAAAATATAATTATTACCTTAATTTTATTGTGTCCTAAGTTCTCTCTCTCTCTCTCTCTCTCTCTCTCTCTCTCTCTCTCTCTCTCTCTCTCTCTCTCTCTCTTTTGCACACACACACACACACACATGAAAATCAAACATTTAGGGTTTTGAGAAATATTGTTGAAGATAATGCCGAGTATAGAAAAATGATCAATTTTGACATAATATTTTGCCTTCATTTTGCTAAAATGTTTGAGGAACTTTTTTTCAAAATGAATATTTGATTATTTGGCATGGTCAAAATTAAAAATATTGGTTTCATATTTTTGAAGATATAGTTGTACCTATTTTTAAAATATATATATGAAACTCATGGGGCTAATAATTTTTATGGATTTTGAGTTTCATGTATTTGATTATGGTCTATTTACCATTTTCTTGAAAGTGGCATGAGGATTGTGAAAGAATAATGCATGGTTTTCTTATGCTGAAAGAATAATGTATGGTTGTAAATAGGATGGAATGATTGATTTTTATGCACAATTATTTTTAAATAAGTATTATTTATATTTTGTTTCCAATTGAACAATTTGATACATTGTATTCTTAAGATCATGAAAATCAAGAAATATTTGAGCTTAGTTGTGTAAAATACTTATTTTATCGTACTTTATTAGATGTAAGATTGGAATCCAGGTTCAAATAATTTAGGTAAAGATGTTTTGGGTTGTGATGATAATTAACATAATGAGGATACTCCTTCATGGGGTATCTCTCAAGATGACCAATTATTTCATGGGTGCAAGGCTACTAACACATTTTTTAAACCATTTAATTGGGGAACGCATGTTTTCTTGCATTTCAATACTGTTGACCCTACCTTTTGTAATATTCATAAATTTTTTCCTACTAACTCTTTGAATTTATGTGAAAATAGAGGATAGAGGGGATCGCATTAGAGGAATCATCCTCATGAATGAGGCACTCTAAGCGATCCCTCTCAACACATGCATACTACCATTTATCCTGATGAGCATAATGTTCCATTACTTGAGCCACCTAAAAATATTATTTAAGTAATTGAAAAATTACATACCAATGCAATTATTCCACTTAAAACTAATATTTCATCCTTTGATCCTAAAAGACCTACTTATTTTAGCAATAAATGTGCTAGCAGCACTATGGCACAACCTATGGAGATAAGAATGTTAAAAAAGCTTAACTTGGAGGTAGATGATTTTGAAAAGGCCCCCAGCCTACTTGATTAAACTTACCATTTCTTCCATGGAGTATACTAAATACTTGACTTATAAGGGTGCCCCTTTGATAGATTTAGTTTTTGATGTAGACTCTGGTTAAATTCTTGTGTTGAAATTTACGCTGGTACTTGGTACTTATGAAATATTTTCATAATATTTTTAAGTATGTTGATATTATTTTTGGTGGTTTTGATATATAGATAGCAATATTTTATTTCCTACATAACTATATGTTTGAATGGTTTACTAAACAATTATGAGAAATCACATAGATTGTAATGTTTTAGTAATTAATTTTACTTTAATATAATAATTTTTTTAAGTTGTTTTTGCATAGTGGATCATGTTTTAGCCTTATCAAAATTAGTAAATCAAAGTATGTAACATGATCAAGATTCAAGATGAGCCTGAGGGAAAGGTTGAAATCAAAAATATTTTTTTTGTTATTATTCATGTCCCAAAAGTATGGTTCTCCAAGACTTTTTTTGTTTAGTATATATGGTAAGATCATGTGCAGTTATTAGTATAAATTGAGTATAGATCTCTATAAGTCTCTCAAAAGAATAATCTAAGATCAACCATTAAATTATGATATTTGACATTGAATTATGAGTATGTTAGTTTGCTATTTTATTTTCTCTTAGTTAGAATAGTGATTATATTTTCCTTTTCATTGTTCTATTTTCATTTAAGTTTCTATTTTTTTCTCTTTTGGTTGTTTCTATTTTGTTTCTTTTTCCCTCTTTGGAGTTATAGAGATATAAGAGAGATATCAAGAGATCGATAAAATTCTTTGATGGAATCAGAAATCTTTCCTTCTAAATATTACCTCTTCTATAATATTTATTCTATTGGATAGGTTAGATTATATTATTTTAAATATGATTCACACACACACACACACACACACATGATAACTGAGATATTTAATTAGTGCATCATTCATTCTTGACTTGCATATTATTTCTATAACTTATAAAAACCCCTTTGCACATCTTTAAAACATTTTTTGCTTCCTAGAATCACTATTATTCTACAACCATAAAATTAAAGATTCAAAGTGCATCAAAATAGTCACTAAGAAATTATAGCATGTCCTTATAAATTTATGTTGGCCCATAGAAAAATGTTTTGAAAGTGATTTGTTGTTTAGTTCAAGTTTTTATTTATAGATTGTGTAGATTTAAATTATGTCTATGATATCATTTTAAAATGAATATTTTACAATTTATTTTTAAATTTTTTTTGAATAAATGTGCTGGTATCATTGCTTTTTTGTGCTAATTTTTAAAATTCCAATGCAAAAGTAAATTTAAGAAGTGGAACAATGATTTCATCCTTGAAGGGAAAGTTTTGCATTGGTGATTCATGAAGTTGGTATTGAAAGGTTTTTGCTTCACAAAATGTCTACTCCTAATATGAGTGCTAGTAAAATAAAAAGGGTTTCGTTGAAAGGAAATACCTTGTTGTCATATTTTGATAAACATCAACAAGAACAACCTTTAACAAGAAATACAGGTTTAAAAAATCAACTAAAACTCAACATTCTTTCTCATGATCAATATCATGTTTAATAGGTTTCTAATCACTTTCAATCAGTGGATGGAAGTAACAATACCAATGATCATGACATAGCTGATTTAAGATAATCCGGTTCTGAATGTATTGATAATTCAACTTCATAAGTAGTTCATGAAATTCTTAACTGCTCTAAAAAAAGTAAGTCACATGAATAGAAAATTTCAATGAGTTTTCAAGCTAAATGGATTTTCTTAATATCATTTCATTGAATATATTTTGAATGAAGATACTAATGAGCCACTAAAAGATTATATATGCAAGATATGTAGTTGAAAATTGGAGAGGTATAAACACTTGTAACTAAAACTAGATACCATAGAGAAGCATGTGAGGAAAGTGTATGGGAAATAATAATAAACAGCAAGGATAAATCACTAATATGATGGAGAAAAAAATAAGAGTCTCTTCATGTTATGTATGTGAGTGAATATGATGAATACCTAAAAAAACAACAAAAGCTTCATAGAAGTGGAAGAACCATTGTAACTTTTTTGAAAAAATGATGGGAATCAGCCAACTGTTAAAGACTGTACAAATTTGTGTTATTTTTTACATTTAAAATAAAGGTCAACCAATGACGAACTATTTAGGATGTAAGGGCATGCTACAATTTATTGACATCTCAAACTTTCTAAATACTCATTGGTTAGTTACTAGTGGTTGGGAATGGGCTAATTGTCTTGCTCAATTAGTAAAAGAGGATCTTCAAGAGAAAATAAGGTTTTTAAGATACATGATATTGTCATTTGATGAATTTATGACCATTGATATCACTTATTTCATGTGTATTCATTTTACACTGTTTTGAACCATGTTTGTTAGCCTCATTTTCTTGTCATTCATAAAATGAAATAAAATACAACTTCTCAAAAGCTTTTTATACTGGTCAAGAATAATTTGAAAGACGTTTGTGGCATGGATGATTTCTCAATTGCAAGAAATTTTATTTGTGTAGGGGTAGATGGAGCATTTGTTATGCAATGTCAAAGAAGAGGTCTTTGTGTAAAGATATAAACTTTTTATACACCATATATGATTAGTATTCATTGTATGACACATAGAATGAATTTGATGTTAAAAATTATGAGAAATTTTACATTAGTTTTGAAAGTTGAAGATATTTTTCATTAAATCCATTCATACTTCATAAAAGTCATAAAATATTTTTATAATTTCAAATTTTTACTAAAGGTTTAACACAAGGAAACAAGTTATTTAAGGATGTTGGTACTCTATGGATTTCCCTTTATGGACTAACACATAGAGTATGTGTAAAATATCAGTCATTGATGGGAATACTGGAGGAACATTTCCACACAATAGAAAGAGTTATAGATATTTTGTTTCAGTTAAGTTATATAGAGACATCATTGACCTTATGCAGCCTTTTACCTATGTTGGATGAAATGAACTTAATGATAAATAAATCTCAAGAAAGAAAAATGTACATTCAAGAATATTTCAAGTTGATAAAATTAATATGCCTTGCCCTTGATAATTTTTATTTAACACAACAATCATGTATACGGAAAAAGTTCACAAGTTGGAACTTAATAAAAAATATTGAATATAGTAGTAATTATTTGTAGTTTATGTGCAGAAGTGTGAGGATATAAAACCACTACACATTTTTGACACATCTAGTCAATCTAATAGACTCAAAGAAATTTCTCTTATAAGGGATTGATTACTTTAGGTTATATCTTTTGTAAGATCCACCTTGAAGGAAATTTAAAAATATATCTCTTCAAAAATTAGAGATCATTTTCCTCAAGATGAACTGCTAGAATCCATGGCTGTTGTGTACCCTCAATATTATAAAAATGTTATCTCATCATATTTTTAAAATAAAAACAAAACCTTGGCCCAACGCTTTTGTAAGAGTCTCAAATTTAATGGTGAACAAATTGAAGGCATTTTAGATTTACCAAAGTTAAGGGAGCAGTATATTCGACTTGCCACAATAATATTAGAATAAAATAAAGTTTTGGACAATGCTTTTGAAGATGGCTCGATCACTAGGCTATGGACTTCCTTAAGTTTGAGTGAAATAATACGTGCTAGTATCTCAAAATATTTTAATCTTTCTAATTTATACCAAATAATGATTTTGGGCTCAGTGTAAGATGAGAGAATTTTTAGTGCATTGTCATTTTTAAAGTAAAAGTTAAGAAACAATCTTGACAATAATTTGGAGACTTGTTTGAGGCTCTATACAACTAGATATAATGTCCTTGATTTTTCAATTGATAAAGCTCTAGCAATTTAGTAGTTTATATGTGAAAGAAGATGATTGACTAATAATTCTTCAAACACACTACACTAAGAGAGATCTATAGTACTATATCTGAATACAACAATTTTTTAAGAGAATTATCAATAACAAAATGAAGAAAACTGGCATGTTGAAATTGGAAATTTAGGTATCTAAAATCTGAGGTTGATCGAGGAAGGATGGCAGATTTTGTGATCCCCAATAATTTTCTATGGATTCATACAGTCATATTGCATTTTGATAATTAATATTGGGTGACTCTAATGTTAATGGAAAAATGCTAATACTTGATTATAAAAACATGTATTTTTGTGTTTTGTTTGATTAAGAGAACATGTCTATAATATGTATTAACTTGATTATAGAGTTGCATAAGTATATTATGGTGTTCCTTTGTTATTTTATACTAAGAACGTGTATTTTTTTGTTATATTTTATTAAGATAACATGTCTATAATATTTTTAAATTCTATTATAGAGATTCATAGGTATATTATGGTGTTATCTTGTTATTTTATACCAAACTTATTTGAGGCATCTATAGTGTAATGAACTGTAAGTATTTATATTGGACCAACAACTTCACCTCTTCCAATAGCTTGAATAAATGAATAGGTTTGATTATGGATATGGTTAAGATATTTTGGTAGACCTTATTATATAGTTTATAACTTTAAAACTATGAAAAGATTTTGAATATTTTTTTCAGTTATGTCATCCTCACTTTTCATAGTTGTATTTCCCTACGGCATTAAAGTGGATCCTCATACAATCAAGGCCATGGTAGAATGGAAAATACCTAGAACCCTTAATAACCTACATAGATTCTTAGGGATAATAAGATACTCTCACAAATTTTTAAGTAATTATGGCAACAAAAAAACACCACTAATAAAACTATTGAAGAAGGAATCTTTCCATTGGAATGAGGAAGACACTAGGGATTTTTAAAAGTTAAATGAGACAATGTGCACCGCTTTAATTTTATCTATCACAAATTATTTTTAAAGCTTAATTATTTAATGTCATTCCTCAAGGTATGGTATGGGTGTAATTTTCATGTAAGAGGGATGACCCACTATATTTGAGAGTTTCCAATTCAAAGTTAAGAATCTATTGAATCCCATTTATGATAAGGAAATGATGGATTTCTTTAATGTGATTAAACAATGGAGACCATATTTACTGGTAATAAATTTCAAGGTGAATACTAATAATGATAGTCTATATTACTTATTGGAACAACACTTATCAACTATAAAACAACATAAATGAGTCATAAATATTTTGGGTTATGACTTTGAGATCATTTAAAGTAAAGGTAAAGATATTGTAGTGGTAAATGCACTATCCAGGAGGGATGAGTCCACATAAGCATTGTTGTGTGTCATGCCAATATTACATGTATATTGGGTAGATGAGGCTTGATCAACATGGAAGAATGAAAAATAAACAAAATCTCATTTAGAATCTCTAATAAAAACCAAGAATGTATGATAAATTTGTACAAAAAGGGGATGTTTTATGGTACAAGGATAGATTTTGTCTATGAAATTACTCAATACTTAAAAATAAATTTATTTTGGAGCTCTGTGCATCTATAGTGGGTGGGCATTCTAGGTTCTTGAAGACTTATCATAGAATCATGCATGATTTTTTTTGGGAATGGATAAAATGGGATGTTCAAAAGTTTGTAGTAGAATGCATGGTATGTCATAAAAATTTGGATGAGAAGATTAAAACCCTAGATCTTTTGTAACCTCTATATATTCTTAGCTAGTTTTAGGAGAAATTTCCCATGGATTTCATCATAGGATTGCCTAAATTTGAAGGGAAAAATGTAATTTTAGTGTTCATGGATAGAATTACCAAAATGACCATTTTTTTACCTTATCACATATGTTTGTATCGAGTACAATAATAAAAATAATTATGGGTACAGTCTAGAAGCTACACAGGACCCAATATTATAATAAGTGATTGTGATCCTATATTTACTAGTAATTTTTGGATTGATTTATTCTCATATTTGGGTACTCAACTAGCTCACAGTTCATCATATCATCCCCGATTTTGTGGGAAAACCAATGTGGTAAATTAGTGCTTAAAGGATTATCTTTTTTTCTTTACTTTGGATAAATAAGAGGGATGGGTGCAATAGCTACCATTCGTAGAAAGGTGTTATAACACTTATTTCCATACATCATAAAAAATGTTTCCATTTTTGGTATTTTATGGGTACCATCCACCATCCATCACCTCATTTTTGAGAGTCTAATAAAAGGTTTGATTAGTTGAAGAACACATTCAGCACCAACTGGACGTACCCTCTAGTCTTATAGAGAAGTTAGAAATGATGGAGAACCACATGAAGTAAACTACTGACTAATACCATAGTTAAGGACATATTGAAGTTGGAGATTGGGTTTTTATTCAATCACATCCATATACACAAATGCTCTTGAAATAATATAATGATAACAAGCTTTCAACTAAGTATTATGGCCCTTATCAAGTCTTGCAAAAAATTAGTAGTGTACCATACAAATTGGAGTTACCTTAGTCAACAAAAACACATCTAAGCTTCTATGTTCCTAATTAAATAAGGTTATTAGATGGAAGGTTTCCACCCATACAAAGTTACTATATATTGATGAAGAGGGCAAAGTCATTTTGGATCCTAAAAAATCCTTTAGACATTACTAAGAGGTTAAAGACATGGGTAACTATCAAGTATATGATCAAGTGGAAGAATCTAGATAGTGAATATGTGATATGGGAGGATGAAGAAGTTGTGAAAAATCATCCAAATATTATCAATGTTAGTTTTAAGGGGAGAGGCATTTTATTCCATTTACCTATAGTGTTTATGGGGATGTGTTTGGTCACCCTATGGTTAAAATAACCTTTAGTTAAGTCATATGATCATTTCTATAGATTCATATTGGTAGTAGGGCTGACCTAAGGTGTGTCCATAACATTATTATGGTATATATAAGAGGTAGTGATTACTATTTTATATCATATTGTGATTTATTTTCTTATCATAAGGTTGTGGAGGTTTCCCACTTAAAGTGACTCATCATTAATTCAAGTATTATACTCTTATTTCAATCATATTTTGATATATTTATGTGGTTTTACTTTATTAGTGAATAATTTTCATTATACGATACCTCAAAACTAAAAATAAAGTTTTTTAAACCCATTTTATTCATAGGGACATGTGAAAAAATCTTGGCATTAAATGTTATGTCTATAAATCTCAAACTGTTGATTACACTTATGAGAAAAAAAACCTATTATGTTTATTTAAACCCCTTGGTAAATGATAAGCCTTATGTCTATAAAATTTAAACCATTTTTTTGTCATTGTTCGTTGGTAATTTGATAATATTTTTAATGTGTTTGGGTTGATAACAGTGTTATTTATATTTAAATGAATTTTATAATATGCATCATTCGGTTTTATTAAGGAATTGAAGTGTGTGTTCAAAACATTTATATGAAATTGTGCATTATAATAATTTTTAAGTTTTTGTTTACTTATCCATGTGATGATGATTTATTTAAACCTATTTTCATAAATTCAATGCATTTATGTTTTTTTGTTTACATGTTACATGTGTGTTTTTTAATTGATATTATTTTCCTTGAAAGTCCATTAAATTATTGTTATTCATATGGAATTAATAATATGTGTAAATTTATAATTATTCCATTAGATATTTAGATTATTCTATGTGGTAATGTTTCTCACTACTAGATTTGTAATTGTTAATTTTCCTTATTTTGCATACACCTTTCTCACTTAAAAATATCCTGAGCATAAAAGGGTGTGCATATATCCATCAATATATCAATGTATCCATGTTTATTTTTGTTTTAGATGTCAGAACAAAATATGACCCCACCTCATGATGATATCTTACCTATTTTTTTCCTTTTTGGTGTTTAACATGTTGGTTTACTAGTGAGATATAAAAGGATACTTGACATAATGAGAGACACAAATATTAAATTTCCTCTATAATAATTTTAATTAGATCAAAATTGTTGGGGAAATAATGACATGGTTTTAATATGTGAAAATCATGAACCTACTACATATAATCAACCTTTCCTTCCCCATGCAAATCATGGTGCACAATTTATAGTGGAAAATGTGGGCATCCCCTCATATTGAAAATGTAGAAATCAATACCTGTGAGCACAATATGAGTTGATATGTGAAGAGAAAAATATAATGTGACAATAAATGTATCATTAGAGAAGAGCAATGATAAATTGACATAGAAGACAAGTGTAACATGTTCTAAGATCGATAATGCCAAATTTCATAGTGAACCCTAATGACTTTATTATTGAAAATAACATGCCTTTTGAACATCAAAGTGACACTCAAAATAGGTCTCTCTCATATTGAGATTAGTATTGATATTTCATACTTTCATCTAATAGCATCTTCTATAAATTTAGTGAATCATTATCTACCTCAATAGTGTCAAGATGGAGAGTACGTTGTTTCACATGGACTCTTAAATGTGAATATTCCTGGTAATACCATTCCACCTATTGTTATTAATGATGTCATGAAAATTATTCCTATACTAACATCACCTATGATTTTAGCACATAATAATATTAAATATCAACATATTTAATGTGAATGCCTTTCTTGTGGCCATAATAATATTCAAGGGTATAAACAAATGTTGGTATTTCTACTAATGCATGCTTCAAATTATTGCTTTGTTTAATAAATTTGAATTTTATTGGTGTTAATAAGATCATTTATTTTATACTTAGAAGATATGCAAACATCTGTTGAATGTCCTTGTAATCTATGATAGCCAAAAAATGCATGAGGGTCAGAAGATTTAGGCAAGGTTCTTGAAAGATGCAACTCCCTTATTAAAGTTAAAGTAATAATATTACATTCAAAAAAACTCTCTAATATTTTTTTGTGGGTGATTATTAAGCTTAATAAATTATCTATCCCTCATTATTGAGTTAAAATGATCCTTTGAGATGGTTTCCATATGACTTTAACTTCATTTATATGATCATTATTGGTTGTAATTCTATCATTATTGCCTCTAATCTTAAAATTTCACTTGTTTTGAAACACAAAATCATTGGGAGAATACATAAGTATTTTTCATCTAAGAGATTGATTTCACATCCTTTAATAGTAAGGAAAATCTCATAAATAGAATTATAATAATTAGGCATTACATTTTATTTAACAATTGGAAACAAACTATCAACAAATAGCCTTTGAATCTCATTAGCAAGTGGATAATAACTTATCTTTTTAATTATAGTAGATTAAATTTAAGTACATAATCTCTAATGTTTACATTTATTTCTTGTTAAATTTGAGATAATTATACAAATGTAACCTTGTGACCAATATTGATTTTAAAATGAGCCAATAAATAATCAACTAGATTTTTAAATGAATGCATATACCCACATGGCAAAGCATATAACCAATCAAATGTATAATCCTTCAAGCTCCTTATGAATAATTTAGTCACTAATATATCATTATATGAAAATTATATACAAGAGGCATAAAATTCTCTAAAATGATGATAAGGATCTCCCCTTTCATTAAACAAGTCAAACTTTGGAGAAATAAATCCTAGTGGAAACAAGTATGCAAGCACTTCATTATCCAAGGGGTTTATCAAAATATCATTAGAGATGAACTTAATATTTAGATTTTGAGAACTTCAAGAAATATTTTTTATTTGATTTTACAAGTCATGCAAAGTATGCAATATGGTAATAATTTCAAGAATTGGAGTAGAATTAGAGTTTAAAAATATGGAATACATGAATTTTGTAAAATTGAAGGATTAATAACATGTTAAAAACCCTTAAAATATGTATAAGTAAGATATGGTATAAAAAAAGAGGGGTCATATAAACATTGTAATAAACTAGAGGAACTTGAGAAGCAATAGAAACATATTGATAAATTGGAGGAACTTGAGAAGTAATGGGGACATATTGAGAGACAATAGCATTAGAAGTAATGAAAACTTCAATATTGGTAGGTTTAAAATAAATTTGGGAAATGTCTCAATCAAAAGATAAATTATACATTCAATATAGTGTATTAATAAGTATACATATTTCACATAGGTTGTATACAGAATATTTTCATTGTTCTTAATTGTATCTTATTATTTTAGTTCCATTATATTAATAACCTTCTTCACATTCATTATAATAATGAACTTAGGATACCTTAAAATTCATCTTATTATCATCATTAATGTTCAAATAAGGCATATTGTTTTGAAAATAACATCATGAATCTAAATCAACACTATCTCCCATACATTATGTGAGGGTTCTCTCATGTTCTACAAAGAAATCAATTGGTTATAAATAAATAGTTCATTTCACATGGTTAATTCCAATTCCATATCTATCTAAATTTATTTTTGTAAGGTTATTTATTTTTCCCATCACTTTCCTCTATCATCAAAAACAAATAGGTCTGGTATAATATAGATTATCTTCTCTATTTCATCAAAAATCACCCCTTTTGCCTATAAGTTTAAACATTTTTAGGTCAAGCTTGTTGGCTCACTCAACACAACTTTGAATCATCATTGGTAATGAAAATGTGAAAGGAAGAGATGTGGGTGGATTTGAAGTTATTCAAATGTCCTCATCAATGGAAGAGGGAGTGTGAATTTGATCATTGAGAGATGTGAATAGACCATGGATGTTGGAAGAGAGATCCTTACCTCTATATATGTCCTAACACTATATTCTAAATTAATCCCTTTGTTGGTAAGATAGGATAGTCTCTTATCTTTGAAAATGCATCTAGATGAACTAAGTTCATTGAATTAATAAAAACCACAAGGATTAATTTTTAAGGGGCATGAGGGAGGGGATTACCAATCAAACACCCAAAAAACAAATTTGAAAACCACAACATGGTAATAATCTGAATGAATCACTAGATAATTTGGGACCTCATTTGACCAAAATTAATTCCCTAGTGTGTTGAATTTCAATGCAAAAAAAACGTGATTAACTTTAGGAGGTTGAGAACCCTTTCTCAATAAATTTAAGCACTCAAATAAATTTAATGTTAATGTATTCTATTTTATACTATAATGTTAGAGAGAGAGGAAGTTTAAGGAGAGGGGAGATCCATCCATCATTTTATTATTTTATTTTATACATGATAAAACAAGTTGTTATTTATATAAAGTATGTAAAGAATAGTGTATCTAAAGTATGGGTGATGAATGAGACCAATCATCTATCCATATTTTCACATCACTCATCTATCATTTGTAGATGTTAAATGAGTGACCTACTCTTGTGAATGCCAATGTTAAAAAAAGATGGTGATAGTTTTCTACTCTATGGTAATATATTGGAGGTAGGGGAATATATGGTGGTCTTGGAATTGGAGGTGGTGAGTGAATTGATATAATATTGTTTATAAAATGATGGAAAACAAACTCCTATTGGTCAAAGCAATAATAAGCAGTTTTAATAAGTATTTTCTCTTTTTCTATTTTAACATATAAAGCAATTTTTTACTCCCTCATATGCCATCTATAATAACATCTAATAATGATGAAAAATTTATTCATTGTTCACTAATTAAATGACACAATCTAAACTTAGATAAGCTAAGCCAATCAAATATGAACTAAGCAATCTAATTGCTTAAAAATGGATTTAAATGATTAAGGGTGTCATCTAACCAGGTATTTTGTGTTAGTTAAGTTATTCACATTTATTTTGATTGATATGAGGTGAGTTTAAGAACATAAATACCATTTAATCATACCATAACATAGATTCCATATTCCCCTTCTCCCACCATACATGAAATAAATAAAAAGACACCAATATATTAATATACATACTACAACAAATTGACCACTACAATAATCCGCTATACAAAGTTGATAATTACAAACATGGTGTACATGGTATGAGAACAAGGATTATTATATTATTTCATAAATGATATGATAAAATTTTCACAATTCATTTGCCTCATAATCATGATACCCACTACAATTATGTTCACTACTATAAGTTGGGTAACTATGTAAATAAACACCAATATATTAACAAACATACTACAACAAATTGGCCCACTAAAATAATTCATTACAACTAGTTGAATATTACATATGTGGCATACTTTCTATTATAACCCAAAATTCACCCTTGGAGAAGGTTGTTCAAACCTCTCCAAATTTGGTCAAACATGGGCCCACCCCTAGACCTGTGGGTTATCTATATCAGGGGTAAACCTCTAGATTGAAGGGCTAGCTCCCCTTGATGAATAACTTAGGATAACTTTCACTATTCTATCACTTGATTTTTTATAAAAGGGAAGAAAGAACATAAAATAAACCTAACTACATTGGTGATGCACCAAACTTTGTTGACCACTACCACACATTGCACAATACACTAAGACCTATATCCTAGAATGAACCTTTTCCATCAATGATTTTTAGAAGGGTAAGAATTTTTAAGGCTAAAAAGGGATAATAATTCTATTTAAAAACCCATAATATACCCTTGATGAGACCAACCACAACCTATAATAGAGAAACAACCACATGAGGCAAGATAAATAAGACACAAACAAGGTGATATACATATACACTTTATAAGATCAACCATTTAGAGATTTATCACTAAAGGTAGTCATAGAATGAGGAAAAAATCAGTTGTTTTATTGATCAGAGGTATAAAAAATGATCAATACTTCACCATACCCAGATGGAGGATACATTTCCAAGCTAAAAAGTGGTTCAATATATAACACAAGTGTGAGAGAAGAGAAGAAACATACAAGAGAGAGAAGATAAACAAGTGTCATGTGAGTTAAAAAAATAAGATGAGTTATGTAACTATCATAACAGACTTACAAATCTATTTTTATCTCCTCTTCTGATGTTACATCTCTCCAAGTGGTGTGGGAGGTTGAAATGCATGCTTGACAACTTGACTAGCTTCTTGAAACTCTCCTTCTTATTGACATGTTAAAGGACAAGTGGCCTTATTAGTGTTCATATTAGTTTTTAATAAGTTTTTTATATAATATTTACACCTCTCATTTGATCCCAATATTTTCTCTTTGACACATCACCTCTTTCTCTTGCAAGGTGTCTATAAAACTCTTCATCTCCTTAATTCTATTTTGCACACAAGTATGAAAACTTGGTTTTATATTATATAGCTCATAAAAACTTCATGGATGTAATATTGACATATTATAATACCTTTAAAATCCAGTTTAAGGCCTCAAACTATCCCCAGCAGGTTGATTTCTACCAAAATCCCCAATTAGGCCTCATTCCTTGTAGCCTTTTTTCCTATAAATATCCTTGTGTGGGAGTTTTAAAAAGGAAATTGATAATATAATGGAATATTTGAGGACCCTATATGGCTTTACAATTACATATAAAATATAATAATATTATGTCAAGATGAATTCTACTTTTCATGCCTATCTCTTTTGCCAATTAGGCCCGATTAGGCCTCTATGCCTAGAAAGTGGATTTTGGCTCAAAACTCCTCCTGCACTTGTGAAACCTATGAGAAGTGTGTGATTAAATTTGACCATGAGTATACCAACCTTCATGTTAATTTTTGGATTTTGGAACATTGTTCTTATAGATAACCATGAAATGGCCAAAAATAAGCCCTTCAACAACCCTGTTTGGAGTACCTTGTAAAATGGAGTTTGTTTGGTCACTTACAAAGGTTTATAAGCAAAATTATTGATTTGATGAGATGAAATAAGTCCTGGATGACCTCCTCAAATTATTTTAAAGTATATGCCTCTCCAAAATCCCTAAAAAACACCAAAAACACATAAAATAAGGGTTTTTTGGTAATTTGTACAGCAATCCATACAACTCAAGTACATGTGAAGAAAACCCTTTCAGTCATAAAAAAAATCCAAGAGGTTTTAGGAGAAAGTTGTGGAATTTTATGTGCTTTTTAATTTTTTATCTAAAAATTGTTCATTATATCCCTCCTATGCAGCCTGAAAGTACTTTGAACTCTTAGCAATGATTCATAAAGTTAGGCATATGAATCATACAAAAAAATTCAAAAAATTGAAATAAATTAGGGTGGATAAATTACCCTAGGATAAAAATGTCCCATGAAAATCATCCTAACCATATTAATCAAAATAAACCAACTTCTTGGGTTGGCAGTGAGCATTCTTAGGGGTCTAGGAGAAAATGAGGTCTATTGGTACATGTTTTGGGTCTAATTTGACCTCCAATGAACTTTATGAGGCTTTTTAGGTGTTCCTTTACATCTTATATTTATTTTTAAACCACCTCCCTTTACGAAAATTCTTGTAATATGTCATTGACAATGGGATCAATATTTCATAATTGAAATATGCATTAGACTTGTTTCATTATTTTTAGATGCTTGATTGTAAACTGCCTTGACTCATTTTCAATCTAGTCATGTTGTCCACTAAGTTTTCTACATTGACAATTGATACCACTTTGTATCTTAATTTGGTGGTAAATCTTCTATATCTTACTCATAGCACCCATGATCTATTTTTTTCTATTTTCCTTGTCTCTCACTTTGATAAGAGTTGCATGAGTATCTATAAGTCAACAAAGTGCAAACTTTGATATATCTTGGGTAATATTCAGCTCAGTATAGAGTACACTTTAGGAGGTTCAAATTAGCTTGTGAGCTATACTAACTTGGATTGGGAAGGTGATGTTAATTATCATAAGTCTACTTTTGTTTGTGTGTATAATCTTGGCTCTGGTCATATAACTTGGTCATGTAAGAAGCAATTAACTATTTCCATATATTTGATAGAGGTTGAGTATAAAGGAATAGTTATTTCCAACTAGGAGGCTCTATGTATATGATAGTTATTGGCCAACTTTGGCCTTCATCATAAGTAGTCCACTTTCCTTTAGTGTGATAATTGAAGTGCCCTCCACATAGCTTGAGATCTAGTGGAGCATTAGTGTACTAAACACATTAAGATCTAAATCCATTTCATCAACAAAATCATCTATGATCAAGTGATTAATATATAATAATGTCATACAAGGGATTAGGGTGGGAACAAATCTACTAAACCATGAAAAGTATAGAGTAGTTCTTGTTAGTCAGGAGGGATAATGGATACATTAGTTATTGACCAAGTTTGACCTTCACGAGGAGTAGTTAACTACCCTTTAGTGTGACAATAAGAGTGCCATCTACATAGCTAAGAATCTAATAAAATACTAATGCATCGAATATATTAAGATCCATATGCATTTCATCTAGTGGATCATCCAAGATCGAGTTTCAATTTATAGTATTATTGCATAGTTGATCAAGTTGTAAACATATTTACTAAATTGTTATCAATGACTATTTTAACATATAAAGCAATTTTTTAATCCCTCATATGCCATCTATAACAACATCTACTAATGATGAAAAATTTATTCATTTTTCATTAATTAAATGACACAATCTAAACTTAGATAAGCTAAGCCAAGCAAATATGAACTAAGCAATCTAATTGCTTAAAAATGGATTTAGATGATTAAGGGTGTCATCTAACCAGGTCTTTTGTGTTAGTTAAGTTATTCACATTTATTTTGATTGATATGAGGTGAGTTTGAGAACATAAATACCATTTAATCATACCATAACATAGATTCCATATTCCCCTTCTCCCACCATACATGAAATAAATAAAAAGACACCAATATATTAATATACATACTACAACAAGTTGACCCACTACAATAATCCGCTATACAAAGTTGATAATTACAAATATGGTGTACTTGGTATGAGGACAAGGATTATTATATTATTTCATAAATGATATGATAAAATTTTCACAATTCATTTGCCTCATAATCATGATACCCACTACAATTATGTTCACTACTATAAGTTGGGTAACTATGTAAATAAACACCAATATATTAACAAACATACTACAACAAATTGACCCACTAAAATAATTCATTACAACTAGTTGAATATTACATATGTGGCATACTTTATATTATAACCCAAAATTCACCCTTGGAGAAGGTTGTTCAAACCTCTCCAAATTTGGTCAAACATGGGCCCACCCCTAGACCTGTGGGTTATCTATAATAGGGGTAAACCTCTAGATTGAAGGGCTAGCTCCCCTTGATGAATAACTTAGGATAAATTTCACTATTCTATCACTTGATTTTTTATAAAAGGGAAGAAAGAACATAAAATAAACCAAACTACATTGGTGATGCACCAAACTTTGTTGACCACTACCACACATTGCACAATACACTAAGACCTATATCCTAGAATGAACCTATTGCATCAATGATTTTTAGAAGGGTAAGGATTATTAAGGCTAAAAGGGGAGAATAATTCTATTTAAAAACCCACAATATACCCTTGATGAGACCAACCACAACCTACAATAGAGAAACAACCACATGAGGCAAGATAAATAAGACACAAACAAGGTGATATACATATACACTTTATAAGATCAACCATTTAGAGATTTATCACTAAAGTTAGTCATAGAATGAGGAGAAAATCAGTTGTTTTATTGATCAGAGTTATAAAAAATGATCGATACTTCACCATACCCAAATGGAGGATACATTTCCAATCTAAAAAGTGGTACAATATATAACACAAGTGCGAGAGAAGAGAAGAAACATACAAGAGAGAGAAGATAAACAAGTGTCAAGTGAGTTAAAAAAATAAGATGAGTTATGTAACTATCATAACAGACTTACAAATCTATTTTTATCTCCTCTTCTGATGTTACATCTCTCCAAGTGGTGTGGGAGGTTGAAATGCATGCTTGACACCTTGACTAGCTTCTTGAAACTCTCCTTCTTATTGACATGTTAAAGGATAAGTGGCCTTATTAGTGTTCATATTAGTTTTTCATAAGTTTTTTATATAATATTTATACCTCTCATTTGATCCCAATATTTTCTCTTTGACACATCACCTCTTTCTCTTGTAAGGTGTCTAGAAAACTCTTCATCTCCTTAATTCTATTTTGCACACAAGTATGAAAACTTGGTTTTATATTATATAGCTCATAAAAACTTCATGGATGTACTATTGACATATTATTATACCTTTAAAATCCATTTTAAGGCCTCAAACTATCCCCAGCAGGTTGATTTCTACCAAAATCCCCAATTAGGCCTCATTCCTTGTAGCATTTTTTCCTATAAATATCCTTGTGTGGGAGTTTTAAAAAGAAAATTGAGAATATAATGGAATATTTTAGGAGCCTCTATGGATTTACAATTACATATCAAATTTAATAATATTATGTCAAGATGAAGTCTACTTTTCATGCCTATCTCTTTTGCCAATTAGGCCCGATTAGGCCTCTATGCCTAGAAAGTGGATTTTGGCTCAAAACTCCTCCTGCACTTGTGAAACCTATGAGAAGTGTGTGATTAAATTTAAACATGAAAATACCAACATTCATGTTAATTTTTGGATTTTGGAACATTGTTCTTATAGATAAACCATGAAATGGCCAAAAATAAGCCCTTCAACAAGCCTGTTTGGAGTACCTTGTAAAATGGAGTTTTTTTTGTCACTTACAAAGGTTTATAAGAAAAATTATTGATTTGATGAGATGAAATAAGTCTTGTATGACCTCCTCAAATTATTTCAAAGTATATGCCTCTCCAAAATCCCTAAAAAACACCAAAAACACATAAAATAAGGGTTTTTTGGTAATTTGTACAGCAATCCATACAACTCAAGTACATGTGAAGAAAATCCTTTGAGTCATAAAAAAAATCCAAGAGGTTTTAGGAGAAAGTTGTGTAATTTTATGTGCTTTTGAATTTTTTATCTAAAAATTGTTCATTATATCCCTCCTATGCAGCCTGAAAGTACTTTGAACTCTTAGCAATGATTCATAAAGCTAGGCATATGAATCATACAAAAAATTGAAAAAATTGAAATAAATTAGGGTGGATAAATTCCCCTAGGATAAAAATGTCCCATGAAAATCATCCTAACCATATTAAGCAAAATAAACCAACTTCTTGGGTTGGCAGTGAGCATTCTTATGGGTCTAGGAGAAAATGAGGTCTATTGGTACATGTTTTGGGTCTAATTTGACCTACAATGAACTTTATGAGGCCTTTTAGGTGTTCCTTTACATCTTATATTTATTTTTAAACCACCTCCATTTACCAAAATTCTTGTAATATGTCATTGATAGTGGGATCAATATTTCATAATTGAAATATGCATTAGACTTGTTTCACTATTTTTAGATGCTTGATTGTAAATTGCCTTGACTCATTTTCAATCTAGTCATGTTGTCCACTAAGTTTTCTACATTGACAATTGATACCACTTTGTATCTTAATTTGGTGGTAAATCTTCTATATCTTACTCATAGCACCCATGATCTATTTTTTTCTATTTTCCTTGTCTCTCACTTTGATAAGAGTTGTGTGAGTATTTATAAGTCAACAAAGTGCAAACTTTGATATATCTTGGGTAATATTTAGCTCAGTATAGAGTACACTTTAGGAGGTTCAAATTAGCTTGTGGGCTATACTGACTTGGATTGGGAAGGTGATGTTAATTATCATAAGTCTACTTTTGTTTGTGTGTATAATCTTGGCTCTGGTCTTATAACTTGGTCATGTAAGAAGCAATTAACTATTTCCATATATTTGATAGAGGTTGAGTATAAAGGAATAGTTATTTCCAAATAGGAGGCTCTATGTATATGATAGTTATTGGCCAACTTTGGCCTTCATCAGAAGTAGTCCACTTTCCTTTAGTGTGATAATTGAAGTGCCCTCCACATAGCTTGAGATCTAGTGGAGCATTAGTGTACTAAACACATTAAGATCTACATGCATTTCATCAACAAAATCATCTATGATCAAGTGATTAATATATAATAATGTCATACAAGGGATTAGGGTGGGAACATATTTACTAAACCATCAAAAGTATAGAGTAGTTCTTGTTAGTCAGGAGGGATAATGGATACATTAGTTATTGACCAAGTTTGACCTTCACAAGGAGTAGTTAACTACCCTTTAGTGTGACAATAAGAGTGCCATCTACATAGCTAGGAATCTAATAAAATACTAATGCATCTAATAAATTAAGATCCATATGCATTTCATCTAGTGGATCATCCAAGATCGAGTGTCAATTTATAGTATTATTGCATAGTTGATCAAGTTGTAAACATATTTACTAAATTGTTATCAATGACTATTTTAACATATAAAGCAATTTTTTACTCCCTCATATGCCATCTATAATAACATCTACTAATGATGAAAAATTTATTCATTGTTCACTAATTAAATGACATAATCTAAACTTAGATAAGCTAAGCCAAGCAAATATGAACTAAGCAATCTAATTGCTTAAAAATGGATTTAGATGATTAAGGGTGTCATCTAACCACGTATTTTGTGTTAGTTAAGTTATTCACATTTATTTTGATTGATATGAGGTGAGTTTGAGAAAATAAATACCATTTAATCATATCATAACATCGATTCCATATTCCCCTTCTCCCACCATACATGAAATAAATAAAAAGACACCAATATATTAATATACATACTACAACAAGTTGACCCACTACAATAATCCGCTATACAAAGTTGATAATTACAAATATGGTGTACTTGGTATGAGGACAAGGATTATTATATTATTTCATAAATGATATGATAAAATTTTCACAATTCATTTGCCTCATAATCATGATACCCACTACAACTATGTTCACTACTATAAGTTGGGTAACTATGTAAATAAACACCAATATATTAACAAACATACTACAACAAATTGACCCACTAAAATAATTCATTAAAACTAGTTGAATATCACATATGTGGCATACTTTCTATTATAACCCAAAATTCACCCTTGGAGAAGGTTGTTCAGACCTCTCCAAATTTGGTCAAACATGGGCTCACCCCTAGACCTGTGGGTTATCTATAACAGGGGTAAACCTCTAGATTGAAGGGATAGCTCCCCTTGATGAATAACTTAGGATAACTTTCACTATTATATCACTTGATTTTTTATAAAAGGGAAGAAAGAACATAAAATAAACCTAACTACATTGGTGATGCACCAAACTTTGTTGACCACTACCACACATTACACAATACACTAAGACCTATATCCTAGAATGAACCTATTGCAACAATGATTTTAGAAGGGTAAGGATTTTTAAGGCTAAAAGGGGAGAATAATTATATTTAAAAACCCACAATATACCCTTAATGAGACCAACCACAACCTACAATAGAGAAACAACCACATGAGGCAAGATAAATAAGACACAAACAAGGTGATATACATATACACTTTATAAGATCAACCATTTAGAGATTTATCACTAAAGGTAGTCATAGAATGAGGAAAAAATCAGTTTTTTTATTGATCAGAGGTATAAAAAATGATCAATACTTCACCATACCCAGATGGAGGATACATTTCCAAGCTAAAAAGTGGTTCAATATATAACACAAGTGTGAGAGAAGAGAAGAAACATACAAGAGAGAGAAGATAAACAAGTGTCATGTGAGTTAAAAAAATAAGATGAGTTATGTAACTATCATAACAGACTTCCAAATCTATTTTTATCTCCTCTTCTGATGTTACATCTCTCCAAGTGGTGTGGGAGGTTGAAATGCATGCTTGACACCTTGACTAGCTTCTTGAAACTCTCCTTCTTATTGACATGTTAAAGGACAAGTGGCCTTATTAGTGTTCATATTAGTTTTTAATAAGTTTTTTATATAATATTTACACCTCTCATTTTATCCCAATATTTTCTCTTTGACACATCACCTCTTTCTCTTGCAAGGTGTCTATAAAACTCTTCATCTCCTTAATTCTATTTTGCACACAAGTATGAAAACTTGGTTTTATATTATATAGCTCATAAAAACTTCATGGATGTACTATTGACATATTATTATACCTTTAAAATACATATTAAGGCCTCAAACTATCCCCAGCAGGTTGATTTCTACCAAAATCCCCAATTAGGCCTCATTCCTTGTAGCCTTTTTTCCTATAAATATCCTTGTGTGGGAGTTTTAAAAATGAAATTGAGAATATAATGGAATATTTGAGGACCCTCTATGGCTTTACAATTACATATCAAATTTAATAATATCATGTCAAGATGAAGTCTACTTTTCATGCCTATCTCTTTTGCCAATTAGGCTCGATTAGGCCTCTATGCCTAGAAAGTGGATTTTGGCTCAAAACTCCTCCTGCACTTGTGAAACCTATGAGAAGTGTGTGATTAAATTTAAACATGAAAATACCAACATTAATGTTAATTTTTGGATTTTGGAACATTGTTCTTATAGATAAACCATGAAATGGCCAAAAATAAGCCCTTCAACAAGCCTGTTTGGAGTACCTTGTAAAATGGAGTTTGTTTGGTCACTTACAAAGGTTTATAAACAAAATTATTGATTTGATGAGATTAAATAATTCTTGTATGACCTCCTAAAATTATTTCAAAGTATATTCCTCTCTAAAATCCCTTAAAAACACCAAAAACACATAAAATAAGGGTTTTTTGGTAATTTGTATAGTAATCCATACAACTCAAGTACATGTGAAGAAAATCCTTTGAGTCATAAAAAAAATCCAAGAGGTTTTAGGAGAAAGTTGTGGAATTTTATGTGCTTTTGAATTTTTTATCTAAAAATTGTTCATTATATCCCTCCTATGTAGCCTGAAAGTACTTTGAACTCTTAGCAATGATTCATAAAGTTAGGCATACGAATCATACAAAAAAATTCAAAAAATTGAAATAAATTAGGGTGGATAAATTCCCCTAGGATAAAAATGTCCCATGAAAATCATCCTAACCATATTAAGAAAAATAAACCAACTTCTTGGGTTGGCAGTGAGCATTCTTAGGGGTCTAGGAGAAAATGAGGTCTATTGGTACATTTTTTATGTCTAATTTGACCTCCAATGAACTTTATGAGGCTTTTTAGGTGTTCCTTTACATCTTATATTTATTTTTAAACCACCTCCCTTTACGAAAATTCTTGTAATATGTCATTGACAATGGGATCAATATTTCATAATTGAAATATGCATTAGACTTGTTTCATTATTTTTAGATGCTTGATTGTAAACTGCCTTGACTCATTTTCAATCTAGTCATGTTGTCCACTAAGTTTTCTACATTGACAATTGATACCACTTTGTATCTTAATTTGGTGGTAAATCTTCTATATCTTACTCATAGCACCCATGATCTATTTTTTTCTATTTTCCTTGTCTCTCACTTTGATAAGAGTTGCATGAGTATCTATAAGTCAACAAAGTGCAAACTTTGATATATCTTGGGTAATATTCAGCTCAGTATAGAGTACACTTTAGGAGGTTCAAATTAGCTTGTGGGCTATACTGACTTGGATTGGGAAGGTGATGTTAATTATCATAAGTCTACTTTTGTTTGTGTGTATAATCTTGGCTCTGGTCCTATAACTTGGTCATGTAAGAAGAAATTAACTATTTCCACATATTTGATAGAGGTTGAGTATAAAGGAATAGTTATTTCCAACTAGGAGGCTCTATGTATATGATAGTTATTGGCCAACTTTGGCCTTTATCAGAAGTAGTCCACTTTCCTTTAGTGTGATAATTGAAGTGCCCTCCACATAGCTTGAGATCTAGTGGAGCATTAGTGTACTAAACACATTAAGATCTACATGCATTTCATCAACAAAATCATCTATGATCAAGTGATTAATATATAATAATGTCATACAAGGGATTAGGGTTGGAACATATTTACTAAACCATGAAAAGTATAGAGTAGTTCTTGTTAGTCAGGAGGGATAATGGATACATTAGTTATTGACCAAGTTTGACCTTCACGAGGAGTAGTTAACTACCCTTTATTGTGACAATAAGAGTGCCATCTACATAGCTAGGAATCTAATAAAATAGTAGTGCATCGAATATATTAAGATCCATATGCATTTTATCTAGTGGATCATCCAAGATCGAGTGTCAATTTATAGTATTATTGCATAGTTGATCAAGTTGTGAACATATTTACTAAATTGATATCAATGACTAAGTATATTTAGCTTTGGTCAATGCTATGGTTGAAAGAAGTTGTCACTAAGGGGGGATAGTCTATAATTTGTCCTTCTTCCCCTGATTCTCCAAGTTAATATAAAAGTGGTATGTTGATGTTAGAGTTTTCTAGGACCCATGCACATTATACTTCAAAAGTTATTTCATTTCCCTAAGTTAATTGTTTCTATTTTCATGCAAATAAAATGTAATGTTAGATAATTCCATGAATACCCACAAACATTGTTTAACTAGAGTTAGCATTATTTGTCACCCCAGTCATTTTTTTTCATGAATGATCTTTCATTTTGCATGTATGTCTCCTAGATGTTTTCTTATAAGTTCAACTATGGGAATATTTTTCTCTAATCTTTCTTATAAATTGAGGATAGTAGTGTTATATTTTCTTGTTAGTTTATTAGTGAATGTTTAGTATTATAGTCAATTTTTCTTTTCTTTTATGTGGAACCTATTATGTCTCTTTGAGAATTTGATTGAGTGTGGAAGATAGTTTATGGCTAGGATGATCCTAGTGAATATGATGAGTCTATGATAAATTTTAACAACGAAAAGGGAAACCATGTTATATTCGATAATCAAAAGATAGTAGCTAACAGAGAGACTCTAGAGAACAACAAAACAAATAAATTGGTCTACAACAAAACTCCACAAGTTCATACCCTACCAAATTTAATGGATTTATTTTTGGGGATGGCATGGTCCCAAAAATCTTTCAAGTTATCAATGTAAATAGTCCCACAAAATGATAAGACAATTGTGTGGATACACTCTGAATAAATGAAGCCATTCCTTAAACTACCATGTAACATGTTGATGGAGATAATACACACCCCATCTCTAATATCATAGTGTTCAGGAGGATCCCAAGATAATACCACCATTGAAACTAGTAGATGACAATGACAAAAGTTTTTTTGTCTCTAAAAGAAACTGTAGCTAGGTTGTTGCCATAAGGATCTAAAGAACCCAAATTTTATCATTATTACAACATCTGAAAAATAGTAACCAAATAGTCACTCTATGTGCTAGAGGTGCCTTGCCTCTCCTTTTTATCAAGCCATACCTCACTTCTTGCTCTATTTAGCCACCAAATCAACTTCATCTACATTTTGTAAAACTTTTTGTTTGGGGTTGGTGATAGGTAAATATAGTTGGAAAGAGGGAGGTTAGTATTTCTTATTTATCCCTTATTCTCTATCAACTTTGGTTAGATTCTTGAGGATAGTGGTTTTAATATGCAACAGATTATGAGTCCATGGATAGGGTTATGAAATTCAATAGGATAACATATGATGATATAGTATTAGAATATTTATGAACATATAACAATATACTATTATAATATTGAATTATAATTTATTTCATCTTTATTATTGACTTTATTTCATAATATTTTTACTATTATTATAATTTTGATAGTATGGCTATAGGACCTTCATGGGTGTACCCTTGGTCTCCAAAATCTTGCACATTCATGTTTTGAACCATCCATGTGGTGATTTTTTATGGAGAGTGTAAATAGAGTACACTTGAGCACAAAAATTCAAAGAAAGACATATTGGAGACTAAAAAAATAGATAGTTTAGTATTTGAGGGAAACATTTATAGTAGTGAACGGATGGTTTCACTCCATAATTAGTTTGAAGGAAACATGGATACTGCAAACACCAATCCTTATGATATTATTCCAACATTAGTCTAGGTCATGGAAATTGAGGAGTTAACATCTATATATGAAGTTCCCAACTAGTTAGACAAAGGGAACAAGAATCAGAGCTCCAACAAAGGAATAATTTTTAGGTTCTAATACCATAGATGTTCATACTCCAAAATCTAGAGTCAGTCTACAACACTAGTTTTTTTACTCCAATTTAATATAATACAATTTCAGTTTGATCTTATTTTATTTAATTTTTTGAATTATTTCATGTTTAATAAGGTTGTTGAGGAGCCTTTGGGTCATGCTTAAGCTATTGTGACTGAGGTGCTTAAGAATACAGAGTGTGGAGGTGTGATTAATGTTGTACATAAAATAGCTCTTCTCCAAGAAATGGCTTTGCATTTAATATATTTGGCATGGATTAAATATTTGATAGAAATTTTCTTTTCCTTTTTGTGCCATAAATTATTTTTGAATATTGGCCATGCTTTTTGACATTTTTGATTAAAAAGCTACTCCGTTATGTGTCAGAGTTTGTAGAATTTTTTTAATGTTGAGTGTGAGCAAGATGTAAGTGTTTCTATCCAACATGATTGTTTATACTCTATATGAAAATTTTCTTGATTGTATAACATTCATGATATCTTTAGAGTTTCAGGCTTTATAAATAAATTTTATTAGAGATGCATATTCTACATCCAAATTTAGAAGATATTTCCTTTTACTAGCCACTTTACAAAGTGATCATGATGTTTATAAATAATTATTATATTTTATTCCAAATGTGAGTCACTTAGACAATATCATTTATTTTTTAACATCTAATTTTTGTATAATCCAATTCTATGTGATGAAAAACCAAGATGGTAGTAATAAATTTCAAAGGTTTCTTCAATTGTAAAATTGTGATTTAATTATTATTGATGCATACATATATGTGGCACGCCCATTTCTCCTTGTAGGTTGGTTTGATATGGTTTTTTTCATAAACAACTTTTGAAACAAAAAAAATGTTTCTTGAATGCTTTGAGTTTCTAATGACACACTTTGATGCAAACTAGAATGTAAACTCGCTCTGTGTTTATCCTCTATTGGAGTTGTAACATAGACTATAACATATGTTTTATAGTATTATAATAAATGGTTGCAGTTTTTAATAAGAGATGGTGTCTATGAAACCTTTGTAATGGGTCAAATGGTAGCTTGCATATATATGATATAATAATAGTTACCTAAGTCTTAGGGATATGGCGAGGGCATTTCTAGGATGGCAAGAAATTTCCTAGATTTTGGGGATGGCTAAGGACAACAAGAAATTTCCCAAATTTTGGGATGGTTGGGAATAACTATTAAAATAATATTTAAAAATTAATATTTATATATTTTAATTTTATTCAAATAAATTTAGTGGTTTAAAATTTATAAATTGTTTTTCAAGGTACTTTCAGAATGGGGGTTTAATGTTTTTACAAAAATAACATATTTTTTTGGAGAGGTTGTTTTGTTTTAAATTAAAAATAAAAATTTGGGAATGTCCCATTCAAGTACCTAAAATGTGTGGAATGTTTAGGATGTCACCAAAATATAGGGGACATGTCCCCTCATAACATTAAGACAGAGCAAGAAAAAAGTTGTACCTTACAATAGAAATGGAGATTGACTGCATGGCCAATTACAAAGTACTAACATAACTTTTAATGTATTAGTGTCATTGATGGGGAAATATTAAGATTTATTAAAAAAAAAAATTGAAGAAGTTTGATAATTAAAAATAGTGACCTCCAAATCTTGTTGATTATTTTATCATATGTTTCTTGATGATTGTTGTGAAATTCATCTTCTTGAATCTAGCATGGTGATTGATAGGTGAGCCTTTGTAGGACCTCTATCCAAAGTATTCATGGGTCCCTTGTAATAATTTCCATGTTTACCCAATGAATAATATATTATGAGGAAAATGGAACTCCTTGTTGTATAGGGTTACACCAATGGCTAGTGCCTTTCCTTGGATCCCTCAGGATGGAGATCACATTGATATAGAGGAGCGGGAGCCGAAGCTTGCTCCAAAATGGTTAAATAGTCCCATATATGGGTGAATGTCTAGTTTCCTATTTGATTTTATGTTTTTCAAAGCCTTGCTTTGTAAATAAATAAATAAATAAATACTAAAAGTGCATTTTTTTATAGTAAAATATCTTTCTTTGTCATCATAATGGAATGAATGTGTTATATTCTTCCAGGTAGCTGAGCATATTCTCTCTCTCTCTCTCTCTCTCTCTCTCTCTCTCTCTCTCTCTATATATATATATATATATATATATGCTATCAAAGTTGAGCCCCTATGATCCATAAACTAGCACAGAATTTTGTCCAAAAAGTTTACTTTGGATACTTTGTAGTCAAAATATTAAATACAAAAAATTATTCCATAAAACAATCAACTTAAGTAAAAACAATGCAATAAAATACACACCACACTACATAAGAGTTGATTACGAAGTTCGACAATGCCTACGTCTCTAGGTTTACTAACTAGCACCAATTCATTATAAAATGTATACAAGTAAATAGCAACCCTTACAGAAAAATAATGAATCCAAATATTACAAACCTTCAAATAATCTCAAAATCCATAGACAGATTCTTCACCTTCTCGAAACACACCTTTGGATGTCTTCTACTCAAAAATATCACTTCTAAACATCAAGAATTAGCAATAAATGGCCTCAAATTTGGACACTCAACATATATCTGGAACCATCTCAGAAATTAGAATATTTTACTAGTTCACCTTGAAGTCTAAAAATGATTCTAGATGCCTCAAATCATAGCAAGAGTAGAAATAGGTCCTTATGCCTTACCACAATGAATTGCTTATGAGGCTTTTCAATTTCTTCAAAATTCCTCAAAATGAAAAATGAACAACTACAAAGTTGTTCCTTAGAGAAAAATAATATCAGTCCCTTTTCAGACTTTTCTCAAATTTTGCTCCGAACTCCTTCTAGAAGATACACAAGATTTTATATGCCTTTAACCTATAGCATTGGCTGCTAACTTTTTGAATGCCTTCAAATACAAGTTTTCACACTTTATATAGTGTTTGCTCCCACAACTAAAGTGGTTGGGATATTATACTTTTATCCCAAAATGCTAGGTTCAAATCTCCTTTCAAAGGTTTTGGTGGCCATTGTTTATCCTTTAATCCCACATTTGGTAAGTGGGGGGCATTTGGGATGTTAATATACCACGAAGTTCATGGTTTAACATGCCAAGTGTTTGGCATTACCTTTGATTTTGTGGAATGGTAGTGACATGGGGAAATTTTGTGGAGGTATATGGCATGAGGTGGGTAAAGTGTGTGGGGATTGTGGAAATACATGGATGTTTGTGGTTAGCACTTGGCATGAACATTCGGTAAGTTTGGTATGTGGCATGTACGTAGAAAGTTGGAGGAGTTTCGAGGGACTTTGGCATGAGATATATAAAATTAGATTTATAAAAAGTGGTGAAAAGCTACATGGTGGCTTGAGAACCCACCATGTGGTTTGATCTCCATTCTCCACTTGTTGACATTCGTCGATTGTTTGATCTCTCACCACTTGTTGACAAAACCCAAATTTTTTTTACTTACCCAAAATGATCTTCTAGGTGCCATAACTCATGCATACAAGCTTTGTTTTACAAACTAAAAAATGCATTAGAAAGCTCTGGATGAGCCCTTCTCTATGGAACTAATTTTGAATTGTTCTATAATGGTCAATTTCTATAGTTTGACCTACTTTGACCTAATTTGACTAGTTTGACTAGAACTTTGACCAACTGCACAAGGAGCATATGAGCTTCATTTTTCATGTTCTACATACCATTGGAAAGGTCTTGGTGGGATATATGAAATGGTGTAGGTTTTGATCTACTTTAAAACCTTTTTTGAACTGACCTTCAAATCAATCCTCCCCACTAAGAAGTCTTTTTGTCCTCAAAAATCTAGTACTAGATCTAGTACTCCATATGAGGATCTTTTCATGGCTCTAGTTCTCAGATCTAGCTTGAATGATCTCTTGTTAGTCAATTATAAATGTACTTTGATGGTTATTCATAACCAAAACAATGAAAATATTCTAGGACATCTGGTGTTATAACTATAGAGTAAAAAACTCTACATTTTTCATTTTCAGTCGTGCGCTCCAAGTTTTATCCCTGCATGTTTTGGTTCGAGGCAGTGAAGTTTTTTGACATGAGCACGGGCACAATTTTATTTTTGCCCAAATTCTATCTAATTATCAAAGTTTTACGAAATCTTCCAAGTGTCACCATTCGAGGCACATTTCATAAATTCTATAAGTTGCTCGAAAGTCACCACGTGTCTCGGAGTAACTCAACAGAGCGGGACAAGTGTTGGCATCTACGTTTCAAATTTATTTTTAAGTTTTGAAAGCTTCTTTCAAAAATATTTTCTCAGGATCAAGTGGAAGGTGCCCAATGGTGATTGCAAAGGACTTCAATATGTTTTTCTAAAAGCAACAAAAGATGCCATGTATCCATAGCTAAAGAAAGTGGAACCTGCCATGTGTCAACATCTGAGATACCTTCACCTTATTTCATCAATAAATAAAGACTATGGTGGGACCCAAGTTTTTGTTTATAAAATTAGTGGAAGCCACCAAGTGTCAACATCCATATGAATCTAAAATGAGCCTGAATGTTTCTACAATCTAGCTAAAAAATAGCGAAAGCTGACACGTGTCCCTAGCTGAAGCAATGAAAGTCGCCATGTGTCCCTTATTAAAAGTATGTAGAAAGTGACACCTATCCCCATTTTCCTTTCTAAAGATATACAAGTGAGAAATGTTGTGGGTCCCATTCCCCAAAAATTGTTAAAGTTTGAGGAAGCGGACTGTGCCAGATGTCCAAGATGGAATACTCCTGAGCAAGGACACAGTAAAGAGTAGTAGTTATGCAGAAAGTGTCGTGTGTCTTCGGTAGGTGCCTCAGAAGCTACCAAGTGTCATTTTTCAGTGCCTTTTGAATAGTAAAAAGTTTCCAAGAAGAGAAAGTGAAACACTCCAAGTGTTCTCACCCTTTTCGTAGTAAGGTCCTATGTATCTATTTCAGCCGATGAACTGTAGGAAGGCAAAACATTTCAAATCCAAGAAATATCTTTTGTTAGACACTTCCAGTTTAGTTAGAGTTCAATTAGGCTGTTGGATTGGGAACATACAAAGAATCTAGAGCTAATCTAATGCTATAAATAGGGGTGCAGAGATCACCAAAAAAAAAATTAGAAGATAGAGAGAACTTTTTGCAAGAAATTGTTATTAGACGCTTTTAGACTTTTTTAGCAATGGCCATTAATGTCATTTGCCTTTGTTCTATTTTCTTGAAGTTAGAAATTTTATATAACTGTGTATGTTTTTGTGTCTTTTATGTAACTAGAAAATTAATGAGAATACTAAATTTTGTGCCTTTGTTGATATTTTCTATGTCATTGC
The DNA here is from genome assembly GCA_037957365.1 of Torreya grandis. NCBI lineage: Eukaryota > Viridiplantae > Streptophyta > Pinopsida > Cupressales > Taxaceae > Torreya > Torreya grandis. The sequence goes on along the minus strand of JARHVA010000091.1, from coordinate 1,178,033 downwards.
AAAATCATCTAAGTTGTGAGCCTTTGATTCTATCTAGTTTCATCTTTTACATTGATCATGCCTTGTTTGCTCTTTAATGTGATTGAATCCTAAAAGATAGATTCACTATGATTTGAGAATTAAGGGTCAAAGTAAATTTAGGCGCATCGCCATAGTTAGATTTTATTTTGTTGCATTTATGTTTCTATTTAATTTCTATCCTTTTTCCCCAAAAATACTTTTGAGATAAAGAAGAACCAGCTTCTTTAAAATATGGAGGTTGTTTTAGGTCACAAGTCCCACTTTCCTAAAACTTCCCATTGTTAGTGTTATAAATAGTGAAATTTTAATCATCAACAGTTTTTTGCATGCCAGATGGGACACCATCTTTAAAGACCGTATGAACCAGAGAGCTACAAGGAGTCAGAGTTGTGGACCAGTAACAAGATATCAGTCTACTGTAAATCTAGGTATTCTTTTTCCACCATTGGTAACTAGTCTAAGAAGAAGAGTCAATCAATTTATACCAATACTAAGAGCAAACATGGGAGCTTCGATACCCCCAAGGAATTATGCAAGTTGGAACACTGGAAGTCCTTTGATCCTCCCAATACCACCAGCCACTTGGGACCCTATTCCAGTAAATGCCTTGAAATCTCTGCCCAAATTCAGTGGGCAAGATTTTAAAACACCTAAAGAACATTTGAAAGATGTGTCTGATGTATATGCCATACATGTTGTCACACATAAGAATGTGGCTATAAGATTATTAGTAGCTTATTTTAAAGGAAAGGCTCTGGAATGGTACTGATCCTTGACCCCAAATACAATACCTACATGGGATCAACTTGGAGATCTTTTCTTTGAAAGATTTGAAAAAAAGGGTGATAAGTCTTCTTTATTACAATAATTGATTACCATCAAAAGGGCACCACAAGAAGCAATGAGTGACTTCAATTCTAGATTTCAAAAGACTTGGGAAAGGATTCCTGCTACAGCTAGACCATACTAGGTATGGTTATAGTATTTTATCTTAAAGCTTTAAATTCAAATATATCTGTTATGATTCAGCCACTTGGAGGTCAGACTCTGCCAGAAGCTTATGACAATGTAATCAGAGCTAAAAATAATTTAATAGATATTGGAAAGTTGCCCCCAAGGGCTCCTATGCCCATGTTTCCAAAGATTACCTTACCATTTCCTCAAGAAGCCCCTAATGCCATAGCCCTATATGTGTCTATGTATAAATATCCTCAACAACCTGCTAAAGAACTTGTCCCTACCCAATCATCTAAGATGGATGATATCAATAATATATTAAGGACATTTTCTAATGAGCTAATTAATATAAAAAGATAGCAAAATCCTTACCTTAAACCCCAATATTAGGGCTACCAAGGAAATAGATTTACACCACAGCTAAACTAGTATCAGGGCCATCAAAGGCAAAATAACCCTCAGCCAGCAAACCAATTAATTGCAATCCCAACACCCTCACAGACTATTCCCCCCAATCCAAATAGAGAGATTGTTCAACGGTAGAATAATTATGCAAATAGTACCAATGACTAGTATTTCCCTTGTAATAATGCTCATACACTTAGAGATTGTCCCATGGGTAATCTACAACAAAAGGTAGTAGAGCAAAGAAGAATGGATGGACAATTTACAAGTACTTCTGACACTCAAGCCTACCAATCTCCTAGTCTGTAAAATTCAGTTCTAATGGCTCAAATGTAGGGGATGTCCTTACAACAACAAGAAGAAATATCCCTAAAACATGCTTTGTTTTCATGGGTTGAAGATGAAGAGTCAGTATTCTTGAATGAAGCTTCCACTTCCAAGAAGCCAGTAGTACAATCAGATTACTACACCAGATCAAAGAGAAGGATGATGGAATAGCCTGAAGTCACAAATAATGAAACTATGGGACCTCCTCCATTTCAAGGCCATTGAAACACAACTACTAGACAAGAGGTGCATCAGCCAGTGCAGAATCAAGTAGTTCCTGGACAAGTAGAAGAAAAAGCAAGGTACCCTTACTTTCCAAGAACTCAAACATTAGAACCAATGAATGTGGTTGATTAACTAAAGAGGACTCCAGCACAAGTGTCAATATGGGACATATTAGTTATTCCTGAGCAAAAGACATTGTTACAAGAAGATCTGTAGGGCCAAATAGTGCCTAAACATACTAGCACCAAAGAAGGACTTGCTAATAAAAAAAAGCTCAAGGATACAGTTCCTCTAAAGACAACAACCTTTGTGAATAATGCAGCAGAGATAAGTAAATCTAGACCAGAGCCCTTTTATTTAAATCTGATAGTTGGAAAGAAACTCTTACATAATGCAATGATAGACTCAGGGGCTAGTACTATAGTGATGCCTAAGCAAATAGCTGATGCTTTAAAAATAAAGTATGAGCCACTTACTAAAGGAGTCATGCAGCTAGATGGCAAATCAGTACAAACCATAGGGAGAATTAAACAACTTCCATTGCAATTATAAACTTGCCCCAACATAATTGTCAATCAAGATGTAGTAATCATAGATATACCCCCTATATTTGTTCTATGTTTATCTAGGGATTTCACAGCCAAAATAAGAGGATATGTGTCACTTGATTGGTCTCACCTCCTTCTAAAAACCAAATATGGTTCAAAGATGAAAATACTATCTGAACCATTATCTAAGGATCACATTACCAATGAACCAACCTCAAAAATAGAGGCAGCTCATGCCATGCTAAATAAGGAAGAAAAAGTTTTTGTTGAAGAATTGGGTGACTGGATTGAACATGATCAGGAAGAGGAAAATAACCAATTGTTAGCCATGATGCATAGTGATCCATATGGAAATTATGATTCTACTAGTCTGGGCACTTATGTCATTTTTATGAAGATCATGAAATCCCAAATGTTTTAAGGAAAGAAACACCAACTACTCAAGAATCTGAAAAAGATTTAGAAATATGGACCTTAATTTTTGATGGGGATAGAAGTAAAAGTGGTGTTGGAGCAAGAATTTGTCTTGTTGCTCCAAATGGGGAGAAAATTTTGAGAGCTATCCATTTCCAATTTGCTTGCACTAATAATGATGCTGAATATGAATCCTTAGTATATGGACTCATATTAGCCAAGAAAAAAGGAGTAAAGGATCTTATAGTAAAAGGAGATTCAGAATTAGTGGTGAAGCAAATTAGGGAAAAGACAATAGCCAAAAATATAAAATGAGATCCTATAGACACATAATTTGGAACTTAATAGAAAATTTTGAAGCTTTCAATATTGAAGTAGTTCTTAGAACCCAAAATTTTGAAGCTGATAAGATGGCACAAATTGGTTCACAGTTTGATCCAGAAACTGGCCTATTAGTCAACAATGAGTCAGTAAAAGTTATAGTAAGGTCGACTATCCCAAAAAATGATGAGAATAGGCAAGTATTTGAAAATGATTCTCAGGTACTCTCATTCTTGCAACAATCAGAGGAATTTATGGATCAATTGCAACCAAAAATTGAAGAGGCATATGGAGACCAAGTTATACAATTAAAGAATAATAAGCTTCCCAAAGGTTTGATCAATTTAGAAAACCTTTTTGATCTAGAAGATGTAGGCCTAGAGAAGAAAAGGTTCCAAGTAAATAAAGTAGATTATTCTAAAATAGAGGTGAGTGAAGGGAAAAAATTAAAAATTAGAAATCATGCAAATCAAGAGGAAAGAGAAAGACTAATTGACTTATGCAAAAGATATGAAGAGTCATAGCCTAGAGCTATGCAGACCTTCATGGATATAATAGAGACATCATTCAACACACAATAAAATTGACTGAAGGATCTAAGCCAATCAGACAGAAATAGAGGCTAGTGAATCCTAGGATTAAACCTCTAATGGTAGATGAGTTGTAGAAACTCTTAGATTCTAAAATAATTTTTCCAATCAAACACTCAACCTGGGTATCAAATCTAGTACCAGTCAGGAAAAAGAATGGTGACATAAGACTCTGTGTAGATTTCAAAGACCTAAATAGAGCATCTCTAAAAGATCATTATCCCTTGCCCTCTATGGAACAAATTTTATATATTGTGGCTGGATCAGAGAGATTCTCCTTGCTAGATGGTTTCTCTAGATACAATCAAATTTGGTTAGCTGATGAAGACCAATACAAAATTGCTTTTAATACCAAATGGGGAACATTTGCATATGCTAAGATGCCATTTGGCCTATCAAATTCTAGAGCCACTTTTCAAATAGCTATGGATGTAGCATTTGGGGAACTTATAAATAAAATCATCCTAATTTATCTTGATGATCTTACTATTTTTTCAAAGAATGTCGTTGATCATTTTGATTATTTAGAATCTATTTTTAAGAAATGTCAAGAATTTGGGATATCCCTGAATCCCAAGAAATGTATCTTTCTTGTACCTCAAGGCAAATTATTAGGACATATTGTATCTAATGAAGGAGTTTCTATAGATCTAGAAAGAGTTGCAGCCATAATGAACTTGCCTCTACCAGTAAATAAGAAAGCAATTCAATCTTTTTTGGGGAAGATTAATTTTGTCAGTCGGTTCATATCCAACTTTGCAGACTTAGTAAGACCAGTGACACTCTTATTGAAGAAAGCCCTGATATTCAAGTGGACTACAGAAGGAAGACAAGCCTTTGAAGAGGTCAAGAAAGTAATTTCAACGGCCCCAGTACTTAGAAACCTAGACTTTTCTAAGCTTTTTGTAATGTATGTCTATGGAGGAGAGCTTAGTATTTTTGCTATCCTAACACAAAAAGATGATAGACCAGAGAGATAACATCCAATAGCCTTTTTCTCAAGGACTCTTAGGGAATACGAAACTAGATACAACTTTGTGGATAAACAAGAGTATGATATGGTAAAAGCCCTCAAGAAATTTAGGCATGTAGTATCAGGAAGTAAGATTTTGATACTTGTGGCTCACCCAAGTGTTAGAGAATACATTATGGAGGGTGAAATTATTGAAAAAAGAGCAAACTAGATAACAAATATCCTTGAATATGATGTAGAGGTCAAACCCACCAAGTTAGTTAGAGGTAGGGGTTATGCTAATACATGACTCAAGAGCTTGAAAAGATGATACCTGAAGAAATAGATTCAGAAATGAAAAAGGAAACTGTATTGAGAATACAAGAGGTTGATCATAACTCTTGGATCATAAACAGGATTCATTTTACGAAATATGGGATTTACTTAAGAGAACTCCCTCAAAACAAGAAGAGGTACTATAGAATGCAAGGGGTCCATTTTGTTTTAATTGAACAGGTTCTTTTCAGAATAAATTCTAATTGCAAACTTTTAAGATGCGTAGATAAAGATGAGGCTAAGAAAATACTTCATGAAATACATCATGGAATCTCAGGTGGACATTTTTTTGCAAAGACCACAAATATAAAGATAAGTGAGGTAGGTTATTTCTGGCCCACTTTATTTATAGACTGTTACCAACTAGTTAAAAAATGTCAATCTTGTCAATATTATGTGGGGATGAGAAGGAATGCAGCAATGCCTCTTAGTCCTATAATTGTTGATGAACCTTTTTCTCAATGGGGTCTTGACTTCATTGGAATGATAAATTCAATGTCTAGTATGGGTCATAAATGGATTCTAACTGCCACAAATTATTTCACTAGATGGACTGAGGCAGTGCCACTTAAAGAAGCAACAGAAAATGTGATCCTAGACTTTTTAGGGAGTATCACTACTCGCTTTGGGACCCCTCACACCATAATTTGAGATAATGATAAAGCATTTTTAGGGTCTAAAGTATCTGAATTTACATTAAAGCATGGAATATATCTAAAAACTTCCTCTAATTATTACCCTCAAGGTAATGGTTTGGCAGAATCAACTAACAAGAACCTAATTAGACTCATCAAGAGAATAAGGGCTGATCATCACAAGGAGTGGCATAAAGTGCTTAATATAGCACTATGGGCTAATAGAATTACACCTAAGCATGTAACATAAATGTCCCCATATGAATTGGTCTATGGCAAGCCTGTTGTAATACCTCTAAGCTTAGAGATTCCTGCTCTCCAACTGGTAAAATAGATCAAAATTGAGGAAAATGGCCCTATGCAAGTCAGACTTGCTAAAATTTTAGAAGTTTAAGAAAAGAGAGATGCAGTACATGATTCATTAATAAAGCATCAGAAATGATTAAAGACTACTTAGATAAAAGGACTTCAAATCCCCTTTTTAAAGTAGCCTCAATTGTTTTGAAATGGGATGCAAGAGCTACCAAGCCGGGTCAACACACTAAATTTGAAGCATTATGGATTGGCCCCTATAAAATTCATGCATGTAAATAGAAAAAATTGTTTGAACTAGAAATGATGGAAGGTGAGCCTGAAGAGATTCCTATGAATGGAATATACTTGAAACATTTTAGTTAAGCTATGTCTCTAATGTATTATAGTTAGATAGTTTCCCTTTTCTTGTTGCTTTGTTTCCCATTTTTCTTTCCCGCTCTTTCTTTTAAATAAGTGTTCTTTGAACACATGGCCATAGCTCAGAGCCTTTTTCAAAACTTTCAAAACTCTTGACACATTAAATATCTCCCAAATCCTTAAATTCTCCAAGGTACCTTGCGCAACCACTTTCATGACGTGTCTAACTTGTTGTCCCATGAAGATTTAATAAGATTTGCTAACGGTTATCCAAGTTAAATGCCATTTTGAGACTTGATGTGTCAATAAATACCTCATAACAAGAGTTAAAGCTTACAGTGTCTCAAACATTCCTGCGTCTACTAGAAAACCCCTGCTACTTGCATTTTTAGCTCTTAGTGAACCTGTTTAAATGAAAGTGCCTTCCTTATTGCAAAAGCTTCATACCCATTACTACAGTCACTATTTCCAAGTAGAGATATAGATATGGAGGAAGCACAGTCTTCACAACAAGGGCCTAGAATTTATGAATCCATTGATAAGTTTCTTGCAAGCAAATCATATGCTTCAACCCCTACACAATTGTTAAAGACCTACCCACAGACTAGAGTCCTTGAAGTTGGTCATGCAAATGACCTAGCAAAGATGAAATATTTTGTAGACAGAATCATGGACCCAATTCTTCAAAGAACTAGTAGCAAAACTCTCAAAGAAGGGGCTCATCAAAGGTGTATTCAAAGGGCCAAGGTTGGACAATATGAAACATTCACAATGAGGATATAGACTTCACAGCTGGTACAATTCATTGTCCCAAGTGTGTATCCATGCCCTGACTTGGTTGAAATATGCACCAGATTGTTTCATGTGCCTTCAAATACCATACAATAGGGTCCATTCACAGTGCAAATTACACCAAAGGCTATCAAAGACATGTTAGCCCTGTATCATGATAAGACAGCCATGTTTCCCACCATTGCCAAGATGCAAAAAATGTGGGCAAACGTCAATACTCAACTGAGGTTTTTGAAATCAGAATTGAAATTAGGCAATGATGATACCACTATGCCAACACTACCTATAGTAAGAGCACAATTTACACAAACTAGTCAAGATGCACTTTCCATGATGGCTTTCATTTTTAGAATGAAAGATGATATAACTATCTATGAAGAACAAATGGCTATCCTCTTTAGGTTGAAAATAATTGACAAGACTTAGGAGTATCAGCTTGATTTCTCTAAGTAGATTGCATATTCAATGGTGGAACAACTTGCCCAATTCAAATCTAAAAGTATTTATAGGTACTCTTATTTGTTTCATCTCATGTTTTATCAAAATTTTGGCATCTTTTCCCAACACATACATCTAAATATGTATGACCCAAGCTTCGGTCTACATAGGACCATTCATGTGTTTGCATGGACACATATCTTGTCCAAAACCAGTGACCCATATGAATTTTGGGAAATTTTTGTGGCCCCTACTTTTTGTCATTTGAGCCCAGAGCTAGTTATAAATAGATTGACTCCAAGTGTCTTAGGCTTGATGAGAAATTGCACTATTCCTTGTGATTACTTTTTTGGATCCCATCATACTATTATTAGAGTCCATGGTTTTAGTGGAGAACCAGTGTTGCTACCTAAGGTTTTGACTCTTATGTTAGCATTCTTAGAGGTCACCAGACAAGCATCTATGGTAGACAATGAATATGGCATTGGGAAGAAAAAGAAGAAAATGTATGATGTTCCATGGATGACAAACAACATGGCCCTAGAGGTCAGAGATGCTGAGACTATATTGCTAAGAAAGCTAGCCTTCCTAGGTTTCTCTCTAATTGAAGATAAATGGGTATATGACCCAAATGGTTTCATCACTTCATGGATCATAACTAATAGGGTTGCTACCAGAATTGCGCATGAGGGCTGTCCCTTTTGGAAAAATAGGAAAAATCTTAGGGAAGATATTCCTGATTTTTATGTTGAATTGACAGATTTGCCCCTTCCACAAAATAGACCATGGGAAAAAATTTATGATAAGCAAAAGGATTTTGACCCTAAAATTAGAATGACTTCTGGTTTAAGAAGAGCATTAAAGAATAAAGACTAGAACATTGACAAAATAGAAGCCTATTAGAAATATAGGCAAGAGATTTGTGAGACAACCCACTCTTTTGGAAATGTAGATTCAGATGAAAAATGGGAGGAACTCTGGGATGAATGTCATCTATCCCCTATCTCTAGCCCTGATACAAGTAATTTGTAGACACAGGGTAGAGAGCTAGAAGCCAGAACAGAATCTAGTCAAACATCGCAAACCCTAGGGCAATCCTCAGCTACAGTCATTATAACTACCTGGCCCCAACCTCTCAGTGCCATTAAAAAGTAAAAGATTGTGGTATCTTCACCACCAAAAAGCTCTGAACATTTACCAAAGAGTGTGGCTATTCCATATGGATTGCCACAAGGTTACCCTTTCATGGGCGAGCACATTACCTCTCCTTCTACCTTCCAAATGCAAGAAGATACTGCTAAGAAGGCTAGAGAAGCCAGGATGGAGAAAAAGAGGATGAAAGATAATAAATCCTTGGCTACACCACATATGAGGTCACAATTTGACCCAATATAGCAGCAACTAACGGTGACCCATTTGTCACTGAATATAGTCAAGCCAAATGAGTAGATGCAGCCCGAAGATTACACAATGAATGTAGTGGCTATTGACATGTCCCTTTTCAGACCACAAAGTAGGGTCAAACTGCTAAATGAATCCACTTCTGTAGTAGCTAAGGATTATTTGAAAATATCAAAGAAGCTACAAAAGCTTGAGGCTGACCTAGCCCAAAAGAAGGCAAACTGTAGTAGTTTAACTACAAAAATTAATACAAATAATAATGAAATAGAGAGTCTAAATAAAAATTTGCAAGACACTATTTCTCTTCAGACTCATCAAGCTATTCAAGCCCAAAATGATTCTTTGAAAGTAGGGCTAATGCAGGTGAAAGATGTAGTGACAACTTTAAGGTGAGAAAAGGCAGCATTTCAAGAAAAATGTGAGGAAAGCCTGCTACAGGTTACTCAACTTCAACAAAAGTTGTTGAATGAGTAGAATAATATCACTGTTATACAGACCCAATTTTAAGCAAAGCAATAAATGATAGAACAATTGACACTTGAGTTGGCTAATAGGCCAAAGAATATAGGGGTTTTGAATCTGGTTAAGGATCTTTATGAATCAATATGGAAAAGAATCTCTAAGGAGATTACTCAGCTCAGACCCTCTTTAACCTTTATGCTAAATGCACAAAATTGTGCAAAAAAGTGAAAACTACAGTTGAAGACACTCTGTCTACTATTTTTGGGAGAGTGTTTGACTCTCAAGTGCCATTGCAAAATCTCTATGATGCAACTGATGGAACATTGTCAGCCGCAGGAATTAGTGACAGGATGATCACTGCTCAAAGAGTGAATGAAGTTCTTAATTGCAATTCTGTAGCATTTAAATGTGAAGAGATTCTAGATGTGATGAAAGAATGGATCAAAGACATGAAATAACACATTGAAGATCTAGTGTAATTAGGTCTTCCTTCTAATTTTCCTGGTAGTAACACTATATTGATGATTGATGAAATTAGACCTTTGTTGTTAGCTAGGCAAAATGATCAGGCAGTCTTTCAGGGTTTAAGAGATGATTCATCAGTACCTAAAGTGGAAGTTGTCTTAATTCCTATTTTCTAGCTAGAATTTAAATTGAAGGCTACAGTTCACATTTTGCAAAAAAATTCACACAAGGATATCATCAATCTTGATTTAGCCTTCCATGAATTACAAGCCAAGCAGGGATTATTTGATGATGAGTGGTCTACTTATCAGACAGCTTTACTGAAGTTGTGATTTTTGTCACATTTGATCATGTAGGAGATTGTGGATTTTTCTTTTTGAGCAGGCTCAAAAGTCCTCAGGATCACCAAGAACTATAGAGTTAAAAACTCTACATTTTTCATTTTCATTCGTGCACTCCAAGTTTTATCCCTGCACGTTTCCATTTGAGGCAGTGAAGTTTTTTGACATGAGCATGGGCATGAGTTTATTTTTGCCCAAATTCTAAGTATCAAATTCATGTAGAAGCTGCCAAGTGTCACCAATCGAGGCACATTTCATAAATTTTATAAGTTTCTTGGAATTTGCCACGTGTCTTGAAGTAACTCAATGGAGCAGGACAAGTGTTGACATCCGCATTTCAAATTTCTTTTTAAGTTTTCAAAGCTTCTTTCAAAAATATTTTCTTAGGATCAAGTGAAAGGCACCAAGTGGCGATTATGGAGGACTTCAATATGTTTTTCTAAAAGCAACGGAAGATGCCACGTATCCATAGCTAAAGAAAGTAGAAGTTGCCACATGTCAACATCTGAGATACCTTCACCTTATTTCATTAATAAATAAAGACTGTGGTGGGACCCAAGTTTTTGTTTCTAAAATCAGTGGAAGTTACCAAGTTTCACCATTTGTATGAATCTAAAATGAGCCTGAATGTTTCTACAATCTAGCTAAAAAATAGTAGAAGCTAATACGTGTCCCTAGCTGAAGCAACAGAAGCCACCACATGTCCCTTGTTAAAAATATGTGAAAAGTGACACTTGTCCCCATTTTTCTTTTTGAAGCTATCCAAGTGAGAAATATTGTGGGTCCCATTCCCTAAAAATTATTAAAGTTTGAGGAAGCAGACTGTGCCAGATGTCCAAGACAGAATACTCCTGAGTAAAGACACAATAAAGAGTAGCAGTTATGCGAAAAGTGTCGTGTGTCTTTAGTAGGTGCCTTGGAAGCTGCCAAGTGTCATTTTTTGGTGCCTTTTAAATAGTAAAAATTTTCCAAGAAGAACAAGTGAAACACTCCAAGTGTCCTCACCCTTTTCGCAGTAAGAAGGTCCTATGTATCTATTTCAGCCAATGAACTACAGGAAGGCAGAATGTTTCAGATCCAAGAGATATCTTTTTTTAGACACTTCCAGTTTAGTTAGAGTTAAGTTAGGCCATTGGATTGGGAACGTGTAGACAATCTAGAGCTAATCTGATGCTATAAATAGGGGTGCAGAGATCACCAAAAAAAATAAGAAGATAGAGAGAATTTTTTGTAAGAAATTGTTATCAAAAGTTTCTAGACTTTTTTAGCTATGGCCATTAATGTCATTTGCCTTTGTTCTATTTTCTTGAAGTTAGAAAGTTTGTATAACTGTGCATGTTTTTTTGCCTTTTATGTAACTAGAAAATTAATGAGAATACTGAATTTTGTGCCTTTGTTGATATTTTCGTTGTCATTTCAAAATCGTCTAAGTTGTGAGCCTTTGATTCTATCTAGTTTCATCTTTTACATTGATCATGCCTTGTTTGCTCTTTAATGTGATTGAATCCTAAAAGATAGATTCACTGTGCTTTGAGAATTAAGGGTCAAAGTAAATTTAGGTGCATCACCATAGTTAGATTTTCTTTCATTGCATTTGTGTTTCTATTTAATTTCTATCCTTTTTCCCCAAAAATACTTTTGAGATAAAGAAGAACTAGCTTCTTTAAAATATGGAGGTTGTTTCAGGTCACAAGTCCCACTTTCTTGAAACTTCTCATTGTTGGTGTTAGAAATAGTGCAATTTTAATCATCAATAATAACAATAACCATTTTACAATTGTCTTTTTAGGTTTTTTACCTAGCAACATAGTTTACAAACATTTCCCTTCTTGGGTCTTTGATAAACACAACATAATGATTACAAACATTGCCCATACTAGGTCTTATGTATAAATAATGCCTATATTTAGGTCTTGCAGATATGTATATATGCTTACACACTCTATAACATATAGATTAAAATATACAACCTATCTTTTGAGCTATTTTTTAGGCTTCTTATGATGGCATCTTTTTGTTACCCCACAGTGTTCTTATCTATAATATAGATGAGTTAAATAACACTAAAGGTACAATTTACCTATAATGATTACTATCAATGTGCTCATATGAGATATTCTATCCTGTCTTCTACAATGCGATACTAATTTTTCTTCTTGGAAAACATTGTCTTTCTCAGAGACAAATATGGTTTACCTAGGATAAGCCACTAAACTGAAGTGGAACCACATCTAATCCAACTTCATCTAAAAAATTGGTGGTAATTATAAACTCTAATTTACATGTTTTTTTTACATGTACACTATTACCATCATTTATTCTATTTAGGGAATAGGGTTGTAAATGTGGCTTAGTTTCTAAACCTAGGGTTTCTACAACATCTTCTGAGATCAAATTATTTTGATAATTTTTATCAAAAATAGCATCTATCTTAGAATGATTAATAATTATTCTTTTGTATAAGTGTTGCTTACCTTTCCAGGGTGACAATTTTTGAACTGTTAGCTTCTCATTGACTATCATCTCCCGTGTTGATGTTGTCTCAGGTTCTAATTGACTAGATTTTGTCTAAAGAAGCTCTATATTTTTCTTGACTAAAGATTTAGTTACAACCTTTGCCTGAGGTTATGGATGATTCAACTTATCTTCCTTTAACATTTACCCCTTAGCATTTAAGTAAAAACTTAAATTCATGTCTTCCTTAGGAAACTTCATTTCATTAGTTTTCTTAAACTTCCTTTTAGGACTCTCTTGTGCATAATCAAAAAAAACATTTGAGTATTTCTTCTTTGCATACCTTGATGAGTCATCTAAATATTCTTCATCCAATGTAATTATCATGTCTTCAGAGAGTTCTTCTTCTGGCTCTTCAAAATGTCCTAGCTTACTGCTTGAGTAATCCTCCATCTTAGCTTCTTAAGATATTTGTCCTTCACTTCCATATCCGAATCCTATATGGAGTGGTCTCTTTACCACTTGGATAGGCTAGACAATTCCTTGACCATTAATGCCAAGGCCTTTTCCTTCGAATTCCATTTTTTCTAACAACTTAGAACCTATTCCCTTTGTGTGCTTCTCAAATGTATCAGCACATGAACTTGATGGATGTTTAGGGTTAGTAAATTTAGTATCCCTAACATTTCTTTCATTATTTTCATCTTCAACATGTACATCAGAAGATATATTGATAATTGGAGCATTATTTACTTTCAAAATTCTAATATCATTCTCATTAATAAGACTAGCAGGAATATATGAATTAAAAGAATCATTGTTATAATCAGAATGTACCTTTGTATTCTAGCTTGAAAACATATCTTGGATAATTCCTTCATCTATTTCTTGATGCTTAGGAAATATGGGCTTTGCATATTTTCTAACATGTGCCTTCCCCTTTTCTTTACATCTCTACTAGTATCAGGCTGGAGCTTTATGAATGTGCAGATTTGCTATGCCCCTAGCCTATCACATGTATGAGGATAGTATTAGCTAACTTTTGGCTTACTTATCCTTATTTGATGTTATATTACATTTATCTATGCTTTCTTTTGATTATTAGGTCGGCCTATGGAGTAACCATGGCCTAGATAGACTATATATAGGAGGTAGTGGGTAATCATTTATCATCATATTGTGAATTCTGCTCTTATTGAAGCTTGTGGAGGTTGCCCCCTCAAAATGGTTTATATATTATCATATATTTGGATATATTTTATGCATATTTAAATATAATTTTTCTATTATACTTAATTCTTGAATTAATTTCATTACAAGTGGTATCAGAGCTACGATTTGGGCAATCTTGTGGGCGAAACACTAAATTTTTAAATTTTGTGATATATAAAAAATGGTTGTTAATTTCTTTGAAAAAAATTATTGGAGGTGAGAAATAATCAAATTAATCTTCCATTAAAATTTTAGATCATTTAGATCTCATTTACAAAAGTCATCGCTATTTTATGGTTTTTCATAAAATTGCTCTATAGTATGCAATTCAAAGATTTTTTCTAATTTATTTACATTTTTGGAAATATTATAAAAATTTGTCTATGGTATGTACTTTTTATATTTTGATTTGAGGCTGACATAATTCCAAAATCACTTGGTCAAAGTTGGGTCAAAAGTGCCAATAAGGGTCGACATCGTAAAACCCTTTTATGGTAGGTCCACAAACTCGGGGCTGAGGAAAGGGTGCTGAAACTCTAGGTAAAACTCCTAACAAAGAAGACATGGAGTCAGAATAGGGATGTACTAGATGCTTTGTACCAAGGTTTTCTGACATAGATCACAAAGTGAGCCAGCTTGACTATAGTGTGCAAGGCATTCAAAGTGAGGTGCAAGATATACAATCTAATATGCAATCCATACAAGATAGTTTGGGAGATATCATGATAGCTTTGAACATTAATCAGTCAAATCATCAAGCTAACTCTATTGCAAAAACCCACCAGAGTGGTTCTCCTAACCAGTTTACTTCAAATCTAACTCCATGGCCACAGAGGAACCTATTACCAAAGGTGGATATGTGCAAATTTGATGGAAAAGATCCACTCAATTGGATCAACCAAATGGAGAGTTTTTTTGACCTACATTAGATTCCAAGTGGACAAAAGGTTACCATGGCATCCTTGTATCTTGAACCTGATCAATTCATTTGGTATCAATGGTTGTGTGCTCAAAAGAAAAAGATGACTCTCAATGTCACCTGGTCAGTTTTTACAGAGGAGCTATAATTACACTATGGAAATAGTGTGACAGAGAATTACTTCAGCCAACTAGAAAAATTGTGACAAATTGGGTCCATTAAGGATTATATTCATCATTTTTAGAACCTGTCTTTACGTGTGGAGACAATTTCTGAAGCAAACTTGAATGACCTATTTTTGGTGGACTTAAGGACCATATTCAACATGAGGTACGCATGTTTAATCCACTTAAGCTTTATGATTCTATTATCATGGCATTCACTCACTTCAAAATTTATAGCCAACAAGAAGCAGCCATTCACTCACTTCAAAGATCATAGCATATCATCACCAATATTTCCTTCACCTACTAGATTGACCCCTCAACAAATTGAAGAGAAGCATGCAAAAGGATTATGTTTTGGTTGTGACAACAAGTGGAGTAAAGGACATAGATGTGCTGAGAAGAAGTTATTCTACATTGAGGGACCAAATGAAGATGAAAAAGTAGATGATGCCTCTAATGATGATGAGGAAGATATAGAGGAGGTACCTAAAGATTCCCAACCTACAATCTCTTGTCATGCACTTGTAGGTATTAGCACTCCACAAACTCTTAAGGTGGTGGGTTTCCTTAAGAAACAGAAGGTGACAGTGTTGATTGATTCAAAGAGAACACATAAATTTATAAACCATAAGTTGGCCACTCGATTGAACTATTTCATCTACCCAGCACTAGAATTTCAGGTCATGATTGCAGATGGTGGCACAGTTAATTGTTCAGGCAAATGCCCTAGTATTAAGCTTACTATGGGTGGCTACAATCTCAACTCTCCTATGTTTTCTATTCCCATGGGTAACACAGACATTATTTTGGTAGTCCAATGGCTCACAACCTTAGGTACCATTGAGATGAACTTCTAAGAACTATTCATGTGCTTTCATTCTGAAGGTAAGAAAATAGAACTACGTGGATTACATGCAAAATCTCCACAATTGATTAGTTCACATCAGATGACCAAGATGCTAAAAAAGGGGGCAAAGGGAATTATTGCATGATTATGCTCCATAGAAGTTTAACCCACATAGGTATCTACACATCCTAATCTATAGATAATTCTTGAGGACCACTCATCTATTTTTGGGGCCATGCCAAAAGGACTACCACCAAAAAGAGAACATGATCATGACATTCAACTAATTCTAGATAGTCAACCACCAAATATCAAACCATATAGATATCCATATGTACAAAAGAGTTAAATTGAAAAGATGGTCCATGAGATGCTGGAGGCATGGATCATCAAGCATAGCCAAAGTGCATATTCATCACCAGTGGTCATGGTGTGGAAGAAGGATGACACATGGAGGATGTGCCCAAATTATAGGGAACTCAACAAGTACACCATCAAAGATAAGTTTCCTATTCCAGTAATTGATGATTTACTTGATGAGTTGCATGGTGCTAATTATTTCACAACATTGGATCTTCGATCGGGGTACCATCAAATTAGAATCAAGGATGAAGATGTTCATAAAACTGCTTTTAGAACACATGAGGGCCATTATGAGTGTTTGGTAATGCCCTTTGGTCTTACAAATGCACCATCTACTTCTCAGAGCTTGATGAACACTATTTTTAGGCCTTTTTTAAGGAAGTTTGTGGTAGTTTTCTCTGATGACATATTGATTTATAGTCAGACATGGGAAGCACATCTGCAACATGTGAAACAAGTGTTGATAGTTTTGGAGAAGCACCAACTTTATGTGAAGCCATCTAAATGTGCTTTTGGAGTACAAGAGGTAGAGTACCTTAGTCACATTATTTCCCATGAAGGTGTCAAAGTTGATCTCTAGAAGATCAAAGTGATAATGGAATGGCCCATGCTAAAAACTCTCAAAAACCTTTGAGGGTTCCTTGGACTAACATGTTACTATAGAAGATTTGTGAAAGGTTATGGCAGCATAGCAGCTCCACTCACTGCATTGCTAAAGAAGGATGCTTTCTATTGGAATGATGATGCCACCAAATCATTTGAGAAACTAAAAGTAACTATGTGCACCACTCCAGTTTTGGCTACTCCAGACTTCTCATAGACATTCACTATTGAATGTGATGCTTCTATGTCTGGATTGGGGGTAGTACTAATGTAGGGAGGAAGACCCATTACATTTAAAAGTTGTTAATTCAAAGGTAAGAATCTATAAAAACCTATCTATGAGAAAGAAATGATGGCTATTCTTCATGCAGTTAACAATGGAGGCCTTATCTGATGGGTAGACACTTTAAGGTGAAAATGGATCATGATAGTCTCAAATACTTTTTTGATTAAATATTATCATCTGAGGAACAACAAAAATGGGTAACTAAAATGTTGGGTTATGATTTTGAAATCATCTACAAGAAGGGTAAAGATAATGTAGTAGCAGATGCACTATCTAGATGGGATGCATCCACAGAAGCATTACTTTGTGTAATGTCCATGTTACAAGCAAATTTGGTGGATGAAGCTAGGTTAGAATGGGAGCAAGAAAAGGATACATAGGTTTTGATTCAAAATCTCCAGAAAGGTAATTTATCCTCTAACAAATTTTAATGGAAAGGTAATGTCTTATGGTATAAGGGTAGGTTATACTTGTGCAAAAATTCAGAGCTTAAGCATAAGATTCTTGCAAAGTTGCATGCATCTCCAATTGGGGGACACTCAAGGTTCTTGAAAAATTATCATAGAATTAAGAAAAAATTATTTTGGGAAGGACTCAAGGGAGATGTACAAAATTTTGTGTAAGAATGTTTGATATGCCAACAGAATAAAGGTGAAATAGTTAAGACCCCAGGTATGTTACAACCGTTAGCAATTCCTAGTCAAAGTTGGGAGGAGGTTTCCATGGATTTCATCACTGGGTTGCCTTGTTCTAAAGGTAAGAATTTTATTTTGGTCATTGTGGATAGGCTTACCAAATATGCCCATTTTTGTGCTCTCTCACACCCATTTTTAGCAAGTACAGTAGCGGCTATTTTTATGGAAGCAGTTCTCAAATTACATGGAAACCCAAAAATAATTGTAAGTGATCATGATCCTATTTTCACTAGTAATTTTTGGACTGAACTATTTTCTTGTTTGGGTACTCAGCTAGCTCATAGCTCATCTTACCACCCCCAATGTGATGGACAAACTGAAGTGGTTAACAAATGTTTAGAGGGGTATCTCTATTATTTTGTATCAGATAAATAAGAACATTGGGTTAAATGGCTACCACTTCCAGAATGGTGGTATAACACATCTTTCCATACCTCTTATAAATTGTCTCCATTTCTAGCACTATATGGTTACCATCTACCTTCCATCACTTCTTCATTAAAGGTGCAAACCAAGGTTCAAGATGTGGAAGATCACATTCAACATCAACAAGAGGTTTTGGCTAGTTTGACAGAGAATTTGGCCTTGGCACAAAATAGGATGAAGCAACAAGCAGATCAACACCGTAGTGAGCAAAATGTTGAGGTGGGTGACTAGGTATTTGTTCATTTGCAGCCTTACAAGTAGATGTCCTTGAAGTAACAGAAAAAGGACAACAAACTTGCTCCTAAGTATTATGGCCCTTATCAAGTTCTAAAAAAAATTGGAAGTGTGGCTTACAAGCTCAAGTTACCTCATTCATCTCACATACACCCAATATTTCATGTTTCCTGCTTGAAAAAGTTCATTGGACAGAAAAATTTTGCCCAGATAGAGCTCCCATAACTAGATGAAGAAGGACAAGTCATTTTAGAACCAAAGAAGATCCTCCAAACACGTACTAAGAGGTTAAGGACTAGAGAGATTAGGGAATATTTGATCAAGTGGAAAAACCAAAGCAGTGAAGATGCAACTTGGGAAGGTGAAGATTTTCTACAACAACATCCAGAGTTGTTCAACATTAAGGACAACATTGGTTTGAAGGGGAAGGGTATGCTACGCCCTTGACCTATCACATGTATGAGGATAGTATTAGCCGACTTGTGGCTTACTTATCCTTCTTTGATGTTATATTACATTTATCTATGCTTTATTTTGATTAGTAGGTTAGTCTATGGAGTAACCATGGCCTAGATAGACTATATATAGGAGGTAGTGGGTAATAATTTATCATCATATTGTGAATTTTGCTCTTATTGAAGCTTGTGGAGGTTTCCCCCTTGAAGTGGCCTATCTATTATCATATATTTGGATATATTTCAGTCATATTTGGATATAATTCTACTATTATACTTAATTCTTGAAGTAATTTCATTACAATATTCCATCATTGATCCACAATGTGACCTTCTTTGGAGTAGTAGCGACAGACTTTTATCTTCTTGATCTATAAATCATGTCTTCATTCTATAACTTATTGCCGTGGTTCTTGCAATTACAAGTATTACATCAATATAATGACAATAGTATTCAACAATAGCTGAACTTGAGCTAGCATTGGATCCATAGTGTTCCACAAAATGTGAGTAAAATCATAAAATCACAAATTCACCTTCAAATTTAGTTATGATATAAAACTTGATGTTTTAGAGTAATATCTATACAGAGTTAGCCCATCACACTAACCATTCTGACACCAAATTGATCCATAAATTGGAACTGAATTCTATGAAAAAAGTTTACTTTGGATACTTTGTAGGAAAAATATTAAATACCAAAAATTATACCATAAAAAATCAACTTAAGGAAAAACAATGCAAGAAAATACACACCACACTGCACAAGAGTTGATTACAGAGTTCGGCAATGCCTACATCTCTGGGTTCGCTAACTAGCTAAACCATTCATTATAAAATGTATGTAAGTAAATAGCATCCCTTATAGAACAATAATGAATCCAAGTGTTATGAACCTTCAAATAATCTCAGAATCCATAGACAGATTCTTCACCTTCTCAAAACACACCTCTGGATGTCTTCTACTCAAAAATATCACTTCTAAGCATAAAAAATTGGGAAAAAATGACCTCAAATTTGGAAACTCAGCATATATTTGGAACCGTCTCAAAAAATATAATATTTTATTGGTTTACTTTGAAGTCCAAAAATGACTCTAGATGCCTCAAATCGGAGCAAGAGTAGAAATAGGTCCTTATGCCTTAGCACAACAGACTGCTTCTGAGGCTTTTTAATTTCTTCAAAATTCCTCAAAATGAAAAATGAACAACTAAAAATTTATTCCTTGGAGAAAAATAATATCAATCCCTTTTTGGACTTTTCTCCAATTCTGCTATAAACTCCTTTTGCAAGATACACAAGCTTTTATATGCCTTTAACCTTTAGCATTGGTTGTTAAGCTTTTAGAATGCCTTCAAATACAAGTTTCCACACTTTGTATAGTGTTTTATCCTACAAGTCAAGAATTTGGGAGCTTATCCTTTTATCCCAACATACTAGGTTTGAATCTCCTTTCAAAGGTTTCAGTGGCCAGTGTTTATCCTTTATTCCCACATTTGGTAAGTGGGGGGCATTTGGGATGTTAATATACCATGAAGTTCATGGTTTAACATGCCAAGTGTTTGACATTACCTTTTGTTTTGTGGAATGGTAGTAACATGGGGAAATTTTTTGGAGGTATATGGCATGAGGTGGGTAAATTATGTGGAGACCATGGAAATACATGGATGTTTGTGGTTAACACTTGGCATGAACATTCAGTAAGTTTGGTACGTGGAAAGTTGGAGGAATTTTCAGGGACTTTGGCATGATATATATAAAATTAGATTTATAAAAAATGGTGGCAAGCCACGTGGTGGCTTGAGAACCCACCATGTGGTCTAATCTCTATTCACCACTTGTTGACATTCGTCAATTGTTTGACCTCTCACCACTTGTTGACAAAACCCAAAAAAAAAATTACTTACCCAAAATGATCTTCTAGGTTCCATAACTCATGCATACGAGCTCTATTTTACAAACCACAAAATGTGTCAAAAATCTCTCAATGATCCCTTTGCTATGGAACTAATTTATAATTGTTCTATAATGGCCAGTTTCTATATTTTGACCTACTTTGACCAATTTGACTAGAACTTTGACCGACTACACAAGGAGCATATGAGCTTTATTTTTTGTGTTCTACATACCATTGGAAAGGTCTCAGTGGGATCTACACAATGGTGAAATTTTTTATCTACTTTAAAACCTTTTTTGAATTGACCTTTGGATCAATCCTCCCCATTAAAAAGGCTTTTTGCCCTCAAAAAGTTGGTACTGGATCTAGTAATCCATATGAGGATCTTTTCATGGCTCTAGCTCTCAACTCTAGTTTGAATGATCTCCTGATTATTAGTTAGTTCTGAAGGTACTTTCATGGTTCTTCAGATCTAAAATTGTGAAAATATTGCAAGACATCTAGTGTTATAAAAATTACCATTTTACAATTGTCCTTTTACGTTTTTTACCTAGCAACACAGTTTACAAACATTTCCCTTCTTGAGTCTTTGATAAACACAAACACAATGATTACAAACATTGCCCATACTGGGTCTTACGTATAAATAATGCCTATATTTAGGTCTTACAAATATGTATATATGTTTGCATACTCTATAACATAGATTAAAATATACAACCTATCTTTTGAGATATTTTTGATGCTTCTCATGATGGTATCTTTTTGTTACCCCACAGTGTTCCTATCTACAATCTAGATGAATTCAATAACACTGAAGGTGTAATTTACCTATAATGATTACTGTCAATGTGCTCACATGAGATATTCTATCTTGTCTTTTGCAATGTTATACTGATTTTCCTTCTTGGAAAATGTTGCCTTTCTCAGAGACAAATATGTTTTACCTAGGATAATACCACTAAACTGAAGTGGAACCACATCTAATTCAACTTCATCTAAAAAGTTGATGGTAATTGCAAACCCTAATTTACATGTTTTGTTTACATGTACACTATTAGCATCATTTATTCTATCTAGAGAATAGAGTTGGAAATGTGGCTTAGTTTCTAAACCTAAGGTTTCTACAACATCTTCTAAGATCAAATTCCTTTGATATTTTTTATCAAAAATAGCATCTATCTTAGAATGCTTAACAATTATTCTTTTGTAGAAGTGTTGCTTACCTTTCTAGGGTGACAACTTTTGAATTGTCAGCTTCTCATTGACTATCATCTCCCTTGCTGATATTGTCTTAGGTTCTAATTGCCTAGATTCTATCTGAGGAAGCTCTATATTTTGCTTGACTAAATATGTAGTTACAACCTTTGCCTGAGGTTGTGGATGATTCTGTATATCTTCCTTTAACATTTGCCCCTTAGCATTGAAGTAAAAACCTAACTTCATGTTTTCTTTAGGCAACTTTATTTCATTAGTTTTCTTAAACTTCCTTTTAGGACTCTCTTGTGCATAATCAAAAAATACATTTGAGTATTTCTTCTTTGCATACCTTGATGAGTCATTTGAATATTCTTCATCCAATATAATTATCATGTCTTCGAAGAGTTCTTATTTTGGCTCTTCTAAATATCTTAGCTTATTGCTTGAGTAATCCTCTAGCTTAGCTTCTTGAGATATTTTTTGTTCACTTTCATATCCTAATCCTACATAGAGTGGTCTCTTTACCACTTGGATTGGCTGGACAATTCCTTGACCATTAATGCCAAGGCCTTTTCCTTCGAATCCCATTTTTACTAACAGCTTAGAACCTGTTCCCTTTGTTTGCTTCTTAAATGTATCATCACATAAACTTGATGAATGTTTAGGGTCAATACATTTAGTATCCCTAAAATTGATTTCATTATTTTCATCTTCATCATGTACATCAGAAGATATATTGATAATTGAAGCATTATTTACTTTCAAAATTCCAATATCATTCTCATTAATAAGACTAACAAGTATTTATGAATTAAAATAATCATTGCTATAACCAAAATGTACCTTTATATTTTTTCTTGGAAACATCTCTAGGATGAATCCTTCATCTGTTGCTTGATGCTTAAGAGATTTGGGCTTTGGAAATTTTCTAACAGGTGTCTTCCCCTTTGCTTTGCATCTCTGCTAGTACCAGGCTGGAGCTCTATGAATGTACAGATTCTAGCATTGATTCACAATGTGACCTTCTTTGGAGTAGTAGCCATATAGTTTTGACTCCACTCACATTTTCTTATTTTGATGATATTATTGTTTTATTTTTTTCCATAGAACATCAATGCTCTATTTGAGCTTCTCAGTCTGTTACTCATGTCTTCATTCTGTGGCTTGTTGTTGTGGTTCGTACAATGGCAAGTATTGCATCAATATAATGAAAATAGTATTCAACAACAACTAAACTTGATCTAGCATTGGGTCCATAGTGTTCCACAAAATGTGAGTAAAATCACAAATTCACAAATTCACCTTAAATTTTAGTTATGGTAGCAAACTTGATGTTTCAGAGTAATATCTATACAGAATTTAGTCCAGCACACTAACCACTCTGATACCAAATTGATCTATAAATTGGCACTGAATTTTGTGCAAAAATTTTACTTTAGATACTTTGTAGGCAAAATATTAAATACCAAAAATTATTCCATAAAACAATCAACTTAAGTAAAAATAATGCAAGAAAATACACACCACATTGCACGAGAGTTGATTATGGAGTTCGACAATGCCTACGTCTCTGAGTTTGCTAACTAGCTGAACTAATTCATTATAAAATGTATACAAGTAAATAGCAACCCTTAAATAAAAATAATGAATCCAAGTGTTACGGACCTTCAAAGAATCTTGAAATCCATAGACAGATTCTTCACCTTCCTGAAACACAGCTCTGAATGTCTTCTACTCAAAAATATCACTGCCAAGCTTCAAAAATTAGTAATAAACAACATTAAATATAGACACTCAACATATATCAAGAACCATCTTGGAAACTAGAGTATTTTACTAGTTTACCTCAATGTCCAAAAATGACTCTAGATGCCTCAAATCGGAGCAAGAGTAGAAATAGTTCCTTATGCCTTAGCACAACATATTGCTTCTGAGGCTTTTCAATTTATTTAAAATTCCTCAAAATGAAAAATGAACAACTAAAAATTTTTTCCTTGGAGAAAAATAATATTAGTCCCTTTTCAGACTTTTCTCCAATTTTGCTCTAAACTCCTTCTGCAAGATACACAAGCTTTTATATGCCTTTAACCTTTAACATTGGTTGTTAAGCTTTTCAAATGACTTCAAATACAAGTTTCCACACTTTATATATTATTGTCTCCCATAGCTCAAGTGGTGGGGAGCTTAACTTTTTATCCCAACATGTTAGGTTTGAATCCCTTTTCAAAGGTTTTGGTGGCCATTGTTTATCCTTTAATCCCACATTTGGTAAGTAGGGGGCATTTGGGATGTTAATATACCATGGAGTTCGTGGTTGAACATGCCAAGTGTTTGGCATCACCTTTGATTTCATGGAATGTTAGTGACATGGGGAAATTTTGTGGAGGTATATGGCATGAGGTGGGTAGAGTGTGTGGGGACTGTGGAAATATATGGAAAACATGTGGAAACACATGGATGTTTGTGGTTAGCACTTGGCATGAACATTCGATATGTTTGGTACATGGAAAGTTGGAGGAATTTCTAGGGACTTTGGAATAAGACATATAAAAGTAGATTTATAAAAATGGGGGAAAGACAAATGGTTTGAGGACCACATGGTGTCGATTTTGACATTCATCAATTGTTTGACCTCTCGCCACTTGCTGACAAAACTCAATTTTTTTACTTGCTCGAAATGATCTCTTAGGTGTCATAACTCATGCATACGAGTTCCATTTTACAAACCAAAAAATACATCAAACATATCTCGATGAGCCCTTCTCTATGGAACTAATTTTGAATTATTCTATAATGGTCAATTTTTGTATTTTGACCAACTTTGACCAGTTTGACTAGAACTTTTACTAGCTACACAAGGAACATATGAGCTTCATTTTCCACGTTCTACATACCATGGGAAAGGTCTCAGTGGGATCTATGAAATGGTGTAGGTTTTGATATAATTTAAAACCTTTTCTGAATTGACCTCTAGATCATCCTAGTTCTTAGTGTTTTTAGTTCTTGGGTTCTTTCTTTTATTGTTGTTAAATTGACTCATATTTTATTTTTGAAACAAATTTTTTTCATTGACTCTGTGTCTACTCTAAACCAAGGATTTGTCTATTGTAAAAAGTGTAATCCACTAATATATATATATATATATATATATATATATATATATATATATATATATATATATATATATATATATATATATCCTAAAAAAATAGATAATAGATTATGAGAATGTATATTATTTATTAGTAAGTTTGTTCTTGTTTTGGGGGAATGTTTAGAAGGTATATCTTTTATTACCTTTGGAGGTGATTTGAGTTTTTTCTTCAAACACCATCTTTCCTTCTTTACTCCACTCGAAAATAGTTTTTCCTCTCATCATCCGAGCTATATGTTTGGTTACTTCAACAAAACCAAGTACAAATCTTCTCAAGGAATTTACATTGCAAAAAAAATGAATGTGTACTAGGTTTATTGGTAGGTAAAGACAATCATTAAATTATTTTGACTTTTTTGGGATCAATCTTGGTACCTTATTTACACTACATTTCTAAGGAGTTTTCTCTCTATGACTGTAAAAATGAAATTCTTAGAATTCAAAGAAATACCATGAGCTCTACATCTTTTGAAAACCATTTTCAAATATTCATAATGATCCTATCTCTTCTTAGAAAAGATAGTGAGATCATCCAAATAGATCACTATAATTTTTTTCTCCAAATCACTAAATGTTTTATTCAAATTTCTTTAGAAAGTGGCTCTTGTATTTATAAGTCTGAAAGACATTATTCAATAAGTGAATGGTATTTTTAGTGTACTAAATGTTATTTTATATTGATCTTCACAAGCTACATCCATTTAATTGTAGTTGAAAAATCCATCTAGCATAGATATTATTTCAAACCTTATTATTGCTTATATAATTTGATCCATTATTGGTAGAGGGTAGTTATCTTCAAGTGAAGCTTGATTCAAATTTAAAAGATCCACACAAATCTAGACATCTCCATTCTTATTTCTCAATGACACTATGTTTGTTACTCATGTGGAGTATTATATTGGTAATATGATTCTAACATCCAACATCTTTTTGATCTCCTCATAAATAATGTTTACATTCTTGAGATTATGTTGCCTTAGCTTTTCCCTGAAGGTATTGATACTTTGTCTTGGAGGGATATTATGATACATATCTTTTGGGTGGAAAGATTTTAAATCAACATAACACCAAGTAATGATGTCTTTATATAATTTGAAGAGAGATATGAACCTCGTGTTCTTCCTTAGAGCAATATTCAATGATATTCACACATCTAAGTTCTTTATCTATGATTATATTCACATTGTCATAATTTAGGGATCCCTTGGAATCTCTTGTATTTTTTTCTTTATATATTAATCATGCTTATCAAACAACTCTTCCATTGATACTAAGCCTTTTATGATTTTATTTTGTGTTGAATGTCTATCTTAATCTACTCAAAGTTTGTTGATATATTTATTTCATCTAAATCCCCACTTTTGTTTTCTTGTGAAGAGGATTATCTATAGGGTGACAAACTTTCCTCAAAATACAAATTTTAGAAATTATCTGTGTGTTCCAAGAAGGCAATTATTTTTTTATCATTATCAAACACCTATGAATGCTCCAAATTATCTAGAATACTTGGGCAATATATTATTTCAATACTATACTTATATTTATCTATCTCAAGAAGATGGATAAATAAAACTGTGAATAGATCATAAGCATCAACATTTGAAATTTATTCTCTTGGTACATCAATAATATTGAAAGCTTCACACATTGGAATACAATCCTAGACTTGATTTCTATAGTGCTTTAGTCTATAATTTTTAGCTATTTATTAATTTTGCACCTATTTGACAATCAGTTTAGCAACTCTCGATGCCACAAGGTTTCAAATTTTCATTTATTTTGTTACGTGTAATACCAACATTAGTGTTTCATATTCAATTATATTATTAGTAAATAGATTTTGTATGAAAATAGGAAAATATCATTTTGAGGAAAAATCAAAACTATCCTAACCTCTACAAACACATAACTTCCATCAAATGCAAAGGTCCATATATCATTTGCATTTCCTTCAAGGAGTTTAAGTTTCTCCAAATATTTTTTCTAACGTCATCATGTACAATATCTACTCTAGAATCCTTTTATTTTTGTACTAGGGGGTTTGGCTTTAGGCTCTAGCAAAGGCTTCTCTTTAATTCCTTTAACTAGAATAATAGTGTGAGTCTAGTCCATCTGAATTCCACCACTAAGATCTTTGCAAAAGGTTTTACTTAGTAGCATCTAATAGCTTGGAGGATTGTCTAACACCAAGATTATCCTCTTGATCTTTTTTTGTGGGATTGTTGCTATAGCCACATGGGCATATTTGATTTTCTTGATGAGAAAAACTTGTTTAGACTCCATAGAATATTGATGATGAAATGTCTTTATGCATGTTAAACCTAATCAATATGTAACCTTAATTGGTATTACATTATATAAATACTTAGAATCACTGAAATCTTCTAACAAAATATGAAACATAGAAATGATCTAGTTTGTTTCCACCTTAAACAGAAACAACCATATGATTTTGAGGGGTAAAATTGATAGCTAATGTTTCTTTTGAATTTGTTTCAACTAATTTATAATTTTCCTCAAATGAATCTAATCAGTTAGTCATGTTGATTTAGATTTGCCTTCAGATACTCAACTTGAATGATCTAATTCTCAATTTTATTTATGTGATTAATGATATCAAATGAAGGAGGACAACCAAAATTAGGGATTTCATGATTTGAGATATATGAGGATTCCTCATTTGCTTAGTTGTTTTATTCTTGAAAAATTTAGGTAGATTTATACCCCTATTGAGTATTAACTTTTGGAAGAGTTAACTTTAGATTTTCATGCACCTTTTCTTTCTAATTTTATTTGTGTGTTTCTATGTTTTTTCACGTAGCCTTCAATTTCTCATTCGAAGCTCTTGTGAACACAAAGAATGAGTGATTGTTCATATCTTCCACTCTCTCATCATGCTCATCTTCATCGAGTTCAAATTTTAGATAACCCACAATAGAGTTGCCATTGGGATCTTGTTTAAAATCAAAGGTACTAGAAACAACTTCATTTGATGGTTTCGAAAACATGAATAACTACATAAATCTCAAATTATTTAGGAAATTAGAACCATAATGTTCATTATTAACATACCAAGTGCATGAGAAATTAAGTTTAGTAGGCACTGCTTCCATAACATGTTTTGGATTTGTAACAAGAAGATGGGAGGCACACATCATTGTATTGAAAAAATGGTCTTTGAGGTACATCTTAATATGGTGTAGTTGGATGAGAGTGAGGGATTTGTTTCTTCAAAGTTAGAATCAATGAATTTACTAGTTTTTAGCCTAACAGTTATGATGTAACTTCTATTTTACACTCAATGCATCATTTTTTAATTTTTTGGCCATTATTATGTCATATTCTATCTCGATGGCTTGACTTTGGGCTTGTTCTAGATTTGGTAACTAATTTTGGCATAGGAATAAACTTGATTTTGGTGTTTGAGAATTAACAAAGAAACATTTATTATTTTCACAAAATCTTGTGAACCAACTTGTTGAATTTGTTTATGAATTATTTTATGGGTTCATGCGGCTCCTTTCTATTTGGGGTAATCATGCCAAAAGTGAATACTCATCCTCAGGTGGTTTGAATCTTGTTGACATAGTGGATTGCACCCTTGGAAGGGAGGTTCAACTCTCTTCCTCCATGTGGAAAAATGGAGACATTCCTCTTTCTGTGGGTTGTAAACTTGAGGGATGAATCTATAGATTAGGGGCTAGCTCCCCTTGATGCACCTTGAGGCCCTTGATTTCCTATTGCTAATAATGGGGGGATGAAAAGGGAGAGAAATACTAAAATTATAACCTAAACTAATGTGATGATGCACCAAAATGGTTGGTCTACTTAGATTTGACATAAACTTTACACCAGAGAGAAGCAAGCATACACTTCATTCAAATGAGAACCTTTCCTGCATCATTATTTCAATAGGGGATCCCATAGAGATATAGGGAGGAAGAACTACCAGAGGTGTTCTAAGAAACACTATGGATAGGCTATTCACTTGCACCTATACTTTGAGTTAGACACTTCTTATTGACCTGCAAGAGAATAACTCACAATGCACCAGATACATTGGCATAAACTTATGAAAGCATAAAAAGGAAATGACTTAACATAAGATAAAACCATAGACATATGCAAAATTGCAAGCTCAAATAGAGGTAAAAATGCTTCTTTTGATTCAAGGTAAATTCCTTTAGGGATTTTCCATACAATGCTGAGATATTTTTTTCTCAAATGAGAAGTTAAAAATATATAGAAAACTTGGAAAAAAATAGCTAAAAAATCAAGGGATGGAAACCCATGCTGAGTTAAACACTTCTACAGAGACCACAAGCCCATGTTGTTGTATTATTCTAATTGCATATGGGAGATCCATGGTGTAGATGTCCAAGTCACTACCCTTGCTATCATGGGCCTATAAAAGCATGGGATACTCCTAGTAACTGACAAATCCATCCCCAAGTTATACTGATTAGATCATAATTTGTTCAATGTTGGGTGCAACTGGTTGTGCATTAATGGTGAAGCATGAAAACATGGGTTACTCTCCTCTATAGTTCAAAAACTAATTCTTTTATTAGTTTTTGATAGAGACTATTTCACCTAAGTGCATTTGTTCTTCTTACTGATGACACCTGTGCCACTTGCCTTAGTCTAGTTCATCCTTGGGTCAGTGCTTTGACTTGTCACACTACTTGGAACATTTTGAGCTTTGACTTTATTATGTTGCATGGCCGCATTCTGATTTACCTGTCATTTTTTCTTTTACTTTTTTATTTCCCTTTGCCTTGGATTTTTCCCTTTTGTATTTAACCATTCGAGTTCTCAGGTGCTTGTTATTTCTTGGGCCTTTGGGATTTTGGTAATATGAATTTCTTCAGATAAAATTCCCAAAGGAATTCCTTCAAACATTTTTTCTGAAGGAATTCTTTCCTTTGATTATTATTTTTCCCAAATGGCATGTGCCCTTCAGGCCTTTTGTATTTGTCCTCTCTTTCTTAAAGTGCCCTCTGCAAAGGCTTCTCCCATCCAAAAGTGCCCTCTGTAAGGGAAGGTGCCCTTAGGAAAATCTAAAAATGACCCTTCAAAAAAGTGAAAAGATTCCTCTTTCTTGACCAAGTGCCCTCTGCAAAGACACTTACCCTTCAGACTTTTTACAAACATCCTTCAAGTTATCAAAATTCCCTCTGAAGGAAATCTGTTGCCTTTTCTTTGCTTTCTCTTTACAGGTGACAGCCTTTAGGCTTTTTGTGACCATCAAATTTATTTAGAAAAAATGTCTAAAGGAGTTCCTTCAGACATTTTGTCAGAAGGAACGCGACCTTAGCTTGCCTTCTTCAATTTTCCTTCAAGCAAAATGTCCAAAGGAAAACTCCTTCCAATTATCAATTTTCTTGAAGGGAAAGTTCCCTTCAAGCTTCTTGTCTTTGCCTTTCTGCTTCAACTAGCTACCCTCCACAAGGGCATTTCAAGCCAAAAGTGCCCTTCAAAACTTTTGTATTGGTCATCATATCGATGAAAATCCCTCCACAAGGTTGATTCTACCTTCAAACATACCCTTTAGAGGTTTCGTAAAGGTCCATTTTATCTTTAAAGAGCCTCCTATAAGGGCACATACCCTTCAAGGAAATTAAAAATGACCCTACAAAATGCCCAAGTTCCCTTTACAGAAAAACACTTGCCTTAAGATGCGTCTAAGACCAATTTGGGCTCTTTCAAAGGATTTACTCAAAAAATCTTTGAAGTAAAGATGTCTAAAAACCTAATTGCTTCTTCCTTACCCTTTTGGGTTTGTGAATGACTCCAACTCATGAAAGATCATAAGTCAAGTAATCCCACAGACATGAATTGAACTGCACTAACCCTTTTGGGTTTTTGAACTACTTTTACTCATGAAAATTGACAAGTAAAGTATTTTGCAAAACCTGACTTGCATTGGAACTAGCCATAGACCCCTTTGGGTTTGTCAAGTGTTCTTACTTATTAATTTTAAATCTTATAAGTAATTTTATTCTGAGAACCCAATTTGCTCTATGAGTGTTGGAAAAGACCAATGTTTGATGAGATAACACCTACACCTATACAAAAGCAACTTTTTCCTTGAGTTTTAAAGGGTAAGACCTTGTTTTAGGGCAAAAGGTCATGAAGAATAAGGATTCAAGGAAAAAAGAGGGGGGTGCCCATTTTGTCATGTGGGATTCACAAAATGGTCAAAAAATTGGTGACTCACAAGGGAAGCATGCCTGTTATGCTTGAGAAGACTGGTGGCCTAAAAGTCCATTGGGCATAGAGTCAGGATGTAGCTTGAAAATTTGGAAATAGCATTGTAAGGACCTAAGAACCAACAAATATTTTACCCTAAACAATAAGGAAAAACACACATAAAGGCTAAAAACACTACACACATGCATAACAATGCTTAGGGAAAATGAGGAAAAATAAGGAAGTTATATACATGACAAAAGAAACCTAGTAATAATGCTTAAGATATATCCCATTGACTAAGATATGTAACTCTTCACCATCCAACTTGGAGAGTTGGAAAGTATTATGTTGCTTGCATTGGGTGATGACATATGGGCCACTCCACAAAGCATCAAACTTTATGTGCCTTCCAGGCTTGGCTCGATCCTCATCCCACTTTAAGATAATGTCACCTTCTAAGAAGCTCCTTGGCATAGACCTTTTCTCAAAATGCTTCTTTGTTTGCTATTGGTAGCTGGTCATGGCATCCATGGCTTGATCTCTCACTTCTTGAAGCTCCATTAGCTCACAATACCTGACTTTTAGGCTGTCACTCTCAACCAATTGTAGCTGATGGGAAAGATCTAAGGCTGGTAACTCAAGTGAGATAGGAAGTCTAGCTTCCCTTCCATACATAAGTGTGTATGGTGAATTCTTGATCGCCCTCTTTGGAGTGATCCTATCTGCCCAAAGGGTTATCTTCAACTTGGCATAACAAGTCCTTTGATTTTCCTCCATTTTCCTTTTTATGATCCTAATCAAATTCTTGTTTGTGGACTCAGCCAACCCATTCCTTTATGGATAGTAGTTGGAAGAAGTGTTGAGATAGATGCCATACTTTAATGCCCACTCACTTGTCTTCATTCCTAAGAAAGCCAATACATTATCTGAAATGATTATGGCTGGGACCTCAAATCTTGTCACTATGTCTTCATACAAGTCTAAGACTGCACTCTCATTGGCCTCTTTCAAATTGTGAAATAATCCATGGTAGTCAAAACCCACTTGTGGCTAGCACTACAAGAAGGATTGATCAACCCTATGAAGTCCAACACCTATTGCATGAATGGTTGTTCCACCTAAATAGGATGAAGAGGCATGGTAGCTGGATATTTCTACCCATCAAATAAAGAACATTTTTGACATTTCCTCACCCAAGCATGAGTGTCTTTGAATACACTGGGCTAAAAGCAACCAGCCCTCATAATCCTTGTAGTTGTAGCCTCTAGCTAGTCCATCATGGAACTCAGATAGTACCTTGTCAACTTGGTCTAAATCAATGCATCTCAAGACCACCCTTGAAAATTCTTTCCTCAATAGCACTCCATCAACTAGGACATAAAGAAGAGATTGGAGTCTAAAATACCTCCTCTTGGTCCTATCAAGACCTTATGGACACTCACCAGTTTAAAGGAAATGAACCATGTCTTGTGCCCAACTCTTCATGACTATAGGTACAACTATTGTAGGTTCATCATGGAGTACCAAAATGTCATCCTTTATTTCTTTCAAGTCTATAGAGAGGTGTTCACATAGCCCTCTTCCTCTTACCAGCTTGGTGGTCTTGATCTCTATGTCATACTCCATTACTTTGGTGATCCAACCTACCCTTTCCTCATTCAAGTCCCAGTTCAACAAGAAGTATTTCACACTAGGATGTGGCACCATGATGTGAATTTTACTATTCGACAACATATGTCTGAACTTCTTCAGACTTTATATGATTCCAAGCACATTCTTCTCAACATATGTGTATCTAACCTCATAGCCTTCTAAACCTTGGCTGAAAAAAGAAAGAGGCTATTCTAAATTCTCACCATTTGCTTGAGTGAGCATAGAAGATATTACCTCTTCATTCCACAAGGTGTATATATAAAATCCCTTGGAGAAGTCTAGACTAGATAGGGTAGGAGCTTGGGTGATAGCTTGATTGATGCCTTTAAATCTTTCTCTTCTTGTTATCCATGTGAACATCTCGTCCTTCCTTAGCATGGAAGTTAGTGGCTTAAGCTTAGAAAAGTTAGGAATGAATCTCCTAATGAAATTTATTTTACCAAAGAAATTTTTTAGGCCCTTATCTGCTTAGGCAAGGACAATGCTAAGATAGTGTGCACCCTCTCTGGATAAATAGACATGTCTTCCTTTAAAATGGCATGGCCTAAGAGCTTGCCTTCATGGATGACAAACACACATTTTTTGGGGTTGAGAGAGATGCAAAACTCTCTACACCTTTCAAATATGTGCCTCAAGTGCTTCAAATTTTCACTTGCCTCCTTAGAGAATACTGTCACATCATCAAAATAAACTAGCACAATGTCATTAATCAAACCTTGGAAAGCCATATCCATAGCACATTAGAAGGTATCTCTAGTATTTGACAATCTAAATGGCATCTTATTGTAGGTGTATGTTCCCTACTTTGTGGTGAAGGCTATCTTGTATTGGTCACATTCTTGTATCAAGATTTGATTGTACCTAGAGTAGCCATCTAGGAGAGAGAATATTTCACTACCTATCACTATCTGAAGAATTTGTTCCATACTTAGAATCGGATATTGATATCTTAGTGAGACCCTATTTAGGTCTCTAAAATCTACATACAATCTGACCTCTTCATCCTTCTTCCTAACAAGGACTGAATTGGCTAGCCAAGAAGAGTGTTTTATAGGGAAGATGATCCTGAAGTCGATCAGTTTGGTGAGTTCTTTCCTCATGAGAGGCTTGATCTTTGGATTGATTGGGATTTGCTTTTGATTGATGGGTTTGGCACCTTCCTCCATCTCAATGGTGTGTTGGGCCAAGCTTGGATCAAAGTCCTTCAAATCACCATACTCTCAAGCGAAGACATCAGCAAACTCTTGACATAACATAATGAAAGCATGATTTTCCTCATTAGTACACACCTTCCTAGGTGCATGCAGCTTATCCTTGTAGATATCTACCCTTTCATAATTTTCCTTCTTGGTTGGCATGATTGCTTTATTTCTCTTGATTTGGTCATCTTTGTTGAAAATTCTCTCAAGAGTTACCAAACCTTTGGGAATCTTGTTGGTATTTAGTTGAACAATCTACCCATCATACTATTATTTCAGCTTGGAATAATTTTTGGAAGTGAACTCAGCTTCTTCCTATAAGAAAAGTGTTATTTGTTGGTCACTTTCGAACACCTACCAATTGGTGACATTGTCTGTATGGAGAGCTTCATAATCACCTTTAAATGATGTTAATTCTTGCTTTGTCTAACCTTATTTGGGATATCAAACTAATCACCAACTACTACTATTCTATCCACATGCTTGTTCTCCTCTCTTAGAATAGAAGTGATGTTGAAAGAAACAAAATTATCCACAACTTCCCATACTCTATGCTTTTAAGACTTGATTAGGGAGTTCTTGGTCAAGCTTTGACCTCTCACTTGGTTTACAATCAACTCAATATCTCCAAACACCTATAATTCTTTGATTCCTCTCTTCCTTGCCCATTTTAGGCCATGAACAAGGGCCTTATACTCTACTACATTACAAGTGTAGGAGAAATAAAACCTAAAAGTTGAGAAGTATTTATCCTTTGAAGGTGAAACTAGCATCACTCCACCACTAGCTCCCAACTTGCTTGTAGATCCATCAAATAATAGCTACCATAAACCATAGTCCTCTTGATCTATCTTCATCAATTTTGACATGAAAGAATCTTTATCATGCATGCGATAGACTCCAAGACTAGTTTCCTCAATGAACTTATAAGGATCATGCTCAAAGTTGTCATTT
The DNA here is from genome assembly GCA_037957365.1 of Torreya grandis. NCBI lineage: Eukaryota > Viridiplantae > Streptophyta > Pinopsida > Cupressales > Taxaceae > Torreya > Torreya grandis. Next base: position 1,142,815 of record JARHVA010000091.1, on the reverse strand, counting down.
TCCCATTCATCTAGGAGTAGGTCAGCAACTCCTACAAGGGAAGATGATGGAGATTGGTCTACCTAGAGCTCTTTTTCATCAATGATTTCATAGTTCACATTCATTACTTCGGGCAAGTATGGCTCCAATCGATCCTTGTGGATGAGCTCTGACTCAATCTTTCCTTTAATTCCATACTTTGTCTTAAAAACCATGTACGACCAATTGGCTACCAAGTATCCAACTATCTTCGATGTGAAATTCCTTGATAAGCAAAGAAAAAAGTAAAGAGGAACATTTGCCACTAACACATCATGGGGAGTCCCATTTACTATCAACACATTATCATTTCTTGTTGGGATAGCTTGCTCACCTAACCCATACAATTCCTTTTGGAGTATATCCTTTTGTCTTGGCAATGCAAAATAATCCCCCAATGAGATGTTCATGTGAAACTTCTTCATTTGGTCCACTACATTGATTGAAGGATTGCCCCCTTTAGAGTTCTCCTTGGGAACAATCATAACATATGGTGTAACCTAAGGAGCTAAAGCTGCAACTAGTGTCTTATAATTGGGAAACTTTTGATTTGTTTGTGGTGAAGGAGATGTTGTAGGTGCTTGAGTGTCTACTTGAGTAGTTGCTTGAGCTTCAATAATGGCTCTCCTTTTGGACTTGGTGTTGGCTACAACACTAACATTCTAATTAATTATACCCCCCACATATTTGACTACATATAACTCTCCTTACAAGTGATTCAGAAGAGTAGAATCAGATTGAGCCTACCTGCTGTCCATCCCAAGTTGTGTTGATATCTCAAAATTTGAGAATTGGGATGTCTAATCACCTTGTGCAGTCATGCTTTGATTTGATATCTCACTAGCATAAGCAACCTATTCTTGGCCATGCTCTAAGGGAAGATAATTGAGCTGCTTCTACACCAAATTATTTTGAGTGGGGACAAGAGCCTTGAAAGATGAAGAGGCATTTAGATTATAGCTTTGATAAGGCTTGACATGTGTAATTTGACCTTGCCCTTGATTATAATTCTAGAAGGGAGGCCTATTTTCTTTTCCAAACTACTGGTAGCCTTGATTTGGACTATAACTCTAAGCTTATTGTCTCTTAAAGGCAACTAACTCATTGGTAACACTCTACAGTAGGCTCTTAACTTCATGGAGATCATTTATAGGGGTAGTAGCTAGCTTCTCTTGATTAGGTAGAGGAGCTAGAGTTGGCACAATAGGCTAGACTAAGGGCTATAAATCAAGAAAGAGTGGCATATGAGGTATACGAACTATCTTTCCTACTTTAACAAGGCAATTTTTAGCAATTATGGCTATCTCATAAGTAGCAGGTAGAGTGTTCCCACATATGGATTGTATCATGATAATAATGTCACTATTTAGGGCCTTCAAGTAGTAAAGGAAATCATAGCTTGGGTTGGCCTCACAAGAATTGGGATTCTATCCCAAGTCTTTGGGAACCTAGTTTTAAAATCTTGCATAAACTCATGTGGGGTTCTCTTCATGGTGGTTAATTGCTCAAATAGAGACAAATGGTCACTTTTTTCCCCAAACCTATTAGTCAAGAGGGTCCCTAACTCATTCCATGACCCAACTGAGTTCATAGGCAAGGTCCCATACCATTCCAAAACTTTCCCTTTGAAGGACAAGCCTAACAATCTAATGGCTACATTTTCTTCAATGATATTATGGATGTTTTAGAGGTTGGCTATGTTTCTAATATGCTCAATAGAAATGATTGGCCCCTCTCCACTAAAGGGGGGAACACTTTCGAGAGTTATCCCTAAAATTTGGTCATATTGCTAAAGGTTCAAAGGACTTTGACCATTGAAGGCCACAAAAGGGAAAGCCCCCAGGGCTGTCATGGTTGTGAAAGGATTCAACCAAGGTCTCCTTGAGTAGGTATATTTTATGGCTAGTTTAGGAAAGTGGCTTACTATGTAAGGGTGGGTATTTACAAACCTTGGCCTTTTCATTGAGTTCAAAGGAAACTCAACAAATTCAAAAGGGACACCCCTAGAAGAAGATCTCGTAGTGACCTTTGGCATGGTAAGCCAAGTTGATCATTAACTATAGACTGAGTTCCTAAATAGAGTCATCAGGTGCTGAATATAGCTCATTCTTTTGGATTTTATAACAATATCAAGACTAGCACCAATCTTGAAACTTGTAGGACATGGAAATTGGTCCCACCAGGCATGCCAAAAACTATTGACATAGTGTATTACACCCTCTAAAGGGAGGATCAGCTCTCTTCCTCCACATGGCATAATGGAGACACTCCTCTTACTATGGTTTGCAAACTTGAGGGATGAATCTATAGATTAGGGGCTAGCTCCCCTTGATGCACCTTGAGGCCTTAGATTTCCTACTACTAATAATGGGGGGATGAAAAGGGAGATAAATACTAAAATTGGAACCTAAACTAATGTAGTGATGTACCAAAATGGTTGGTCTACTTAGCTTTGACATAAACTTTACACTAGAGAGAAACAAGTATAAACTTCATTCAAATGAGAACCTTTCCTACATCAATGTTTTAATAGGGGATCTTATAGAGATACAGGGAGGAATAACTACGAGAGGTTTTCAATAGCTTATTCACCTGTGCCTATACTCTAAGCTGGACACTTCTTGTTGACCTACAAGAGAAGAACTCATAATACACTAGATACATTGGCATAAACTTATGAAAGAATGAAAAGGAAATGACTTAACATAAGATAAAACCATAGACATGCAAAAGTGAAAGCTCAAATGGAGGTAAAAATACTTCTTTTGATTCAAGGTAAATTCCTTCAGGGCTTCATCATACAATGTTGAGAGATTTTTTTTTTTCAAATGAGAAGTTACAAATATATAGAAAACTTGTAAATAGATAGCTAACAAATTAAGGGATGCAAACCCATGCTAAGTTAAACACTTCTATAGAGACCACAAGCCCATGTTTCTACCATATTCTTCTAATTGTGTATGGGAGAGCCATGATGTAGATGTTCAAGTCATTACCCTTGCTATCTTGGGCCTGAAAAAGCATCAGATACTCCTTTTATAAATTTAAAAAGCCATCCCCAAGTTGTGTTGACTAGACCATGCTCTCTTCAATGCTGGGTGCAACTAGCTATGCATTAATGGTGAAACATGAAAACAAGGGTTGCTCTCCTCTATAGTTCAAAAACTAATTCTTTTATTGGTTTTTAGTAGAGATTATTTCACCTAAGTGTATTTACTATTCTTGTTGATGACACCTATGCCACTTGCCTTGGTCTAGTTCATCCTTGGGTCTGTGCTTTGACTTGTCACACTATTTGAGATTTTACTTTATTATGTTGTGTGTTTGCATTATATGTTACCCACCTTGTTTTCTTTTACTTTGTTATTTCCCTTTACTTTGGCTTTTTCTCTTTTTTCTTTAACCATTCGGGCTCTTGGGTGCTTGTTATTTCTCAAGCCTTTAGGCTTTTGGTAATGCAAATTTCTTTTAACAAATTTTTTGAAAGAATTACTTTAGACATTTTATTCGAAGGAATTATTTCCTTTGATTGATCCTTTTCCTGAAGGGCATGTGCCCTTCAGGCCTTTTTTCTTCGTCCTCTCTTTCTTAAAGTGTCCTCCACAAAGGCATATCCCATCCAAAAGCACCCTCTACAAGGGTAGGTGCCCTTTGAAAACTCTAAAAATGACCCTTCAAAAAAGTGAAAAGAGTCCTCTTTCTTGACCAAGTGCCCTCCGTGGAAAAACACTTGCCTTAAGAAGCGTCTAAGACCAATTTGGGCTCTTTTAAAGGACTTACTCAAAAAAAAATTGAAGTAAAGATGTCTCAAAACCTGATTGCTTCTTCCTACCCTTTTGGTTTTGTGAATGACTCCAACTCATGAAAGATCATAAGTCAAGTAATCCCATAGACTTGAATTGAACTAATCTAACCCTTTCGGGTTTCTAAACTACTTTTACTCATGAAAATTGGCAATTAAAGTACTTTGTAAAACCTGACTTGCACTATAACTGGCCATAGACCCCTTCAATTTTGTCAAGTGCTCCTACTTATTACTTATAAAGCTTACAAGTAATGTTGTTCTGAGAAACCAATTTGTTCTGTGAGTGATAGAAAAGACCAATACTTGATGAGACAACACCTAAACCTACACAAAAGTAAATTTTTCCTTGATTTTTAAAGGGTTAAGACCTTTTTTTAGGTCAAAAGGTCATGAAGAACAAGGCTTTAAGGCAAAAAGAGGGGTGGTGCCCATTTTTGCATGCAAGATTCACAAAATGGTCAACAAATCTTTCTTCAAATTTGGTTCTTGTTGTAATCTAATTTGTAATACAATGAGGTTGCAAATGGTGAAATCATTTATCTTCTTCTTTGTTGAGAATTTTAATGAAAAGTTTGAATGACACATCCTCATGCTCTACACTCAGAATATTACATGCAGAGAAAAGAATTTTATGTGTTCCTTTTGGAAATGTTTACCATCACCAATGAACTTGGGAAAAAAAATCTTGACCCCTTGCATGACTACCATGATTTGAAATTTTGTCTCTAGAAATCAAGGTATTGGGGAGAGAGAGAGTTATGTTTAATGTTGGACCAAATATCTTTATCTTCTCTAGGGAAAGTTTGAAATCAGAAATTTCTTGTAATTCAAAGAATAGGTTAGAATCTCTTTTACTTTTACTAGACCTTGTGAATCTCTTTTCAGTGAAGATGACAAATTAATTGTGAAAATATTCTTTACCTATCAAGCACTTGGTGGGTAAGAACAACTCTTCACCTTATGAAAATTTTGGATCGTTAAGTAATAGTTCTTTGAGGTAACATGGAAATACCTAAAATGTAACCCATAGTGGGCAAAAAATATTTTCCATTAGGCTAAGTATGAGATTTTGGTAATAGTGAAGGGGACAAACTCCCTCCTTTATTTGAAGGGGAGGTTCTCTTTATTGAAAACAACAAAATGAACTAAACTATTTGCAAATATTTACTGATAGAATTTTATGTTGGATTCTATTGATTTTTACTTATAAAAATAAAAATAAAAAAGAATGAAGATGAGAAGTCATACATGGATAAACAAACACAAATATCATCCTATGCACACAATACTGAAATGTAAATGTATTTTGAAAGTTTGAAAATAAAAAATGTATTGCTTGAGGGTTGAGAATGATGTATAAAATTTTTGAATAATACATCTATAAAGAACAACACAAGACACAAAGCTATGAAATTCTTCTTTGTATTCTCAATGGAAGAGTGAACACAAAGTCTCCTTCTTCTTCCTTACAATCAAAATTACAATAGATATCAAAAAGTCTTTGTACAAATGTCATTTCTCTTATTTATAAAGGTAGGAGGGAAAATGTTAACCCTTCATATTCCTATTTTAATCTTATTCTATTATACATTAATATTCATAGTTTTACCAAAAAAAATAACTTTCCCAAAATAGAAAGATGACAAAATTAGAAAAGTGATAAGAAACATCATAAGAAGCTTTCCCTGGGGTAGGAGACATTTTGGATGGATCTAGAGGTGGGTTAGTTGATTGACTAGTGGATTTTCATTTGTTATTCATTGCTTTAAATATTTTGAACTTATTATTTGCTTATATAATTTACTTTCCCTTAGAAACTATTGCATTTTTTTCAAAAAACTAGTCATACATCAAATATAAACATTAGATTTGGGACTTCAATCAGAGTAGTTAATTGGGAGATTATATCTTCAAAGAAAACATGGATCTCACTGAGCATAATCATAGAGGCAACATTAAACACACATTTACTTAATAATTCCTCCTTAATTATATTTTTGAATTTCTCCTTCATTTCATTTGCAGTATATTGATTGGATCCGTTTTTTGTAGTCACAATGCAAACAACCCACATTGGATGAACCCTTCATTATTTTTTCTCCCCTTCTATCTAGGAATGTTGGTTCAAATCTTCTATATATTTGCTTAAAATTTTCATCTTTTTAAGGATGCATTCCAATCAATCATATGGGAGATCATTTTATCTCATTATAAATATTTGCTTTACCCAAAAAGTTATGCATCTATGGCCATCATTTCTTCAATGTCTCCTCTCACACTTTCCCATAAGCTTCATTCCTTTTGATAGTATTGAATTTTTTGATCAACCTTGATCTACTATGATTTTATCCTTTCATACAATTTGATTATTTCCTCAATGTATTTCATGCCATCTAGGAATAATTACTCAACCAAGGCTTCAGTAGTTTTTACATAACTATTATACCTACTTATGGTTGATATTGCTTCTTTTTTTATGCTGATAACTTGGATTGGAGCATCCACTTGAGGTAATAATTAACCTTCAATCAAATTTATAATATATTTGACATAACTAGCCAATTTTTAACCCTAATCTTTCAGCTACTCCTAGGTGAGCTCATCTTGTTCTGACCTCTTAATCATTCTTTATGTGCTCTCCCAAAAATTGTGTATGTCACTCTCTCTAGTTATTACACCCAATGAGACTCTTTTTAGAGTCTAGTCTAACATCATCATCTATTTTTCATTTTTGTCAAACATTCGGCTCAAAAACTCCACAAACTAGGCTTCATATGGGCCAAACACTAGCCTTGATGTGATTTTGGTCTTCTTCTATAGGGTAGTCATAAGAAGGTGGTTTACTGCATAAAAATTAGGGCACTTTAATTCAGCCACCTTTTATTCTTATCCAATCATGGTTGCATCCATTATAATGGTATGAAATTTCACCATTTTTACACCTAAATATGACGATGAAGGCTATCTTGGTGGCATATAATATGGCAGAGGTATAACTTGTGAGGATGCTAAAGGGGGAGGATATCCTAATGCCTGAGGTGTAGGACTTATAAAAACACTATAAGTTATATGTTATCTTGGTCCTTGAGAAGAGGAAATATACTATTGGGTGGTGTTATCAATCAACAAAGATGTATTGCCAATGGGAGAGGATGAGTGTAGATATACAAAAGTTATGGCATGTAGCTTCCTTAGAATAATAGAACCCTCCCCACATGTTTTTGTTTGGTCTTTTACACTAGTGTGGGTCCTTTCCATCCTCATCACCACTTGAGGTGGCTGATTTTTAAGTTGTGATGCCATAACCACTTATTCTAGATGCTCTAGGAGATGTCATATGGGCTTAACTTGGTGGAGTTTAAGTTTTTAATTCCATTGCTCGAGTGAACTATATGAGATTTTCATTGATCTATCTAATATCATTTTGGTTCATAGCTAAAGATTGGTCAATTATCAAGGAGACCAATTTTTCATTGGTGGGGGGTACAAGTATGACCTGCTTAGTGTAAGATGGGTCAAAAATTTCACTCCTATTGTCTACCATTTCATATGGCACCCATGTATTAGTGGGAGCTTTGACTTGGTTCAAACTTATTTTTCCCCAATCTCACATCAATGCCATACTCATTAGAGTTATTAGCCCTCTAGTCCTCTAAATGTGGCTTGTACATGTAGGAGGGGCCAATTATGAGGTGATATTTCACAAACCCCTTTTTATCAAAAGAAACTCTACTTGTGTGAGAGTGAATTGTGAATCAACGATTAAAGATTCAATGTTCTAAGCATCAATTATTCTTGCATGTATAATGGTCGAGGGATATATGAAATACAATGCCTACCACATGTTTTTTTACTGCAATATTTGTGTACATCCACTAACTCTCTGCAACAACTTAATAAAAAATATCTTCTTATTCATGAATCTTGTCAATCTCAAGGGGAAATCCCCAAATCCCTCAACACTTATGTAAGATAATCTATGAAATTAGATGAAATAGCTCCCAAATTTTAATATGAGTTGGTTTCTTCATTTGAAATTATAATTTCTTAGTCTTCATTTAATGCTTATACATCTTTCATGTTGAAAGCATCATTGATCTATTTGAAATTTTTATTTCTTTGTTCCAGGTTCAATTGAGAGATAATTTATGCACATTGATAATTAGATCTGCATTAGCCAATTGAGTGCATGGAAAATTTTAGAGGCTATTTATAACCCAAAAACTATAAGTAGGTTTTTTAAATTTGAAAATGGCAAATTATATATAAAAAAAATATACATAATTCAAATATTTTCAATTTTATATAGTTTATTACACTCAATCCGTATTCACCATAGTTACTATGCATGTATGGTTATGATTCATCAATAAATTATATGAGAAATGTATTGTTTATTTGGGATCTCTCTCTCTCTCTCTCTCTCTCTCTCTCTCTCTCTCTCTCTCTCTCTCTCTCTCTCTCTCTCTCTCTCTCTCTCTCTCTCTCTCTCTCTCTCTCTCTCTCTCTCTCTCTCTCTCTCTCTCTCTTTGTGTGTGTGTGTGTGTGTGTGTGTGTGTGAAAGAGAGAGAGAGAGAGAGTGATAAGGACCATGTAGGACACAATAATCTTAAGGTAATAATTTTATTTTGGTTGTCATGGTTTGCTAATTGAAATCAAATTTTTTTTGAAAGGACAATTATGGATATAAGACATTTTGACAGACCTTATTATATAGTTTATACTTTTAAAACTATGAAAATGTTATGAATATTTTTTGGCACCATTTATAAAACTAAGTAAAACAAACATGTTCTTCCTTTTATATGCCAATGCAATGGAACAATAATTTTATCCTTGAAGGGAGTGATTTGCATTGGCGATTCATGAAGTTGCCATTGAAAGGTTTTTGCTCTGCAAAATTTCTACTCCTAGTATGAGTTCTAGTAAATCATCAAAAAGAAATACCTTGCTATCATATTTTGATAAACATCAATAAGAAAAACTTTAACAATAAATACTAGTTTAAAAAATCAACCAATACTCAACATTCTTTCTCATGATCAAGATCATATTCAATAGGGTTCTAATCACTTTCAATCAATGGATGCAAGTAACAATACCAATGATCATGGCATAGCAAATTTAAGATAATCTGGTTCTGAAAGTATTGATAATTCAACTTCACACTTAGTACATAAAATTCATAACTACTCTAAAAAAGGAAGTCACATGAATAAAAAATTTAAAAGAGCTTTCAAGCTGAACGGATTTGCTTAATATCATTTCATTGAATCTATTTTGAATTAAGATATTAATGAGCCAACAAAAGAGTGTAGATGCAAGATATGTAGCTGAAAAATGGAGAGGTATAAACACTTGCAACTAAAACTTAGATATCATAAGGAAGCATGTGAGGAAAGTGTATGGGAAAAAAATAGTAAATGAAGAGGAGAAATCAGTGATATGAATGAGGAAAAAATAAGAGTCTCTTCATGTTATATATGTGAGTGAATATGATGAATACCTATGAGAATAACAAAAGATTCATAGAAGTGGAAGAACCATTGCAAATTTTTTGAAAATATGATGGGAATTAGCCAACTATCAAATAGTATACAACTTTGTGGTATTTTTCACTTTTTAAACAAAGGTCAACCAATGACTGATTATTTAAGATGTAAGAACATGCTACAATTTATTGACATCTCAAACTTTCTAAATACTTGTTGGTTAACTACTAGTGGTTGGGAATGGGATAATTGTCTTGCTTAATTAGTAAAGGAGGATCTTCAAGAGAAAATAAGGTTTTTAAGATACATGATATTGTCACTTGATGAAGTTACGACCATTAATAACACTTCTTTGGTGTGTATGCATGTTTACGTTGTTGTGAACCATGTTTATCAACCTCATTTTCTTGTCATTCATAAAATGAAATAAAATACCACTTTTCAAAACCTTTTTATACTAGTCAATAAAAAAAGAAATAGGTTGTTGGCATGGATGATTTATTAATTGCAATAAAATTTATTTGTGTAGGGGCAGATGGAGCATCAGTTATGCAATGTCAAAGAAGTGGTATTTGTGTAAGGCTACAAGCTTCTTATACACCATATATGATTGGTATTCATTTCATGGCACATAGAATGAATTTGGCATTCAAAATTATGAGAAATTTTACATTAGTTTCAAAAGTTGAAGATCTTATTCATTAAAACCATTCATTCTTTCATTAAAGTCTAAAAATATTTTTACAATTTTAAAATTTTGATGAAGGTTTAACACAAAGAAACAAGTTACTTGAGTCTGTTGGTGCTCTATGAATTTCCCTTTATGGAATAACACATAGAGTATGTGCAAAATATCAGTCATTGATGGGAATAATGAACATTGCCACACAATAGAAAAAGTTATAGATATTTTGTTTCAGTTAAGTTATATAGAGACAATATTGACTTTATGCGGCCTTTTACCTATCTTGGATGAAATGAAATTAATGATAAAGAAATCTCAAGAAAAAATAATGTGCATTCAAGAATATTTCAAGTTGAGAAAATTAATATGCCTTACCCTTGATAATTTATATTTAACACAACAATCATTTACAGGGTAAAAGTTCACAAGTTGGAACTTAATAACAAATATTTAATATAGTAGTAACTATTTGTAGTTTAATGAAGATGGATGTTTATGTGTAGAAGTGCGAGGATATAAAATACCCCTACACACTTTTGACATTGTTGGTCATTCTAATAGACTCAAAAAAGTTCATTTTATAAGGGATTGATCCCTAGAGGTTGTATCCTTTGTAAGGTCCACCTTGAAGGAAATTTCAAAATATCTCTTTTCAAAAATTAGAGATCATTTTCGTCAAGATGAATTACTAGAATCCATGGTTGTGGTGTACCTTAGATATTATAAAAAATTTAGCTCAATATATTTTTAGAATAAAAACAAAACCTTGGCCCAACACTTCTATAAGAGTGTCAAATTTAATGGTGAACAAATTGAAGGCATTTTAGGTTTTCCAATGTTAAGGGAGCAATCTATTCAACTTGCCACAACAATGTTGGAATAAAATAAAGTTTTGGATAATGTTTCGAATATGGCTTAATCACTAGACTATTTAGTACCTTATGTTTGATTAAAATACTACATGATGGTATCTCAGAATATTTTAATCTTGCTAATTTATGCCAAACAATGATTTTGGGCTTAGTTGAAGATGAGATAATTTTTAGTGCATTGTATTTTGTAAAGTAAAAGTTAAGAAACAAGCTTGACAAGAATTTGGAGACTTGTTTGAGGCTCTATATAACTAGAGATAATGTCCTTGATTTTCCATTTGATAGAGCTCTGGCAATTTAGCAATCTACACATGAAAGAAGAGGATTGACTAATAATTCTTCAAACATACTACACTCAGAGAGATATGCAGTACTATATATAAATCCAATAATTTTTGAAGAGAATGCAAATAACAATTATCAATAACAAAATGAAGGAAATTGGCATGTTGAAATATAAAATTCAGGTATCTAAAATCTAAGGTTAATCAAGGAAGGATGGTAGATTTTGTGATCCCAATAATTTTCTATGGATTCATACAGTCATATTACATTTTGATAATTAATATTGGGTGACTAATGTTAATAAAAAATGCTAATACTTGATTATAAAAATGCGTATTTTTGTGTTCTATTTGATTAAGAGAACATGTCTATAATAGTTGTAAACTCAATTATATATTTACATAAGTATATTTTGGTGCTCCCTTGTTCTTTTATACCAAGTACGTGTATTTTTTTGTTATATTTGATTAATAGAACATGTCTATAATAGTTATAAATTATATTATAAAGATGCATAGTTATATTATGGTGTTATCTTGTTATTTTATACTAAACTTATTTAAGGCATATATAGTGTAATGAACTGTAAGTATTTATATTAGACCAACAACTTCACCTCTACCAATAACTTGCATAAATGACTAGAAAATTTGAGAAAATCATCATATCTGTATTCAAGAAACTTCCATTAATCACTCAGATGACGTGTTGGATCAACATTAAATTTTTCGTTGGTCCTTCAATATGTTGACACCAATTCACTAAAAAATTAGGCAATATATGAACCTCAATCCCCATAGCTTTAATTCCACTTGCACCACATTCAATGCTATAAATAAAATAAACATTAGGCTTGAGAATTTGGGATGTGAAGTCATTTATGTCATTAACCTCTTTTAACATTGCTTGGTTTTCTAATCCTTGAAGATGAAGCAATTTCAACTTACAAGTTTATAATTATAGTTTTAATTATTTATTATTAAGTTTTTTAGTCATTAAAAACCATATAGAAGGAACAACACAATAAGCGTAAGGTAATAATTGTATTCTTGTTGGCATGGTTTTTTAATTGAAATCAAAAAATATTTTAAAGGTTAGTATTGATTATGGATATAGTTTAGACATTTTGGCATACCTCATTATATAATTTATAATTTTAAAACTATGGATATGTTTTGAATATTTTCTTTTCAGTTATGTCATCTTCATTTTTCATAGTTATCTTAACCTATGGCCCCATAGTCAATTTATATTGTATACTCTCATTTTTGTCACAATTTTTGCTATACTTAGTTTATTATATTATCTCGTTGAACTTTTGAGAGACTTACAAAGGTTTGTACTCAATTCATACTAAGTATTGCACATGATGTTACAGTATGTACTGCACAAAAAGACTCTTGGAAAACCATATTTTTGGGACATAAAGGATAACAAAAAAATGGTGTTGATTTCAACCTCTCCCTCTGGCTCATCTGGAATCTTGATCATGTTACATACATTTATTTACTAATTTTGGCAAGGCTGAAACGTGATCCACTCATTGGAGGACTTGTTGACTTGTTCTAGTATCTTCACTATTGTTTTATATAGTGCTAGCAAAGAAGATATAGATGAATTGACTATGAGGCTCACATTTTAAAAAACATAGCCAGCCATAAAAATTGTCGAGGTGTTCATATTGTATTTTTTTTTAAATGTTTTTGGTAATAATTATATTTTAGTTGAGATGGTTTGTTAATTAAAATAAAATATATATTTGAAATGCCTTTATTGATTATGGATATGGGTAAGACATTTTGGTATACCTTATTATATAGTTTATAACTTTAAAACTATGAAAATATTTTGAATATTTTTTTAGTTATGCCATCCTCACTTTTCATAGTTGTCTTGCCCTATGGCATCAAAGTGGACCCTCATACAATCAAGGCCATGGCAGAATGAAATATACCTAAAACCCTTAAGAGCCTACATGGATTCTTAGGGATAATGAAATACTCTCACAAATTTGTAAGTAATTATGGTAACCTAACAACACCACTAAAAAACTTATTAAAGAAGGAATATTTTCATTGTAATAAGGAATCAAGTAGGAATTTTGAGAAGTTGAAGGAGACCATGTGCACCACTTCATTTTTATCTACCACAAATTGTTTTAAAATCTTCATTATTCAATGTGATTCCTCAAGGTATGGTATGGGTCTAATTTTCATGCAAGAGGGATAACCCATTGCATTTGAGAGTTTCCAATTCAAATTTAAGAATCTATTGAATCCCATTTATGAGAAGGAAATGATTGCTTTCCTTCATGCGATCAAATAATGGAGACCATATTTAATGGGAATAAATTTTAAGGTGAAGACTAAAAATGATAGTCTATAGTACTTATTGGAGCAACACTTATCTACTTAAGAAAAAAATAAATGAGTCATAAATATTTTGGGTTATGACTTTGAGATCATTTAAAGGAAAGGGAAGGATAATGTAGTGGTTAATGCACTATCTAGGAGGGATGAGTCCACATAAGCATTGTTGTGTGTCATGCCAATATTATACATATATTGGGTAAATGAGGCTTAATCAAAATGAAAGAGTGAAAAATAAACAAAATATCATTTAGAATCTCCAACAATAACCAAGAACGTATGATAACATTGTATAAAAAGGGGATGATTTATAGTACAAGGATAGGTTTTGCTTATGAAAGAACTCAACAATTAAAAATAAATTTATTTTAGAGCTTTGTGCTTCTCTAGTGGGTGGGCATTCTAGGTTCTTGAAGACTTATCATAGAATCATGCATGATTTTTTTTGAGAAGTGATAAAATGGCATGTTCAAAATTTTGTGGTAGAATGCATGCTGTGTCAGAAAAACATGGATGAGAAGATTAAAACCACAAATATTCTATAACCTCTATATATGCTTAGCCAATTTTAGGAGAAGGTTTCCATGGATTTCATCATAGGATAACCTAAATCTAAAGGGAAAAATGTAATTGTAGTGTTCATGGATAGAATCACCAAAATGACCATTTTTTTACCTTGTCATATCTATTTGTATTAAGTATAATAACAAAAACAATTATGGGTATAGTTCAAAAGCTACATGGGAACTAATATTATAATAATTAATCATGATCCTATATTTACTAGTAATTTTTGGATTGATTTATTCTCATATTTGGTACTCAATTATCTCATAGTTCATCATATCATCCTAAATTTTGTGGGAAAACTAAGGTGGTAAACTAGTGCTTAGAGGATTGTCTTTTATTTTTTACTTTGGATAAACAAAAGGGATGGGTTCAATAGTTGCCATTTGTAGAAAGGTGTTATAATAATTCTTTCCATACATCACAAAAAAATGTTTCCATTTTTGGAATTTTATGGGTACCATCCACCATCCATCACCTCATTTTTTAGGGTCTAGTAAAAGGTTTGAGCAGTTGAAGAACACATTCAACACAAATTGGATGTACCCTCTAGTCTTAGAGAGAAGTTAGAAATGACGCAGAACCACATGAAGTAAAACATTGACCAACATCATAGTGAAGGACATATTGAAGTTGGAGATTGGATTTTTGTGAAATCACATCCATATACACAAATTTTATTGAAACAAAAGAAGGATATTAATCTTTCAACTAAGTAATTTGGACCTTATCAAGTCTTGCAAAAAATTAGCAGTATAGAATACAAATTAGAGTTACTTTAGTAAAAAAAAACACATCTAAGATTCTATGTTCCTACTTGAATAAGGTTGTTGGATGGAAGGTTTCTACCCATACATAATTACTATATATTGATAAAGAGGGCAAAGTCCTGTTGGAACTTAAAAAATCCTTTAGATGCTACTAAGAGGTTAAAGACATGGGTAACTACCAAGTATCTGATCAAGTGGAAGAATCTGGATAATGAATATGTGATATGGGAGGATGAAATAGTTGTGCAAAATCATCCAAAGATTATCAATGTTGGTTTTAAAGGGAGAGGCATGTTATTCCATTTACCTATAGTGTGTATGGGGATGTGTTTGGTTACCTTATGGTTAGCATAACCTTTAGTTAAGTCATATGATCATTTCTATAGATTCATATTGGTAGTAGGGCTGACCTAGGGTGTGTTCATAACATTATTATGGTATATATAAGAGATAGTGATTACTATTTTATATCATATTGTGATTTTTTTTCTTATTTTAAGGTTGTGGAGGTTTCCCACTCGAAGTAGCTCATCATTTATTCAATTATTCTACTCTTATTTCAATCATATTGTGATATATTTATGTGGTTTTACTTTATTGGTGAAGCATTTTCATTATAGGATATCTCAAAACTAAAAATAAAGTTGTTTAAACATTTTTTATTCATAGTGCACATGTGAAAAAAAACCTAGCATTAAATGTGATATCTATAAATCTAAAATCATTGATTACACTTATGAGAAAAAACTATTATGTTTATTTAAACCCCTTGGTAATTGATAGGCTTTATGTCTATAAAATTTAAACCAATTTGTTGTTATTGTTCATTGGTAGTTTGATAATATTTTTAATGTGTTTGGGCTGATAACAGTGTTATTTATATTTAAATCAATATTATAATATACATCATTCAGTTTTATTAAGGAATTAAAGTGTGTGTTCAAAACATTTATGTGAAATTGTGTGTCATAATCATTTCTAAGTTTGTGTTTACTTATCCATGTGATGATGATTTATTTGAACCCATTTTCATATATTCAATGCATTTATGTGTTTTTTTTGTTTATGTCTTGTAAGTGTGGGTTTTAATTGATATTATATTCCTTAAAATTCTATTAGATTGTTGTTATTTATATGGAATTAATAATATGTGCAGTTTTTTAATTATTCCATTAGATATTTAGATTATTCTACATGGTAGTGTTTCTCACTACTATATTTGCAATTGTTAATTTTCCTTGTTTTGCATACACCTTTCTCACTTAAAAATATCTTGAGCATAAAAGGGTGTGCATGTATCCATCAATATATCAATTTATCCATGGTTATTGATGTTGTAGATGTCAGACCAAAATATGAGCCCACCTCATGATGAGATCTTACCTAATTTTTCCTTTTTGGTGTTTAACATGTTAGTTTACTAATGAGATATAAAAGGATACTCGACATAATGAGAGACAAAAATATTCAATTTCCTCTATAATCACTATAATTAAATCACAATTGTGGAGGAAATAATGACATAATTTTAATATGTGAAAACCATGAACCTCCTACTTATAATTAACCTTTCTTTCCCCATGTAAATGATGGTGCACAATTTATAGTGAAAAATATGTGCATCCCCTCATATTGCAAATATAGAAATCAATATCTATGATCACAATATGAGTTTATATGTGAAGAGACAAATAAAAGGTGACGATAAATGTATCGTTAGAGAAGAGTATGATAATTGACACAGAAGATAAGTGTGACGTGTTCCAAAACTGACAACACCAAATTTCATAGTGAACCCTAATGACTTTATTATTGAAAATATCATCCATTTTGAACATAAAAGTGACACTTAAAATAGGTCTCTCTATCTTGATATCAGTATTGATATTTCAGACTTTCATCTAATAAAATATTTTGTAAATCTAGTGAATCATAATCTACCTCAATAGTGTCAATATGGAGAGTACGTTGTTTCAAATGGACCCTTAAATGTGAATATTCATGGTAATACCCTTCCACCTATCATTATTAATGATGGAATGTAAATTTTTCATAAACTAAAATCACCTAGGATTTTAGCACATAATAATATTAAATATCAACATATGCAATGGGAAGGCCTTTCTTGTGGCCATAATAATATTCAAGGGTATAAACAAATGTTGGTAATGCTACTAATGCATGCTTCAAATTATTACTTTGTTCCTTAAATTCAAATTTGATTGATGTCAATAAGATCATTTATTTTATACTTAGAAGATATGGAAGCATCTATTAAATGTCCTTGTAATCTATGATAGCCAAAAAATGCATTAGGGTCATAAGATTTAGGCAAGGTTCTTGACAGATCTAACTCCCTTATTAAAGTTACAGTAATAATATTGCATTCAAGAAATCTCTCTAATATTTTTTTGTGGGTGATTATTAAGCTTAATAAATTATATATCCCTCATTATTGAGTTAAAATGATCCTTTTAGATGGTTTCCCTATGACTTTGACTTCATTTATATGATCATTATTGGTTATAATTCTATCATTATTGCCTCTTATATTAAAACTTCCTTTGTTTTGAAATTGTTGACCAATTTTTGGTCCTACAAGATAAAATTAGGCACCCCCACCTTTTTCTTTGCAAAGGACATCCAATCCATGTTTTGGCTAGTTCATCCCTCTATTGCCTTGTGCAGAAAATGTTCTCTACTAAACCTTTCTAATGAAAAAGCTAGGTGTTTCCCCCATTCTGATTTACCAAGTGCAAATCGGGTTTGTGAAGGTGCATTATTTATCTACTTTTATAAGTAGAAGTGATTGAAGAACTCAAAATGATCTAAAGCAATTCACAAAAGGCAATGGATTTTCTTTGAAGGGAATTTTGATGGCTTGATGGACATTTGCAAAAAGTCTGAAGGGTAAGTCCCTTGCGAAGGGCACCTTGGTCAGTAGTATGACCAAATAAAAGTGCCCTTGTGGAGGGAACCTTGAGAAAGTGAAGAAAAAAGATAAAAATCTCAAGGGGCACATGGCCTTTGAGAAAAGAAGCAATCAAAAGAAAGAATTCCTTCAGACAAAATGTCTAAAGGAAAGCATGGCAAAAAGCTCGAGACAAAGAAGGCCCAATAATTCAAAGAGCAAGCAAAGAAAAGGCCAAGGTAAAGGAGAAGTCGAAGGAAGGAGACAAAACATGGGCAAAGACAAAGAAAAAAGACAAAACAAGGAATAATTCTATCTACTGACAAAGACAAAGGACATAATCAATGACCACTTAGACCAAGACAAGTGGCATAAATGACTCAAAAAGGAGAATTAATACATTTGGTGAAATATGTCTACCAAAAACCAATAAAATAGATTGATTTTCAGATTATAGAGACCAACACCTCGTGTTTTCATGATTCACCATTAATGTGCATCAAATTCACGTCCAGGTATTGAAGAGAGCATAGTCGGTCACAACAACTTGAAATGGCCTTGTTAGTTGTTAAGGATGGTCTCCCATGCTTTTGCAACCCAAGGATAGTAGAAATGGTAGTTTGGACAACCTACAACATGGCTCTCCTATACACAATTGGAAGAATATGACAACATCATGGGCTTGTGGTCTTGGTAGAAGTGTTTAACTCAGCATGGGTTTCCATTCCTTGATTTGTCAACTATCTTGTTTCTAGTTCTCTATATATTTATAACTTCTCATTTGAGAAAAGATATCTCAGTTTGTATGGTGAAGCCCTAAAGGAATTTACCTTGAATCAGAAGAAGCATTTTCTACCTCTATTTGAGCTTACACTTTTGCATGTGTCTATGGTTTTATCTTATGTTAAGTCATTTCCTTTTCATACTTTCATAATTTTATGCCAACATATCTAGTGTATTGTGAGTTATTCTCTTGTAGGTCAACAAGAAGAGTCCAGCTCAGAGTATAGGCACATGTGAATAGGCTATCCATAGTGTGTCTTAGAACACCTCTAATAGTTCTTCCTCCCTGTATCTCCATAGGATCCCCTATTGAAACACTAATGTAGAAAAGGTTCTCATTTGAATGAAGTGTATTCTTGCTTCTCTTTGGTGTAAAGTGTATGTCAAAGCTTAGTAGACCAACCATTTTGGTGTATCACCATATTATTTTAGGTTCTGATTTCAATATTTCTCTCCCTTTTCATCCCCCCCATTTTTAGCAGTAAGAAATCTAGTGCCTCAAGGTGTATCAAGGGGAGCTAGCCCCTAATCAATAGATTCATCCCTCATGTTTGCAACCCATAACAAGAGGAATGT
Source organism: Torreya grandis (assembly GCA_037957365.1). Lineage (NCBI taxonomy): Eukaryota > Viridiplantae > Streptophyta > Pinopsida > Cupressales > Taxaceae > Torreya > Torreya grandis. The sequence continues at coordinate 1,123,682 of JARHVA010000091.1, read as the reverse complement.
ATCCATTGTGTTGCATGGATGAAGAGATATGAGCCTCCCTTCAGAGGGTGCAATCCATTACGTCAATAGTTTTTGGCATGCCCAGTGGGACAAATTTATATCTCGTGTAAGTCTCAAGATTGGTGCTAGTCTTGATATTGTTAAAAAATCCAAAAGGAGTTATATTCAACACCTGGTGACTCCATTCAAGAAATCAATCTCTGTTTAATGATCAACTTGGCATCCCATGCCAAAGGTCACTACAAGATCTTCTTCTAGGGGTGTCCCTTTTAAATTTATTGAGTTACCTTTGAACTCAATAAAAAGGTTAAGGTTTGCAGATACCCACCCTTATGTAACAAATCATTTTCTTAAACTAGCCATAAAATATACCTACTCAAGAAGACCCCTATTGAATCCTTTCATAGCCATGATAGCCCTTGAGGCTTTCCCTTTTATGGCCTTCAATGGTCAAAGTCCCTTAAACCTTCAGCAGTATGACCCGATTCCAGGGATAACTCTCTAAAGCATTATTCCCTTTAGTGGAGAGGGACCAATCACTACTATCGAGCATATTAGAAACAAAGCAAACCTTTACAACATCCATAATATCACTAAATAAAATGCATCCATTAGATTGATAGACTTGTCCTTCAAAGAGAAAGTTTTGGACTAGTATGAGACCATGCCTATGAACTCAGTTGGCTCATGGAATGAGTTAGCGACCCTCTTGACCAATAGGTTTGGGGAAAAAAGTGACCATTTGTCTCTAGATGAGTAGTTAACCACCATGAAGAGAGCCCCACATGAGTTTACATAATATTTTAACACTAGGTTCTAAAAGACTTGGAACAGAATCCCAATTTTTGTAAGGCCAAACCCAAGTTATGCTTTCCTTTACTACTTGAAAGCTCTAAATAGTGAAATTACTATCATGATATAGTCTATGGGTGGAAACACTCTACCCGTTGCTTATGATATAGTCATAGCTAATAAAAATTGCCTTGTTCAAGCACTAAAGATATCTCCTAGACCTCCTAGGCCACTCTTTCCTAATTTTCAGCCCTTAGTCCAGCCTACTTTGCCCACTCTAGCTCCTCTACCTAATCAAGAGAATTCAGTTAATACCCATATAAATGACATCCATGATGTTAAGATCCTAGTATAGAGTGTTACCAATGAATTAGTTTCCCTCAAGAGACAACAAGCTCAGAATTATAGGCCAAATCAAGGATACCAACAATTTGGGCAAGCAAATAGGCTTTCCTTCCAGAATTATAATCAAGGGTAAGGTCAAATTACATATGTCAAGCCTTATCAAAGCTATAGTCTAAATTCCCCTTCATCTTTCAAGGCTATTATCCCCACTTAAAATAATTTGGTGTAGGAGCAGCTTAACTATCCACCCTTTCTTCATGGCCAAGAACATGTTGCTTATGCGAGTGAGCTACCAAATCAAAGCATGACTACACAAGGTGATCAAACAACCCAATTCTCAAATTTTGAGATGTCAACACAAATTGGGATGGACATCAGGTAGTCTCAATCTGATTCCACTCTTATGAATCACTTGGAAGGAGAGTTCTATGCAGTCAACTATGTGGGGAGCACAAGTAATCAAAATGTTGGTGTTGCATCCAACACCAGGTCTAAAAGGAGATCCATTAATGAAGCTCAAAAATCCACTCAAGCACCTACAACATCTCCACCCAATCAAGTACGAAGTGTACATAAAGCATCCCCAAGGTCACAAGCAAATCAAAAGTTTCCAAATTATAGGCCAATGGTTTCAGCTTTAGCTCCTCAGGTTGCACCATAGGTTACGAATGTTCCCAAGGAAAACCCTAAAGGGGGAAATCCTTTAATCAATATAGTAGACCAAACAAAGAATTTTCACATGAACATCTCATTTTGGGATTCTTTAACACTACCAGGATAAAAGGATATACTCCAAAAGGAATTGTATGGGCTAAGTGAGCAAGTTGTCCCAGCAAGAAATGATAATGTGTTGGTAGTAAATGGGGCTCCTCCCATGGCTGGTCAAGCAAAGAAAGATAAGAAAGTCCTTCCCTTCTATTTTTCCCTAATTATTGGTGATTTCTTGGTCCATAATTACATAAAATATAATGGATCAAGTACCTTAATTATTGTTAAATGCATAGCTAATAAGCTAGGCCTCAAGTATGAGCAAATGACCAAAAGAGTTCTATAGTTAGATAGATCACCAGCTAAGACCCTAGGAGTGGAAAGAGGCTTAAATATAACTCTCCATGTCTCTCTAACCTTCTCAATTCCCTATGATGTGGTAGTGGGATATGTTCCTCCTTAATTCTCCCTTTGCTTATCAAGGGATTTCACATCTAAAATAGGTGGATACTTGGTAGCCAACTAGTCTTAAATAGTTTTCAAGATAAATTATGGAACTAAAGTGAAGATTGAGTCAGAACTCATTCACAAGGATCACCTAGAGCCATACTCACCCAAATTGATGAATGTGAACTATGTAATCATTAATGAAGAAGAGTGTTAGGTGGATCGATCTCCATCATCTTCCCTTGTAGGAGTTGCTGACTTGCTCCTAGATGAACGGGGAAATGACAACTTTGAGCATGATCCTTACAAGTTAATTGAATAAGCTAGTCTTGGAGTCTACTACATGTATGAGAAAGATGATTTCATGCCAAAATTGATGAAGATAGACCAAGAATACTATGGTTTATGGTAGTTATTCTTTGATGGATCTAGAAGCAAGTTGGGAGCTGGTAGTGGGGCAATGTTGGTTTCACCTTCAAAGGATAAATACTTCTCAACTTTCAAGTTTCAATTCTCCTACACCTATAATGTAGTAGAGTATGAGGCCCTTGTTCATGGCCTATAATGGGCAAGGAAGAGAAAAATCAAAGAATTACAGGTGTTTGGAGATAGTGAGTTGATTATGAACCAAGTGAGAGGTCAAATCTTGACCAAAAACTCCTTACTCAAGTCTTACAATCATAGAGTGTGGGACCTTATAGATAACTTTGTTGCTTTCAACATCACTTCCATTCCAAGAGAGGAGAACAAGTATGTGGATAGACTAGCAGTATTTGGTGCTCAGTTTGACATCCCAAAGGGGATGAGACAAATCGAGAATCAACATCTTTTGAAGGTGATTATGAGGCCCTCCATACTAGATAATGTCACAATTGATAGGTATTTGAAAGCGACCAGAAAATAGAACTTTTCTTGCAATAAGAAGTTGAGTTTGCTTCCAGAAATCAGTCTAAGCTACAATAATAGTATGATGGGTAGATTGTTCAATTAAAGACCAATAGACTTCCCAAAGGTTTGGTAACTCTTGAGAGCATTTTCAATGAAGATGACCAACTCAAGAGATCCAAAGCAAGCATGTCAAACAAGAAGGCAAATTATGAAAGGGTAGAGATCTAAAAGGATAAGTTGGTTGTACTTGGGAAGGTGTGTACCAATGAGGAAAAATATTCTTTCATTAGTTTATCTCAAGAGTTTGATGATGTCTTCACTTGAGAGTATAGTGATTTTAAGGGATTTAATCCAAGCTTGGACCAACACACCATTGAGCTAGAGGAAGGTGCCAAACCCATCAAGAAAAATCAAAGGCCAATCAATCCAAAAATCAAGCCTCTCATGAGGAAGGATCTCACCAAACTAATCAATTATAAGATCATTTTCCCTATCAAACACTCTTCTTGGTTGGCCAATTTGGTCCCTGTTAGGAAAAAGAATGGAAAAGTTAGATTATGTGTGGAATTCAGAGACCTAAATAGAGTCTCACTAAGAGATCACCATCCCCTTCCAAGTACATAGTAAATTCTTCATATGGTGATAGGTAATGAAAGATTCTCTCTCTTAGATGGCTACTCTAGATACAATCAAATCCTAGTACGAGAATGTGACCAATACAAGATAGCCTTCACCACCAAGTGGGGAACATATGCCTATAGGAATATGCCATTTGGATTGTCAAATGATAGAGCTACCTTCCAATGTGCTATGCATATGGCTATCTAAGGTTTGATCAATGACATTGTGCTGGTTTATCTTGATGATGTGATAGTCTTCTCCAAAGAGGCAAGTGAACACTTGAAACACCTGAGGTAAATCTTTGAAAGGCATAGATATTTTGGCATCTCTCTCAACCCAAAGAAATGTGTGTTTGTAGCCCATAAAGGCAAGTTTTTGGGCCATGTCATTTTGAAGAAAGGTCTATCCATTGATCCAAAGAGAGTGCATGTCGTCTTAGCATTGTCCTTGCCTAAGCACAAGAAGGGCTTGTAAATATTCTTTGGTAAGATAAATTTCATTAGTAGATTCATTCCTAACTTTGTTGAGCTTGTCAAGCCACTAAATTCCATGCTAAGGAAGGATAATACGTTCACATGGACATTAAGAAAAATAGAAATATTTGAAGGCATCAAGCAGTCTATCGCCCAAGTTCCTACCTTGGCTAGTCCAAACTTCTTGAAGGACTTCAATCTATACACCTTTGGGAATGAAGAGGTAATATCTACTATGCTCACTCAAGCAAATGATGAGAATTTAGATTAGTCTCTTGATTTTTTTAAACAAGGTTTAGAAGGCTATGAGGTTAGATACACATATGTTGAGAAGTAGGTACTTGTAGTCATGCAAAGTTTGAAAAAGTTTAGGCATATGTTGTCTAGAAAAAAAATTCACATCATGGTGCCACATCCTAGTGTAAAATGCTTCTTTCTAAACTGAGACTTGAATTAGAAAAGGGCAAGTTGGATCACCAAAGTAATGAAGTATGATGTAGAGATAAAGACCACAAAGTTGATGAGAGGAAGAGGGCTATGTGAACACCTCACTATAAACTTGAAAGATCCAAATGAGGACATTTTGGTAATCCATAATGAACCTATAGTGGTTATACCTATGGTCATGAAGAGCTGGGCACAAGACATGGTTCATGTCCTTCAAACTAGTGAGTTGCCACAAGGTCTTGATAGGACCAAGAGGAGGTATTTTAGACTCCAATCTCTTCCTTATGTCCTAGTTGATGGAGTGTTGTTTAGAAAAGACTTTTTAGGGTTTCTCTTGAGATGAATTGATTTAGACTAAGTTGACAAGGTACTATCTGAGATCCATGATGGACCAACTGATGGCCACTTTGCTCTCAATGCCATAACTACAAGGATTATGAGGGCTGGTTACTTTTGGCCCAATTTATTTAAAGACACTCATGATTGGGTGAGGGAATGTCAAAAATGTGTCTTATTTGATGGGAAGCAATGGTTGGATACCATGCCTCTTCATCCTATTTAGGGGGAACAACCGTTCATGTAATGGGGGTTAGACTTCATAGGGTTGATCAATCCTCCTTCTAGTGCTAGCCACAAGTGGGTTTTGACTACCATGGATTATTTTACAAGGTGGGTAGAATCTATATATTTGAAATAGGCCAATGAGAGTGTAGTCCTAGACTTATATGAAGGCATAGTGACAAGATTTGGGGTCCCTGACACAATCATTTCAGAAAATACATTGGATTTTTTGAGAATAAAGACAAGTGAGTGGGAATTAAAGTATGGCATCTATCTCAGCACTTCTTTCAACTACTATCCACAAGGAAATGGGTTGGCTAAATCCATAAACAAGAATTTGATTATGATCATAAAGAGGATAATGGAGGAAAATCAAAAGATTTGGCATGCCAAGTTAAAGATAGCTCTTTGGGCAGATAGGATCACTCCAAAAAGGGCAATCAAGAATTTACCATACACACTTGTGTGTGGAAGGGAAGCTAGACTTTTTATCTCACTTCAGTTACTAGCCTTAGATCTTTCCCATCAACTATAATTGATGGAGAATGATAGCCTAGAAGTCAGGTGTTATGAGCTAATGGAGCTTTAAGAAGTGAGATACCAAGACATAGATGCCATAACCAACTGTCAATAATAAACAAAGAAACATTTTGACAAAAGGTCTATGCAAAAGAGCTTCTCGGAAGGTGACATTGTCTTGAAGTGGTATGAGGACCAAGCCAAGCCTGGAAGACACATGAAGTTTGACACTTTGTGGAGTGGCCCATATGTCATCACCCAATGCAAGAAACATAATGCTTTTCAACTCTCCAAGTTGGATGGTGAAGAGCTACATATCCCAGTCAATGGGATATATCTTAAGTAGTGTTACTAGGTTTCTTTTGTCATGTACATAGTTTTCCTTGTTTTTTTCCTTGTTTTCCCTAAGTGTTGTTATGTATGTGTGTAGTGTTTTTAGACTTTGTGTGTGTTTTTTCCTTGTTGTTTTGGGTAAAATATTTGTTGGTTCATAGGTCCTTACAAATCTAATGTTGAATTCTCCAAGATGCATCCTAACTCCATGCCCAATAGACTTTGTGGCTACCAATCTTCCCAAGCATAGTAGGAATGATTCCCCTATGAGTCACCAATTGTGTTAACTAATTTTTGGTCTTGCAAGCCAAAATTAGGCACCCCCTCCTTTTTATTTACAAAGGTCATCCAATCCATGTTTTGGATAGATCATCCCTCTAGTGCCTTATGCAAAAAATGTTCTCTGCCAGACCTTTCTAATGAAAAAGCCAGGTGTTTCCCCCATTCTACTTTGCCAAGTGCAAATCAAGTTTGTGTAGGTTAATTATTTGTCTAATTTTATAATTAAAAGTGATTGAATAACTCTAAATGATCTAAATCAATTCACAAAAAGTAATGGATTTCCTTTAGAGGGCATTTTCATGTCTTGATGGACATTTGTAAAAAGTTTGAAGGGTAATTGCTCTTGCAGAGGGAACTTTGGTCTGTGGTAGGACCAAATCAAAGTTCCCTTGTGGAGAGAAGCTTGAGAAAGTGAAGAAAAAATAAAAAAATCTTGAGGGGCACATGGAGGGAACCTTGAGAAAGTGAAGAACAAAGAAAAAAATCTTGAGGGGCACGTGCCCTTCGAGAAAAGAAGCAATCAAAAGAAAGAATTCCTTCAGACATTTTATTTAAAGGAAAGCGTGGAAAAAGCTTGAGACAAAGAAGGCCCAATATGTCAAAGAGAAATCAAATAAAAGGCGAAGGCAAAGAAAAAGTTGAAGGAAGAAGATAAAACATGAGCAAATAAAAAGAGGAAAAGATAAAACAAGGAATAGTTCTAGCTACTGACAAAGATAAAGGACATAATCAATGACCACTCAGACCAAGACAAGTGGCAAGATGACTCAGCAAGGATAATTACTACATTTGGTGAAATATATCTATTGAAAACCAATAAAATAGATTGGTTTTCAAACTATAGAGACCAACATCCCATGTTTTCATGCTTCACCATTAATGTGCATCCAAGTCGCATCCAGGTATTGAAGAGAGCATAGTCAATTACAACAACTTGGAATGGCCTTGTCAGTTGTTGGGGATGGTCTCCCATGCTTTTATAGCCCAAGGACAATAGAAATGGTGGTTTGGATAGCCTATTGTATGGCTCTCCCATACACAATTGAAAGAATACGGTAGTAGGATGGGCTTGTAGTCTCGATATAAGTGTTTAACTCAACATGGATTTCCATTCCTTGATTTGTTAGCTATCTTGTTTTTAGTTCTCTATATATTTGTAACTTATCATTTGAGAAAAGATATCTCAACTTGTATGGTGAATCCCTGAATGAATTTACCTTAAATTAGAAGAAGCATTTTTTACCTCCATTTGAGCTTGCACTTTTGCATATGTCTATGGTTTTATCTTGTGTTAAGTCATTTCCTTTTCATTATTTCATAAGTTTATGTCAACATATCTAGTGTATTGTGAGTTCTTATCTTTCAAGTCAACAAGAAGAGTCCGGCGTATAGTATAGGTGCATGTGAATAGGTTGTCCATAGTGTGTCTTAGAACACCTCTAATAGTTCTTCCTCCCTATATCTCCATAGGATCCCCTATTGAAACACTAATGTAAGAAAGGTTATTATTTGAATGAAGTGTATGCTAGCTTCTCTCTAGGGTAACGTGTATGTCAAAGTTGAGTAGACAGACCATTTTGCTGCATCACCACATTAGTTTAGGTTTTGATTTTAGTATTTCCCTCCCTTTTCATCCCCCCCATTGTTAGCAGTAGGAAATCTAGGGCCTCAAGGTGCATCAAGGGGAGCTAGCCCCTAATCTATAAATTAATCCATCATGTTTGCAATCCACAGCAAGAGGAATGTCTCCATTGTGCCATGTGGAGGAAGAGATTTGAGCCTCCCTTCAGAGTGTGAAATCTACTACATCAATAGAAACACAAAATCATTGGGATAATACATGATTATTTTTCAATTAAGCGATTGATTTTACATCCTTTAATAGTAAGGCAAAGCTCATAAATAGAAGTATAATAATTAGCATTACTTTTATTTAATAACTAGAAATAAACTATAAAAAAATAGCCTTTGAATCTCATTAGAAAGTGGATAATAACTCATCTTTTTAATTATAGTAGATTAAAATTAAGCACATAATATCTAATGTTTGAATTTATTTCTTATATGATTTGAGCTAATTATAAAAATATAACCTTGTGACCAATATTGATTTCGAAATGAGCCAATAAATCATCAACTAGAGTTTTGAATGAATGTATATATCCACATGGCAAAGGATATAACCAATCAAATGTAGAATCCTTCATGCTCCTTATGAATAATTTAGTCAATAATATATCATTATAATAAAAATATATATAAGAGGCATAAAAGGCTCTAACATGATGAGAAGGATCTGTCCTTCCATTAAACGAGTCAAAATTTGGAGAAACAAATCATAGTGGAAACAAGTATGTAAACACTTCATTATCCAAAGGGTTTATCAAAATATCATTAGAGATGACCTTACTATTTAGATTTTTAGAACATGGAGAAATATTTTTTATTTGATTTTGAAAGTCATGCAATGTATGCAATATGGTATTCATTTCAAGAATTGGAGTAGAAGTAGAGTTTAAAAACATGGAACACATGATTTTTGTAAAATTGAAGGATTAATAACATGTTAGAAAACCTTAAAATATGTATAAGCAAGATATGGTCAAAAAAAAGAGGGTTCTTATAAACATTGTAATAAACTAGAGGAACTTGAGAAGCAATAGAAACATATTGATAAATTGGAGGAACTGGAGAAGTAATAGGGATGTATTGAGAGACAATATAATTATAAGTAATGAAAACTTCAATATTTTTAGGTTTAAAATAAATTTGGTAAATGTCTCAATCAAAAGATAAATTAAGACATGCAATATGGTGCATTAATAAGTCTACATATGTCACATAGGTTGTGTATGGCATATTTCCAAATATTTTCATTGTTCTTAATTGTGTATTATTATTTTGGTTCCATTATATTAATAACCTTCTTCACATTCATTCTAATAATGAACCTAGGATACCTTAAAATTCATTTTATTATCACCATTAATTTTCAAATAAGGCATATTGGTTTGAAAATAACTTCATGAATCTAAATCAACACTAGTTCCCATACATTATGTGATGGTTCTCTCATGTTCTACAAAGGAATCAATTGGATATAAATAAATAGTTTTTTGCACATGGTTAATTCCAATTCCATTCTATCTAGATTGATTTGTGTGAGGTTATTTATTTTTCCCATCACTTTCCTCTATCATAAAAAACAAATAGGTATGTTATAATATAGATCATATTCTCCGTATCATCAAAAAGCACCCCTTTTGCCTATAAGTTTAAACATTTATAGGTCAAGCCTGTCGGCACACTCAACACAACTTTGAATCATCATTGGTAATGGAGATGTGAATGAAAGGGATGTGGGTGGAATTGAATTTATTCAAAGTTCCTCATCAGTGAAAGAGAGAGTGTGAAGTTAATCATTAAGAGATGTGAATAGACCATGGATGTTGGAAGAGAGATCCTTACCTCGATATATGTACTAACACTATATTCTAAATTTATCCCTTTGTTGGTAAAATAGGATAGTCTCTTATCTTTTAGGATGCATCTAGATGAACCGAGTTCATTGAATTAATAAAAATCATAAGGATTCATTTTTAAGGGGCATGGGGGAGGGGATTACCAGTCAAAAACCCTAAAACCAAGTGGAAAAAATCAAAACATGGTAATGATTTGAATGAATCACCAGAGAATCTGGAACCTCATTTAACCAAAACTGATTCCATAGTTTGTTAAATTTCAATGGAACAAAACTTGATTGCATTTAGGAGGTTAAGAACCATTTATCAATAAATTTAGGCACTCAAATAAATTTAATTTTAATTTATTCCATTTTATACTATAACATTAGAGAGAGAGGAAGTTTAAGGGGAGGGGAGATCCATCCATCCTTTTATTCATTTATTTTATACATGATACAATAAGTCGTTAGTTATATAAAGTATGTAAAGGATAGTGTATCAAAAGGATGGGTGATGCATGAGAAAAATCATTTATCCATCTATTCACATCAGTCATCTATCCTTTGTAGATATTATATGAGTGACCTACTCTTGTGAATGCCAATGTTAAAATAAGATGGTGATGGTTTTGTACTCTATGGTAATCTATTGGGGGTAGGGGAAATCTGTGGTGGTCTTGTAATTAGATGTGGTGAGTGAATAGAGAGATAATATTTTTTGTAACATGATGGAAAACAAACTCCTATTGGTCAGAGCAATAATAAATAGTTTTAATAAGTATTTCCTCTTTTTTCCATTTTAACATATAAAGTAATTTTTTACTCCCCTGTATGCCATCTATAATAACATCTACTAATGATAAACAAAGTTATATATTATTCATTAATTATATGAAACAATCTATACTTAGATTATCTAAGCCAAGCAGAGATGAACTAAGTGATCCAATTGCTAAAAATTGGATTTGAATGATTAGGGGTGTTGTCTAACCAAGTCATTTGTTCAAATGTTAGTTAAGTTGTTCCCATTTATTTTTACTGATAAGAGGTGAGTTTGAGAACATAAATACCCTTTAATCACACCATAAAATAAATTCCATATCCCCCTTCTCCCACCATAGATGAAATGAATAAAAAGACACTAATATATTAACAAACATACTACAACAAGTTGACCCACTACAATAATCCCTTACACAAAGTTGATAATTACAAACATGGTGTACTTGGTATGAGGACAAGGATTATTATATTATCTCATACATGATATGATAAAATTTTCACAATTCATTTGACTTGTAATCATGATACCCACTACAACTATGTTCACTACTATAAGTTGGGTAACTATGTAAATAAACACCAATATATTTACAAACATACTACAATAAGTTGAACCACTAAATTTATTCACTAAAATTGTTTAAATATTACATATTTGGAATACTTGATATTATTAAAAAAAACACCCTTGGAGAAGGTTTTTTAGACCTCTCCAAGTTTGGTTAAACATGGGATCACCCCTAGACCTGTGGGTTATCTATAATAGGGGTAAACCTCTAGATTGAAGGGTTGGCTCCCTTTGATGATTAACTTAGGCTCACTTTCACTATTATATAACTTTCTTGTTTGGAAAAGGGAAGAAATAAAATAAAATAAACCTAATTATAGTGGTGATGCACCAAACTTTGTGACCACTACCACACATTGCACAATACACTAAGACCTACAAGACAACATGAACATACACACATTTTAGAATGAACATATTACATCAATGATTTGTATAAGGGTAAGGAATTATAAGGAAAAGAGGGAAGAATAATTCCATTTAAAAACCCACAAGACACCTATGATGACACCAACTACAACCTGCAATAGAGAAACAACCAAATGAGGCAAGATAAACAAGACACAAACAAGGTGATATACATCTACACTTATAAGATCAACCATTTAGAAATTTATCACTACATGTAGTCATAGAATGAGGTAAAAATAAGTTTTTTAATTGATCATAGGTATAAAAAATGAGTATGGATTCACCATACCTAGGTGGAGGATACATTTCCAAGCCAAAAAGTAGTTCAATATATAGCACAAGTGTGAGAGAAGAGAAGAAGCGTGCAAGAGAGAGAAGATAAACAAGTATCATGTGAGTTAAAATAGGAATATGGGTTATGTAAATATAATAATAGACTCCAAATCTATATTTATCTCCTTTTTATATGTTACATCTTTCCAAGTGGCGTGGGAGGTTGAAATGCATGCTTGACACCTTGACTAACTTCTTAAACTCTCCTTCTTTTTGACATGTTGAAGGACACGTGACATTATTGGTGGTTATATTAGTTTATCCTAAATGTTTTATATTATATTTACACCTCTAATCTGACCCCAATAGGTTCTCTTTGACACATCACCTCTTTCTCTTGCAAGGTGTTTAGAAGGCTTTTCATCTCCTTAAGCCTATTTTGCACACAAGTGTAAAAACTTAGTTTTGTCATCTCTATCTTGTCAAAACTTCATGTATGGAATATTTACATCATATTTCCCATTAAAAAATCCATTTTGATTCCTCAAACTGTCCCCAATAGATTTCTCTCTACCAAATGCCCCAATGAGGCCTCATTTCTTGTAGCCTTTTTTCTATAAATATCCTTGTGTGGGAGTTTTACAGAGAATATTAAGAATATAATGGAATATTTTAGGACCCTATATGGCCTTAGAGTTCCATACCATATTTAATGATCTGAGTCCAAGTGGAAGTCTACTTTTTTTTTTCCTATCTCTTTTGCCAATTAGGCTTGATTATGCCTCTAGGCCTAGAAAGTGGATTTTGGCTCAAAACTCCTCCTGCACTTGTGAAACCTATGAGAAGTGTGTGATTAAATTCACCTATTTAAATAAAAATCTCCATGTTAATTATGTATGTATGCACCTAAATTCACTTTCTTGCATTATTGTCACTAATATTTCTATTAGTCAACATTAGTTTCGCTTATCTCATTTAATCCCATCCTAAAATCACACCTAGTTATTTGTATAATATCCCCATTTTAATATTATTAATATATTAACCTTATTCATTACCACTTATAAAATTTTCCACTCAACCTCTACTTACTTCACTTCATCTCTTCAAGGCTGACTACATTCCTATGTAAGCCTAGTTGTGCACTTAAGATTGTAGGCAGAGTGTGAACATGGTATGTTAGGTTGTCTTATGAGTCTAAATTTTGATGATAAAATGATTTAAAACCTCATTATTAAATTATAAAGGATATTAATTATTCAACTCACTCCACTAAATTTTTCACCACTTCTTAGGTATGCCCTATCTAGTAGGCCTATGTATGCACATTAAGACTGTGCATGGTGAACAGGGTCTGTCTTTATATTCTTAAGTTAAGGTTTTGAGGGAATATAGAATAATATTCACAATAAATCATAACATAAAACCATTTTAATTTCCTCATATCTTTTTAAAATCCTTTAGCCTTCTCTCTCAAACAAAAAACTCTACTAGACTAGGTAGGACTGTGTATATGCTTGTCTTGTGCTTAAGACCCATGTTTTAGAACTTACCTTAATACCCTATTAAAATACCTTTATTATCAATGGATTAATATTTTTTAGTTAATTTATGACCTTAAAAACATGTACAAAACACAATCTCAAGGATGAACCTTGAGTTATCCCAAATAGACCTACAGGTTTGTGGTTGCATGTGCATGTACATTTGGGGTTGTGACTGTCAACTTAGATGTTATAGGAGTCTTTATTAAAAATTTAAACCTTAAAAAAATTTATCATTATTTTAATTATTCTATAAACTTATCTCATCCCTTTGAAACCTTTGTGCTTTCATTAGCATTGTTATCCCAAAGCCAATCCTTCACTAGGTTGACTTTGTGTGCATATTTGGAGGAATTGACAGTGTAGATTTTTTAGGTCCTTTATAAATTCCTAAAACCCTTTAATTTCATTTAATATATTAATATGTAATTTAAATTCCTTATAACTTTGTGTTCTCATCTATCATCCACTATTTCAAAGAACATTCTTAGATGCACTGGTTGTAGGTGTACATTTGGGCAGTATGACTGTGTATAAGACCTTCCAAATATTAAAACCTAGTTTAAAACCTTTCCAATGGTTTACTTGTGTTTTTATAATATATAAAAATATTTTAAAAACCTTTAAGACCTTTTTACTCAACCATCATCATTGTTTAAGACCAAAATCAAGTTATGTGGTTGCAGGTGGTGTTTATAGCAATTTGACTATGCATGGATATTTTGTGATTCATTATTACCATACTATGAATCCTATAGTTTAAAACTCATTTATAGTGTTATTTATTGATACCTTAAATTTTTTTAACTTGTCATTACATCTTCAAACATCACTGTGTCCAATATCAAGACATATAGACAGTCCTATAGATGCATATATGAGAGTAGTCTTGCCAACTCATCAACATCTATTGCTTTAGGTGCTTGGAGACATTCATACAATCCATATCTCTGTAAAACCTGAAACATTACAATTTTTATATGGCATAAACAATCTTCTTGAGAATTATCATTGTGAACATTCCTTGAAATTTCAAACATACAGGTTGCACAAAGTGAGGACTATGTGTCATCATGTGTTTTGGAGTTTTAAAGGTGAAAAAAAGACTATTATGATTCAAATTTTATTGAAACCATTTTATCAAATGGTGAGACATGAAAACATAACCTCAAGTTTCTTGAAACTCATATAAACTCACTCCACTCCGCGGTTATATAGACACAAAAAATAGTCCCAAGAGATGAGTGAAGGAAATGGGAATGTTAAGCTTGTACAAAGTGATTTAGTGATAAATAATCCACTTATTAATTTTATATAGAGTAGAGACCACTAGAGAACCATTCAAATTCCTCAAACCATCTAGATAAATTAGAAACATGACCAGTCACTTATAAACAATGCACAAAAGGGAAATTTTCTTGCCAAAAGACATTCACAAGTGCCAAGAAGATGGGAGAATTATTATGAGGCATATAAATACATATTATAACTCATCCCAACTAGTTTAAAGTAGTAATAAATTCACAATTTGTTTTGGAGTTAAACCAAACTCAGTCTATGGGGTTTTGAGTCCTTAAAAAGCAATCTAGGCTCTTAGTGATTGTTCATAAATATAAGATCACAAATATAATGATAAATGCCTTAAATGAGAAACCCATAGGGGTCCCAAACTTCTTCCAAAATTTTATCCCCCAAATCTACCTATACGGCCTATACCATCTACTTGAAGTTGGCCTTCACTAGGTTTTAAAGGGGATGATGAGAGAGAGAATGATATGTCTACAAATTTTGAACTCTAAACTTATTCCAATGTTTTTTTATGAACTATATAATATCAAAGGACACTCTACAACTATTTTCACTTTCACATGTCTTCAAAATGTCCATACAACTTCCTCTAACTCTTCAAAGTGGTGTTAAACTCCAAAAAACTGACTTTATCAAACAAGTTGATAGGTGTGGCAGTTAAGTAACTGATCCAAACCTTTTTTAATGTGTCTTGTATGTATTTTTAAGTTTTTGAACTTTTAAAAACATCAATGTTAGCCAAAAACCGCATTTTCACACATTTTTAACACCTTAGAGTTAGCAAATGATCTTCAAACTTTACAAAACTTTATGAAACATTGTGAAAAGGTGTTTAGGAAATAAAATAACATTATTTAACCTCTAATCACCTATGACACAACTTTACATGACTTATCTCCTCATGATATGCCTAGACCATTATGTGACCAAACTATGACTTCACCTTAATCTTTCAAAACTTACCTTAATAAATGCTAATAAGGTATTTGGACTCAACTCGAACCTCCTATATCACCTAAAGATAAATAATTTGATTATAGGGATCCTATTTTGACCTATAGGATCAAAATTGGATAATAAATTAGTGATTCATAGGGGCAGCATGCCTGCTATGATGACTAGACCAATAGTCTTATCCTTCTATTGGGATATGGATTGAATTGCACTCAGAGACAACAAGATAAAACCTTGACACTTTAAAAACAAGAAAACTTGATTACTTCAATAACACACAAAATTAATAGACACACAAAATCAAATAAAGGAAGACACACACATGTGCTAACTAAGCACTTAGGGAACACATCAATAACATAAGCAAACTAGACTATATACAAACTAGCCTGAAGCAAATTTTCTCCTTCTATATCAAAGGGGAAACTTGCACCATCCTTTACTCTATGAGATGAAGGAGTGCATGAAGCAATTTTTGTTTTGAACCTTAATTTTGATGTTCTCCACTCCATGCTTGCCACTCTTTTTGGCATGATCTTCAATGCAATAACAATAGCTTCAAACATATCACCTATGAAGGTGAATTCATCTTATGATTCAACAATCTTATCATGGTAATATTTAGCTACAATTGGACCCAATGATGTTTCATCTAGGCATGATTCAATGTCCTTCATGAAATCTTGAATGAGATAAAACTTATCAGTTTCAATCTCATCAATCTCTTCAAGGAGATTTGCATACTCAACCCTATATTCATCATTATCTTCAACTTGAACAATAGGAAGTGTGGGATTTTGAAAGGCCTCAAATTATCCACATATCTCATTGAATATTTTCCATAAGTCACCTTGTTCCACAAAATTAGCAGTGACTCCATCTTTAATTGTATTTTTTGATTAAAACTTTTGAACATTCTCATGAATATCAACCAACTCAGCTGATGTGATGTCTTTCTCAAGCACTTTCTCTTTCATTCCTTGATCAAGATCTTTTTGAACAACTGTAACATGATCTAGATCTTATATTTCTTTAATAAATAAGGTTTACTTGTGTTTGTCTTCACCAAGGGGACTCCCTATCATGAAATATTCATCATAGACACTTGAGTCATCTTCTTGATTAGATGCAAATTTAGTTTGATATTCTTTGCTTATCTCCCATAGGATGGGTTATCCTTAAAAAATGGATTAGGTGGGAGGTTCATCAAAAAATTCATGGGTTGGATATGGAGTATGAGGTGTGATGGATGGATCATGAATGGGCATGGGGATGAAGGGAGTACTCTTGCAATTTGGGGATTTGAAAATGGGATATTCTTGTAGGAATTCTTGAATATTTAAATCTAGGGATTTGAAAATGGAAGATTCTTGAAGGAATTCTTGAAGGGAGAGCATGTTAAATTGGGCCATTAATAATTCATTTTATTCAATAATCACCTCATCCTTCTCATAGCCTTCTTGAGGATCTTTAACAGTTGTAACTTTATCTTCTACCTTCTCAACTAAGGCCTCTTTTTTATGTCAAAAATCCTTTTAGATAGACCTCCAAGATGTAAAATCTATAAGTTCTTGGGGATAAGTCAATATGGATTTAAAAAACATAAGGATTTCTTTCTTGACTCAACTTCTTGGCCCCCACTCTCTTCATCTTTCTTTCCCCAAGACTTTAGTACTTAGTTCCAAGTTAGAACTTTGAAGCTAGTAAGCTCTTTTGAGGATTGGATTAGATCTCTTGGAGGCTCCTCTTGAGGATAGTTAATGATTTTATAAGGATCATAAGAAATTTCATATGGAACACAAAAGGAATCTTGAGGAGGGATAGATATATCTTGAGGAAGGTTACCTCCAAGAAGTTGCCTCTTAAGAGCTTAGACTTCTTCAAGAGTCTTAATCACATCTTTTTCTTGATAGCCTTATTCATAGGCTTCTTCATAATGTTTTTCAACAACATCATGATCATAAGGATAAATAATAGGCTGACCATATGACTATCATTGCTCATAGACCTGATAAAAATATTGATAAGGCTATTGATGAACACAGTATGGGTCATGAAAAGGTTAGTAGGGAGGTGTATAGTAAGAATTATCATCATATACATCCATACCAAATTCATTATACAAATGAAACACAATATTTTTATCAAATTATTTTATAATAAGTACTTGGGCTACTTATAACCATCTGATTGCATTCAGAGTTGCCACTGGTGTTTGCTTGAATGCTTCCCAAAAGCTGATAAGTAGAAGAACACACCAAAATTTCTTCCACTCTTTTGGACCTTAAGTCCCACTAGGCATGCCATAACTATTATAACCAAATTTTTCACCCTTGAAGAAGGTTGGTCAGACCTCTCCAAATTTTGTTAAACATGGGATTACCCCTAGACCTGTGGGTTGTCTATAATAGAGGTAAACCTCTAGATTAAAGGGCTAACTCCATTTGATGAATAACTTAGGCTCACTTTCACTACTCTATCACTTAATTGTTTGTAAAAGGGAAGAAATAAAATTATATAAATATAAATACAATGGTGAAGCACCAAACTTTGTTGACCACTACCACACATTGCACAATACACTAAGACCTGCAAGACAACATGAACATACACACATCCTAAAATGAAACTATTACATCAATGCTTTGTATAAGGGTAAGGAATTTTAAGGATAAGAGGGAAGAATAATTCCATTAAAAACCCATAAGAGACCCTTGATGACACCAACTACAACTTGCAATAGAGAAACAACCACATGAGCCAAGATAAATAAGTCACAAACAAGGTGATATACATCTACACTTGATAAGATAAACCACTTACAGATTTATCACTACATGTAGTCATATAATGAGGTAAAAATCAGTTGTTTTATTAATTATAGGTAGAAAAAATGAGTAGAGATTCACCATACCCAAGTGAATGATATATTTCCAACCCAAAAAGTGGCTTAATATATAGCACAAGTGTGAGAGAAGAGAAGTGTGCAAGAGAGAGAAGATAAACAAGTGTCATGTGAGTTACAATAAAAAGATAATTTGGGGAGATATCATAATATACTTCCAAATCCATGTGTATATCCTCTTCAGATGCTCCATCTCACCAAGTGGTGTGGGAGATTGAAATGCATGCTTGACACCTTGACTAGCTTCTTGAAACTCTCCTTCGTAACATATTGAAGGACAATTAGAATTATTGGTGGTCATATCAGTTTCTCTTACATGTTTTATCTTCTCTTGTCATCATTCAGCTGAGACCAATAGATTCTCTTTAACACATCACCTCTTTCTCTTGTAAGGTGTCTAGAAGGTTCTTCATCTCCTTAGGCCTATTTTGCACACAAGTGTCAAAACTTAGTTTTATCTTATCTATCTCATAAAAAATTCATTTATGACCTATTTAAATCATATTAGACCTAAAAAAAAATATTTTGAGGCCTCAAATTATCCCCAATATGTCATTCTTTACCAAAATCTCTAATTGGGCCTCATTCCTTATCGCCTTTTTTTCTATAAATCTCCTTATTGGGAGTTTTACAAAGGATAATGAGAATATAATGGAATATTTTAGGACCTTATATGTCCTTACAATTCCATACCAAATTTCATGAACTGAGGCCAAGTGGAAGTCTACTTTTTTTGCCTCTCTTTTGCCAATTAGGCTAATTAGGCCTCTAGGCCTAGAAAGTGGATTTTGGATCAAACCTCTTCCTAAATTTTTCAAATCTCTTGTAAGTATGTGATTACTTTAACCATTCCAATACCAATATCCATGTCAAGTTTGGGATTATAGAACATTGTGTTTATAGCGTCATGCATGAAATGGCCAAAAATAAGCCCTTCAACAAGCTTGTTTGGACTGCCTTTCAAAATGGAGTTTGAGGATATGAAATAAGTCCCAAATAACATCCTCCAATTATTGGTAAGTATCTATCTCTCCAAAAACCTTGCATAACACCAAAAAACACACAAAACAAGGGATTTATGGCAATTTGTATAATAGTTCATATAGCTAAAGTACATGTGAATAACCTCCTTAGAGTCTTAAACAACATAGGTTTTAGGATAAATTTGTGGTGTTTAATGTGATTTTGAAGTCCATATTTGAAAATTGGTCATTATAACCCTCTTAAGTAGCCTGAAAGTACTTTGAACTCTTTGCAATGATTCATAAATTTGGATGTATGAATTCTCCAACCAATTAAACAAACTTGAAGTAAATTAGGGTGGATAACTTCCCATAAGTGCACAAGGTCCCATGAAAATCCTCATGATCATACCAAGTAAAGTTAACTGACCTTTCAGGTTGGCAATAATCATTTTAAGGGGTCTAAGAGAAAATGAGGTCTATTGGTACATGTTTTAGGTCTGATTTGACCTCCAATGACCTTTATGAGGTTTTTAAGGTGTTCCTTGACATATTCCATTTATTTTTAAACCACCTCCCTTTACCAAATTTATTTCAACATTTCATTGTTTTAAGCTTAGGGTTCTTGTGTCAAACCACTTATCATACCCCAATGATTGTGTTCTTCCATTTACTCAATTTGTTATAGGTCTAACATTACATGTAATGATTATATATGTCCCTTTCAATATATTAAGGGTCTCAAAGTTTCCAATCAACCTCTACTTACTTCACTTCATCTATTCGAGACTGACTGCAAGCCTATGTAAGCCTAACTATGTATTTAGGACTATAGGTAGAGTATGCACAGGGTATGCTATGTTGTGGACTAAGCTTGAAGTTTGATTAGATAATTATTGAACACCTCCTTATCACATTATCAAGGATCTTTAGTATTCATTTCCCTCAACTCAATGATTCACCACTTCTTAGGTTTACCCTATCTAGTAGGCCTATGTATGCACATTAGCACTATACATGGTGAATAGGGTTTGTGTTTGTATTATTAATTTGAGGGTCTGACAGGATATAGAATCATATTCACACTACATCATAACATCCAAAAATTTTACTCTCCTCAAATATTTTGAGTATCATTTAGCCTTTTCTCTTAAGTAGAAAAGTCTACTAGACTAGGTAGGATTGTGTATATGTTTGTCTTGTGCTTAAGACCCATGTTTTAGAACTTACCTTACTCCCCTATTTAGATACCTTTTTTCTCAATGGATTAAGATTTTTGAGTTCATTTATGACCTTCAAAACATGTACAAAACACAATCTCAAGCTTGAACCTTGAGTTATCCCAAATAGACCTACAGGTCTATGGTTGCCCATGCATGTACATTTGGGGCTATGACTGTCAACTTAGATGTTCTAGGAGTCTTTCTTCAACATTAAACCCTTAAAAAAATCATGATATTCAATAGTCTATAACCTTGTCCCAACACTTTGAAACCTTTGTGCTTTCATTATCATTGTTATCCCAAAGCCAATCCTTCACTAGGATGACTGTGTGTGTATATTTGGAGGAATTAACTATATATAGGATTTTTAATTCCTTTCTACAATCTTAAAACCCTTGAATTTAATTGAATAAAACTTTGTGTTATATCTATCATCCACTTTTTCGAAGCACATTCTCAGTTGGGTTGGTTATAGGTGCACATTTGGGGAGTATGACTATGTATAAGACCTTATAGGTCTTCAAACTTAGTTTCAAACCTTTCCAATGGATTAGTTGCATTATGATTATATCTCAAAACATTTTCAAAACCTTGAATACCTTTCTACTCCACCATCAACATTGTTTAAGACTAAAATCAAGTGTGTGGTTGTAGGTGGTGTTTATGGTAGTTTGACTGTGCATGGAGCTATTGTGATTCATTCTTACCATCTTATGAATATTATAGTTTCAAACTCATTAAGAGTGTTCTCTATTGATACCTTAAAGTTTTTTAACCTATCATTACATCTTAAAACATCATTGTCTCCACTCTCAAGACATACAGACAGTCTTGTAGATACATATATGAGAGTAGTCTTGTCAACTCATCAACCTTTAATGCTTTAGGTGCTTGGAGACCTTCATATAGTCCATATATCTTTAAAACCTAAAACATTATCATTTTTCTATGTTATAAAAAATCTTATTGAGACTTGATACCATGAACATTCTTTAGAATTGTAGACCTATAGGCTGCACAAAGTGAGGACTGTGTGCCATCATGTGTTTCAGAGTTTTGAAGGTGCAAAAAGGACTGTTATGATTCAAAGGTTATTTAAACCATTATATAAATTGTTGAGACATGAAAAGACAACCTCAATTTTTATAAAACTCATAAAAACTCACTCCACTCCACCATTATGCAAGCACACAGAAAATAGTCTCAAGAGATGAGTGAAGTAAATGACCATGTGAAGCTTATATAGAGTGATTGAGTGATCAAAAATTTGCTTAAAAATTTTGGAGAGAGTAGAGATCAGTGGAGAAACATTAAAATGCCTCAACCACCTAGTTAAATTAGAAACATGTTAGAGGTATAATCACTGAGGGGGGGTGAGTCAAGGAGCCTAGATATTTCAATTTCAATTACAGTCCTTTAAATTATTAACCAATCAACATATATCAACTTGATCAAGAAGAATTAATAAGAGATCTCATATATTCAATGCATACACAAGATCAAACACATAACATAGTTTTTTAGGAAACCCTCAAGGGGAATAAAACCCACTCTTAAGCCTATAACACAAATGGACTACTATCCTATAAGAAATTAAAAACAAGAGACTGATCAAATCCTTTAGACCAACAAACCTTGATCATATCTTCTTGACCAAAGGTATTTAATAAAACACATGTTTCATAAGGAGAAACTACCCCTAAATAAGATGAAGTCCTTTAAACCCTCCTTTAAACACCTCCACCTTATAAATGATGTCTTCAACACCTAATGATGGATCTCTATTTTCTAACCTCTGCACAAACTCTCTCTCTATCTCAAATAGGCCTCTCACATAGGCATGTCACAAACTCTTTCCTTCTTCACTCAAACTATCCTCATATGCACACTCAAACCTCTTTTCATATCCTCAAACTACAAGATCACTATCCTAACATTAGGAACATGACCTATAGGTCATACACATAGTCAACAAACTATTCTTCTCATTAACTCAACCAATAAGCACACTGCCTATCCTTCATTCCACAACTCTCACATGTACCATGCACTAGTCTCTCTCACATACAAATCATCCACACAAAGTCTTGAAATCATCATCTTTGATTTCACTATATATATAGCTATCATGATTTATCAAAATCTTGGTTGGACATAATACATGCCTTCACCCTTAAGGCATCTTACATAGGTCACACTTAAGCACAATCCACTTTCAAATAGGCCTAAGTCACTTTTAGGTCCTATGAAGACCAATTCACCTTTTTAAATATATCTCTGAGAAAATCAAGAACACGGGATCATTTTCAATTACATGGGTCCACTCCTTATGTCCCCTTAGACATCCTCAAGTGATCATATTTGCAAAAAAATTCTTATGCTAAACCCCAATTAGCTCAAACACTTCTTTGTACACACAATCATTATGAATGAAAACATAGTTAACTTCAAAACCTTTATTCATACTTCATACAATTGGTCAAACCTTCAAAAATAAAATAGAGCATCCTCATGGAGTCTACAACACTCTACAATCAAAAATTCATCAATAAATTCTGAAACAATATCAAAACAAGCTCAATTACCCTTCTTGGGTTACTTGTAGAATAAACATGAACACACAGTCAACTTTGGAACTTAATATCCTTGTCTATACACACTTTTAGATCTTCAAATCAATATGATAAAATGTACCTTGGATTCCTCTACCACTTTATTTGTTTAATGTAAGGTCAAATTCATTCTAGATCAAAAGATATGGTCCAAAAACCACATATTGGTTTTTCCCTTTATGAAATTCAAGTATTTAATGTTAACAGTCATAATTAAACATCGATCACTATACTCACATCTCATGTCCTCTCATATTTCAATTAATCTCAAACCATTTACTCTTCAAAACTTTAACATATAGTTCCAATGCTCAAGCATTAAACCTCTCTCACTTTAACCTCATCTCGTGCACTCTTGGAATCTTGACTCAGCATGCACCATCAATTTCTATGGATCAGCTTGCTCCTTACCATGCACTGTGCACCATTCAATCAATATGTATGAACACCCACTCACTATTAAATCCTTATCTTATACCTTTGCTTAGTATTCAAACTTTAGATACTTTTTCTCATCATGCATCATCCTAACATCTTAGAACACACATGCTCTATCGATCTTCTATAAGATGGTCAATCTTTATCTTTTCTAAACAACTATCATGTTGACCCATTTGACTCTATACATGTCATTGGATCTATAAGTATGAACTCCCATGAACCATTGGATCTTCACTAGGTATATATCTTTAACATCATGCAAATTGACTAAGTATGGGGACCAACTATAATATGCCTAGAAAGCCTACTTTGGACTTTAATAACTTCTTCTACGCTAAGATGCATGATCTCAAATTTAGACCATATGATCTCCTTTCAAAGAGGAATCCAAACATGTATCAAAATGATCCTAAAATATTTATGCATGTAAGATATAATTACATTAAAATTCCTTCTCAAAATCTTTTGTCGCAGAGCCAACTCTACTTGGAACTTATTTGAGAGACCAAATTTGAACATACATATCTTTTGATGTGATTTAGTGCATGATCTAAAAGTTAGCATAAATAAACTACGCTAAAAAATAAATAAACCCATATAATCACCTTCTCATGAAACATCTACATGTTTGATATATGCCACCATAAAAATTCTTACTCGGCTCTACTTGAACCCTTTGAAAATTTGGCTAAGTATGGGAACTTAGTGAATTTTGTCTGAGAAGCCAACTTTGCATCCTCATATCTTTAACTATATGTTGATGCATGAGCTGATATTTGGTGCATAATAACTAGGCACTAATTTCATCATAACCATATGACCAACTCCCCTTGATTCATTTTCATATGGTAATGATGATGTCATCAAACTACCTACTCAGATTTTCTACCACTAGACCCAAAGTGTCTAGATGAAAACTATGGATAACCATATGAATTCCACTTATGAAAAAAAGCTATCCAATCATATAAAACCTCTTATATTACCACTTGAACATGATCAATACTCCATACTCATCCCTGGACATCTATAACCATGTCAATGCTAAAGATCAACCAAACATACTTCAAGCATATTAGGACAAGCACATTGCACACTTTATCATTGTTACTTAGGCTTATCAAATCACTTCATCCATTCATAAGGAAACATCCATGAAATCACCATGACATCACTAATAACTCTCCAACACTTTCCCCCTTTGTCGTCAATGTCAACAAACATCATATATAACAATATACAACTCACCTTCTCTCTCTTCAAGCACTTCCATAGTAGGAACTTTCTCCCCCTTTGAAAAAATGACAAAGTGGGCACCAAATAATATTGAAAACCTAAATATAACATCAAAATATTAAATTAATATCTTATAAAGATGATATAAACTCCCCCTTACCTTGAGACAACCTCCTCTTGCCTTGACAACTTCTTCTTGCTCCATGTCAACATTCTCTTAAATCAAACACTGCAACTAATGAAGAAAAAACACACAAAATAATTTAAATCTGATGGAACTCACCAATAATCATATGAGGGGGACTCCTCCTAATATTTTTGATCTATTTTACCTTTTGAGCATCTTCATATCTCTATACAACATGAAGAACTACCATGCAGGCTTACTAGCCTTCTCTCTTAAAACACTTCCATGACCACCAACTCTGCATCTGCATTATACCAAAAAGGAAACATGCACTAAAACAAATTGAATACATTGAAAAAATTATGCCTTTCTCCTTTTAAAAATTTGAACAAAAAGCACATCTTTGAGATTAGGCCTATCTAGACTCCTTGAAGCCCTACCTAGAACCTGTATATCCCACAACTTTTTGTAGACACAACTTCAATACCTAAAACTTCATATCTACATCACTCTCATATGCCCCATTGATCACACCAATTTTCAATAACTACATCACCCTGTATAACATACTTCCTTAACAAACCTACTACCCAATTAGGCCTCCAACTTGACAAAAACTTGAATAAATTGAGAACCACAAACCTTAAAATCTCTATGAAGATTTATTTGAAAACCCATTTGGCCCATTAAACATATTAATAAGCCTTAGACCTCAAACCATAAGGTAGACCACTTTTTTATTAGAGCCCAAAACCCTAAAATCTTCAAATAAATTAGGTCAACACAGTACCTTCCAGTCAACATCCACTTCTAAAACTTCTTGTACACCTAGAGACAACTATAACACACTTCTAGACTAATATTTGAGCTTCTAAAGCATTTTGAACCTTGACTTCCTATAACCCATTTTAGGACCTGTAAGCTCTTTTGCACAATCTGGGAAACTTGAGAGCTAAAAAAATATCCAAATTGACTTCAACATACCTTCAGATCATAAAACCACCTGGAGCATGTTATAATAAGGTCAACAAACCTTTCTATGAGAAAATATCATTGTGATAGAACACAAATCTTCCTTTGCCATCTAAAAACCTTCATTATGACCCTACAGACTGTTTCATATATAGTTATCAACATCATGACATCACCTCAGTGTATTTCCCATCTGGACATACCTGTTCCAATTGAGAACACTCAACTCTATTCTTATAGGACCATCTCAAAAACACCACAACAATTCTTTCTTCTCCACTTAAAGGAGTCTTTTTAAGAAGCATAGATAAGGACATCCTTTGCACCATAATGCTCTAAAACAAAGTGAAGCTAGGAGTGGCCCACATTTCCTCAGTAACCACTGGAATCCTCTTATAACTATAAGACTTCTTGCTCTTTTTTTCCTTCTTAGTCTAAACTATGACAACTAGTTAATCTTTTATATCACTCTCCTTTTCTTCAAAGATAGAATTGTCAACACATGGAACAACTATGGAATCTTGACATACTTTTTTATTTGAAGAGTCAACCATGTAGTCCTAAACCTCATCACTAGGCACTAACAATTGATGTTCTATAAATTAAGCTTGCTCATCAATAGTAAGGTTTTCACTTGGATCCATACTTACCTTAGAACTAGCCTCAACCAGTACCTTAGTCTTCTCTTTGAGCTTGGTCTCGTCATTCTCAATATGAGCAGTCAATGAGAGCTCTTGGCACTCTTCAACAACTGTAGCATTCTCCATCATAGAAAAAAATTACTTGGACCTATAGACTTGTCATAATTCCTACTTACCACCTTTGGTCTCCATGATTTCACTTGCCTTCTATTTTACACTCTAAGATCCTAATAAAACCTATAATATCTTGTAGGCTTTTGTTTGCAGAATCTAGCAATGTGACCTCTCTATTTATAGCTATAGCAAACCGTACTCCTTGATGGAAACTCAGCTTGTCTTACCTCAAATTAAATTTTTTTTTGAAAGTGTCCTATATCATGACATTTGAATCACCCAACCTTTCTCACCCCTTTTTACTGATGACCCACATCATAGTTCTATGAAAATTCATTCTTAACAATTCTTCTACATTCTCTAGCTCTATGCCCAAACTGATTTCAAGTATAGCAGTAACCATTGAAATTTGCATACCTCATGGTATTTGGCTGTCTGATCTATTTTGTACTCATTTTTCTATCACCTTCATTATTTTTATATTGATTTTTATTTAAATTTTGATCCACCTTTCTCTTATTGACATTCATGTCAACTTGAGAAGTAACTTTAGGCTCTTCATTAAAACCCAATCTAGATCTGTCACTATCTAACTTTTGACTCTTTAAGAGATCATCTAGATCATTATAAATTTTATCAAACTTGACAAATTATTTCACCTTGTTTTCACACTTCTCTAATTTATCTTTCAAAGACATAATCTCATAACCATACCTTGAGCACTCATCTTCTTTAGCTTTCAAGCTTATAAACAAGACTTCTAATTGATAACTGAGATGCTTGACCATATCTTCATGATCTTTTGTGTCTTCATCCATTCTTGACTCAAACACACTAAATCACTCCTCAAAGTCCTTGAGTTTAGATTTCATCTTCTTATTTATCTTCTCAATCTTTAGTTCTTCATGAACATTAATCAATGCAGTCTCATAGTCCACTTCATCTTCATTACCATCTAAATCACTCCAAGTAGACTCCTTTTATTGTGAGCAACTTCCTTCCTTACCCATGAAAAGGGATTTATTTTCAACAAGACCATCATCTTCATGATCATACTCTGAGTCACTATCTTCACTCTCATCTGATGAGTTGCAATCTTCTTTGGTGTAGAGACTCTTTGGGTCCTTGAAGTACATCTTCTTGTTATCAAACCTTATATATCCCTTCTTGATTTTATCAGACCTAAATGATCTCTTGCCATCATCATAACCTTTATCATGATCTTCATCATCATCTTTATTATACTTATGAGGGAAATTCTTAGAAAAATGTCATATCTCACCACAATTGAAGCATTTGAGGGGTAATTTACCTTTATACTTGTCTGAACCTATTCTCAATTTCCTTGAAATCAAAGCAATTAGTTCATCTTCATCTATATCAATAATTTCATCCTCTTTGAATTTCCTACCTTGGAACTTCTTCTTTGTCTTCATTTTAGTCTTCAAATCTACTTCCTTCTTTGGTGGTATATCATCATTCTTCCTCACCTCATAGGCAGTAAGGGTGTCATGCAATTTATACATCTTCAACTGAGTAAGGTCATGACTCTATTCTATAGTAGATACTTTTGGATCATACTTGGAGGATAGATACCTTAATACATTTTGAATAATAGTATCCTCTTCAAGGTTCTCTCTAAGACATCTGATGATATCCATAATCTCATCAACTCTCTATCGAAAGGATGCCACATAATCTTCTTCATTCATCTTGAGACTTTCAAATTGCCTTCTATGAGTCTATAACTTAGCAAGATTGACCTTTGAATCTCCTTAAAAAATAGCCTTCAATTTATCCCATATTTCCTTGGAATGTGTATAATAAATTAATTTGGTGAATTCAATCTATGTAAGACCACAAGTGATGACATTCATTGCATTAGAATTGTTCTCAAACAGCTTCTTGTCTACAACACTAGATGGAGGAATAGTAGGAGTAGTATAACCATCCAAAATAGACTGCCATACATCAAACCCTAGGGACATAATGTATGTTCTCATCTTATGACTCCAAAAAGCATAAATGGATCTATTAAACATCAATACTTGCTTAGTATAAAAACCACCTAGCACATTGTACCTTGGATCACCTTCAAGTTGTTAAGCCTTTACCAAAGGACCCACTTTGATACCAATTATTATAGGTACAATCACTGAGATGGGGGTTTAATCATTGAGCCCAGATATTTTAATTTTAATTAAAGTCCTTTAAACTATTAACCAATCATCATATATCAATTTTATCAAGAAGCATTAATAAGAGAGCTCACACATTCAATGCATACACAAGATCAAACACATGACACATAGTTCCTATGGGAAACCCTAATGGGGAATAAAACCCACTTTCAATCCTACAACATGAATGGACTATTGTCCTATAAAAAATTACAAACAAGAGACTAATCAACTCCTTTAAACCATCAAACCTTGATCATATCCTTCTATCCAAAGGTATTTAGTGAAACACCTATTTCAAAAGGAGCAATTGCCCCTAAGGAAGACCAAGTCCTTTAGACCCTTATTTGAACACCACTACCTTAGAAATGATTTCTTCAACACTTGAAAATGGATCTATATTTTATAACCTCTACATTAACTCTCTCTCGATCTCAAACATGCCTCTCACATAGGCATGTCACAAACTCTTTCCTTCTTCACTCAAACTATCCTCATATGCACACTCAAACCTCTTTGCATATCCTCAAACTATAATAACACTATCCTAACAATAGGAACATGACCTACATGTCATACATATAGTCAAAAAACTATTTTTCTCATTAACTCAACCAAGAGTCACACTACCTATCCTTCATTCCACAACTCTCACATGTGCCTTGTACTAGTCTCTCTGACATACATGTCTTCCACACAAAGTCTTGAAATTATCAACTTTGATTTCCATATGTAAAGAGATATCATGATTTATCAGCATCTTAGTCAACCACAATACATGCCTTCACCCTTAAGGTATATTACATAGGTCACACTTAAGCATAATCCACTTTCAAATAGGCGTAAGTCACTTTTAGGTCCTATGGAGACCCATTAACCTTTTGTGATATATCTCTAAGAACATAAAAAACACAAGATAATTTTAAAATACATGGATCCACTCCTTATGTCCCCTTATACATCCTCAAATTATCATAATCACAAAATCATTCTTTTGCTAAACCCCAATTATGTCAAACACTTCTATATACACACAATCATTATGAATGAAAACATAGTCAAATTCAAAACCTTTGTTCATACTGCATATGATTGTTAATACCTTAAAAAATCACACAAAGCATCCTCATGGACTCTAAAACACTCTGTAATCTCCAATTCATCAAGATATATTAAAATAATATCAAAATAAGCTTAATTACCCTTCTCGAGTTACTTGTAGAATAAACACAAACATAGTCAACTTTGGAGCTCAATATCTTTGTCTGTACACACTTCCAAATATTCAAATTAGTATTTTTAGATGTACCTTGGAGTCATTTACCACTTTATTTTTTATTTCATATTCAAATTCATTTTGGATCTAAAGATATGGTTCAAAAACCATAGACTGGTTTTTCCCTTTGTAAAATTTAAAAATTTAAGTATTTAATGTTCATACTTAAACATCGATCATTTGATCCAAAACTTGAAATCTTTGGTTGAGAAATAATTCAAGAAATAGTAACACAATTCAAATAATGCTATTTCTAAGAAGATATGTTTTATAGATCAAATTTGCAGACCCAAACATATGCCTATCTCTGAGAAGAGATGTCTAATTTCCATTTCAGGTTACATATTTATTTATACATGTTTTGAAGGTGTGAGGAGGATGTGTAAGGTCACCAATATCTATGGAGATTAAGTGTTTTGACTTCCATGATTTACAACAATACAAAATTTGAGGAATTACTATTTTTAGAAACTTACTATTTTTAGACTGCACTACTAAAATTAAAATTTGGGGCACTTCCATTGGGTTTTTATGGGTCAAACTTCATCAATAAAATATCCATTCCATTTCACGATGTTCCCCTCATTATTATCTATCTAAAAATTCAAATGGTGAGTCAATTGGAGCTACGGTGAAAAAGTTATAGCTCCCAGAAGTTCCATCATCAATTAGGGTGGGCCCATCACCCGAATTGTCTCCTGAATTGTTGCCCAGATCATTCCTCCCTCCTTGAGAATAAATGTTCCCCATTGCATCAATATTTTTCATCAAGTGTAGTAGTTTTACTTCAATTTGATTCCTGATGCATACTTAGAAGGGATTGTGATTTATGGAACTATGCAGGGCCCGATTGTTCACCATTTTTATTTGACCATTAGTCTGTAGATGGAAGGCCATGAACTTCTTTAGCTCGATAACTATTTATTTTTATTATTGTGTTGTTTATGTAGTCAAGACTATAACATCAGCTGTTTTGGATTCTTGTGGCTTGACCACCATGAGAACAAATTTCTTGGCACTAATCAGAGAGACAGATGTAGAAGGCGGTACCTCTGGTACCCTGTAGTGTCATGTTCAAAGAGTGAGAGTGATCCTTGGAGTTCTTGATTCATAGATTCCATGTCGATCATACATGAATTTCTGACCAAAGAGTACATCACAAACATCTAGATTGACCACATCACATAAGACCTCATCTTGGAAAGGTTTTATTGCATATGAGAGAAGACATTGGTGGGTGACACGGAGGTTTCTCCCTGGACTCAACCATCCAAATTATATGGATTTAGGTGAGGCTTCATGGATAGATTTAGGCTTTTCATAACATTAGTAGAGATTAAACTCTTTTGACTTCCACTATCAAGAAGTAAATACAGAGGCTTACCTCTCACCTATAACTTAGAGTCAACCAACCTTTCCTTATCATCTAGCCTCTCCTCATGGGTCTATGATAAAGCAACAATGGTTTCAGGATCAGCATCTATAATTTATTCTTCAACCTCTTCAATTGTAGGGTTTGTATGAGGTAGAGCTATAGATGTTGAGGATTGTGACTCAGAAACTAGAGACTTGATGGCTCGACGTTCTTCTTTGGAGTGAGTTCAAAATTTGTGATAATCACACCACTTCCCAATCTTTCCTTGCTTTTGCTTCCAATTTTAGCCTCATGTTTGACCTTCTTTGTCACTTTTCCATTTTGAAGGTTGATTCTTCATATTCATTCTTCCATGCTTCTGCTCAATCTTCATTGTGAACTTGTATGCCTCACCAATGGTTTCCAAATTGAAGAGTTCCATTTCTCCCCATATGTACCATTGTAGTCTACCACAATATTTGAGAACCTTATGTTTCTCACTTTCTTGCATGCCCAATCTCATAGATAGAGAATGAAAAAAATTAATGTAATCTTGAATAGACTGTTCCTTACCTTGGCAAAGTTGTTACCACTCTATATATAGATCATCATATACTCCAATGGGGTAGTATTCTTCCTTTACAGCTTCTATGAAATCATCCCATGTAGGTTCCATCTTAAGGCCAATATCATCTACACTAAATCTCTTTTTGTACACTTCCCACCAATTTTTGATAGGCAATGATGCTTTTAGAAGAGAAAAATTAATCTTCTCTTTATCAGTGAATTTATTTATAGAAAAATAAGATGACAATTGATCCAACCAATTATCTACTACACCAGCATTGATTTTGCCTTCAAGTGTAGGGATATCAAAATTCACTTAAACCTTGAAGGGTGTTGGGGCACTGAAAGGATGTGGGGGTGTAGATGAGGAGCCAAAATTTCCCATTAAGATTTTTTGGAGAATTTGAGTGAATTTTTATAGCATCTATGCTTTCTATTATTGGAGGGATTCATTCACCATTTCCTTGAAAGGATTAGATGTCTCTGTGTTTTTTGCCATTTGAAGTCATTTAGAGCGAATAGGTGGATAGTCTGTTGGTTCTATTTTCCATCCAAGCTTCTTGTAATCTGACCTCATCCTTTGGATCATACACTTTAAAGACAAACCACTCTAATATCACTGATCCAAAACTTGAAAGCTTTGGTTGAAAAATAATTTAAGAAATAAGAACAACATAATTCAAATAATGTTATCTCTGAGAAGAGGTGTTTTATTGATCAAATTTGCAGACCCAAACATATGCCTATCTCTGAGAAGAGATATCTAATTTCCATTTCAGGTTACATCTTCATTTATACATGTTTTTAAGGTGTGAGGATTATGTGGAAGGTCACCAATATCGAGAGATATTAAGTGGTCTGACTTCCATGATTTACAACAATACAAAATTTGAGGAATTACTATTTTTAGACTGCACTACTAAAATTGAAATTTAGGGCACTTCCATTATTGGGGTCAAAATTCATTAAGCATATCTCCATTCCATCTCATGGTGTTCCCCTCATTATTATATTTACAACAGTTTAAACGGCCAGTCAATTGGAGCTATGGTGCAAAATTTATGGCTTCTAGAAGTTTCATCATCAATTGGGGTGAACCCATCACCTAAAATGTCACCTGAATTGTTGAACGGATCATAATTATACTCACATCTCATGTCTCAGATTTTTATCAATCTTTCACCATTTATCTCTTCCAAAATTTAACACATAGGTACCAATGTTCAAGCATTAAACATTTGTTAGTTTGACCTTATCTCGTGCACTCTTGTAATCTTGACTCAATGTGCACTATTGATCTATGTAGATCAGCCTGGTCCTTACCATGTAGCACATACTATTTGATCAATCTATATGAACACCCACTCATTGTTATATCCTTATCTTATACCTCTGCTCAATCACTAAACTTTGGAC
This sequence comes from Torreya grandis, assembly GCA_037957365.1. NCBI lineage: Eukaryota > Viridiplantae > Streptophyta > Pinopsida > Cupressales > Taxaceae > Torreya > Torreya grandis. The sequence continues at coordinate 1,089,936 of JARHVA010000091.1, read as the reverse complement.
ACTTGTCCTCATCATGCATCATTCTGACATCTTAGAATGCACATGCTTTGTTGATCTTCTATAAGATGCTTGATCTTTACCTTTGCTAAAAAGCTATCACATTGACCCATTTGACTCTATACATACCATTGGATCTTCACTGGGTCCATATCTTTAACATCATGAAAATTGACTAAGTATGGGGACCAATTGTAATATGCTTGGAAAGCCTACTTTGGACTTCAATAACTTCTTATGCACGTAGATGAATGATCTCAAATTTCAACCATATGATCTCCTTTTAAAGAGGAATCCAACCATGTATTAAACTACTCATAAAAATTTCATGCATGTAATATATAACACCATTAAAATACCTTCTCAAAAAGTTCTGTCACAGAGCCAACTCTGCTTGGAACTTGTTTGGGAGACCAACTTTGAACATGCATATCTTTTGACGCGCTTCAGCGCATAATATAAAATTTAGCTGAAATAAACTACACTCAAAATTTAATAAACCCATATGGTCACCTTCTCCTAAAACATCCACACATGAGAGAAATTCTACCATAAAAATCCTTAATCAGCTCTACTTGAACCCTTTGTAAATTTGGCTAATTATGGGAACTTAGTGAATTATGTCTGAGATGCCAACTTTGCACCCTCATATCTTTGATTGTGATTCGATGCATGACCTAAGATATGGAAAATAAAAATTAAGGACTTATGTGATCACAACCATATGACCAACTCCCCTTGACTCATTCCCATGTGGTGATGGTGATGTCATCAAACTACCTACTCATATTTTCTACCACTGGACCCAAAGTGTCTAGATAAAAAACTATGAACAACCAAATGAATTCCACTTATGCATACAAGCTCTCTAATACTCTATACTCATCCCTGAACATCTCTAGCCATGTCAATATTGAAGATCAACCAAGCATACTTCAAGCATATGAGGACAAGTACATTACACACTTTTTCATTGTTACTTAGGCTTATCAAATCATTTCATTTATTCACAAAGACACATTCATGACATTACTGACAACTCTCCAACAAAACACAAAAATATGACCAGTCATTTACAAATAATACACAAAAGGGAAAATTACTTACCTAAAGACATTCACAAGGGCCAAGAAGATGGGTGAATGATTTTGAGGCATATAAAGACATATTAGAACTCATCCCAACTATTTTCAATCAGCCATGAATTCATAGTTTGTTTTGGAGTTACACCAAACTCAACCTATGGGGTTTTAAGTCCTTATAAATCTTCTGGGCTCTTAACGATTATTCATAAAGCTAAGGGCACCCATACAACAATCATTTACACAAATTATAATCCCAAAAGGGTCTCAAATTTTAGCTAAAATCTTATTCCCAAAATCCACCTGTACGACTTGTACCATCTACTTGAAGTTGGCCATCACTAGCTTATGAAGGGGATGATGAAAGAGAGAGAAGGATATGTTTTTAACTACTCAAAACTTCTTCTAATGCTTGTACCTAACCTATAGAATACCAAAGGACATTCTATAACTATTTTCACTTGCACATGACTTCAACATGTTCGTATGACTTCCTTTAACTCTTCAAAGTGGTGTTGAACTCTAAAAAACTGACTTTATCTAATAATTTGATAGGTATGGTAGTTAAATTAACTGCTCCAAGCTTTTTGGAATGTGTCTTGTATGGGTTTTTAAGTTAGTGAACTTTGACAGACATCAATTTTAGTGAAAAACCGTATTTTCACTCATTTTTAACACCATGGAGTTAGCAAATGATCTTCAAACTTTACAAAATTTTATGAAACTATGTTTAGGACATAAAATAACATTAATCAATCTATAATAACCTATGACATATCTTTACCATGACTTGTCTCTTCATGACATGCCTAAACCACTATGTGGCCAAACTATGATTTTACCTTAATCTTTCTAAACTTACCTTAATAAATGTTAATAAGGTATTTGGATTTAACTAGGACCTCTTATATCACTTAAGGTTCAAGAATTTGACTATAGGGATCTTATTTTGACCTAAAGGGTCAAAATTGGATAAAACCTATGATGAGGATGAGGGATATTATATTAGTTCATGCATAATATGAACAAAGATTCATAATTCACTCACCTCATAATCACGATGCCCACTACAACTATGTTGATTACTATAGGTTATGTAACTATGTCATATTTGTTGGGGAGGACTAGAGTGAAATCATTTTCCATCTCTCTATGAATGTATGTTATTAAGAGGTGGCCCAATTCTTTCACTCTCAAGCCTTGAGTCAGTTCAACATCAAATAGTTTCTGCAACCTACAATTTTAAAATTCATGTTGCCATTTATGATTCCTCATAATAAAATGAATATGTGACCTACTATTCCTATGGCTATTTCAACAATGATCAATGGATTTCCCTGCATGAATGGTCAGACTCTCTTTGGATTGAGTACATGTATACCCCAACTCTCTCTCTCTCTCTCTCTCTCTCATCTCTCTCTCTCTCTCTCTCTCCTCTCTCTCTCTCTCTCTCTCTCTCTCTCTCTCTCTCTCTCTCTCTCTCTCTCTCTCTCTCTCTCTCTCTCTCTACACCATGAATTTTTATTACATAATTGATACCTTTGTACCAATTGACAATGAAGACTAGGAAATCCCTTTGAATAATGGCACTATGAGAATACAATACGATACCTAAGTTGAGATACTATGTTGTTGAAGAAGAAGGAGAAGGGGGCATAAATAATAACTACCCAAGGAGAATACAATACCATAACTAAGTTAAGATAGTACCTTGTTTAAGAAGGAGAGGGGCACACCAATAATAACTACCCAACTTGCTAACTAAATGGGTTGCACCTAAACAAAGGATATATAAATATTTGGACCCAAATAATATATGCCTACTATATATATCTAAAGTTAGATAACTATAGAAATGTTGGGTGGGGTGACTAGTGGGTTAAGTGTTTCCCTCTCTTGATGAGCCCAAAAATACATAATACAAGTTTGGTTGAGGGGTTCAATTGAGCAATGAGAACAAAGAATCACTCAAACAACAATCTAGGTAGTCGTAGTTGAATGCTAGTTTGAGGAATGAGACCAACAAACCAATCAAACATGATATTCTCTAGGTGAAACAAACTTATTAATGTGAAAACAACAAAATATAACATATTTAGAGAGCACAGCTTCCTAACCTATTGTATAAGTTATACAATCAACAAACTCCTAAAAATACTCTCATGTAAGTCAACATCGAACTCTCAATGAACATTTGAAATCCTAAACATATTATCTATTATTATTATCATATCATATAAGTCATACCTCCTCTCAATGATCATTTAATGGGGTGACAAGCCACTCAACTAACTAGCTATTATAATTTGATCGATGATGATGATGACAAATAGATCTAGTATGTAGTTACTATGTTGGATCTATAGTCAATATGTTAGTTGGTCAATTTAGTTGGAGAATGATAATGGTCCATGGGAATAATGGTAATGGTTCACCAAAAAAATGGTTCATTTAGTCATTAAGCTAGAGGCTTTATACAGTGGTGAAGCCCTAGAGATTCATCTAGAGTTGTGATAAAATAGCATATTCCATTGTTAACAGCCTGGTTTGACATGGCACCGATTTGGGGAGATAGTTTTGTAGAGTAATTTGGTCTAGATATGGAGATAAACACATATTTATAGTTTGTCAAAAGCGTTGAGGGGCTTTGCGAGCCCGTTAAAATTCTTGACTGAAATAGAATGTGGTTATGCTTGAGTTGAAATAACTAACATAAAAATAGGTGGCCAAATGAAAGTGGATCGCTGCTCAGTAGAGGCCTTCACCCTTCTTTGGCATACATAGCAAGACCTCTTTTTAACTACCTTTTATATAGTTGGTATGGCATGCCCTTCATGTCAGCTGATAATATTCTACTGATATTTGATGATGGTTTGGGAGCTCTTTTAAAATCAATTTATGTGTTCTTATACCTGGTATATGCTCCTACAAAACATAGGGTAAGGAATAATGTGTGATGGTTTGTGTTTTTGAATGCGACAGAGAAAAATCTAGGGAATTTTCATTACAATGATGATTTTGTTTTGGATTATAGCTATGGTGTCATTGATAATTCTTGATGGTATTGGAAGGAAATTGTTTATTGGATACATTTTGCATCATTATTTGTCTGCATGTATACTGCTCCATTTTCTATAATGGCAAATACTCACTCTCTTTTATGGCTGTAGGAGTGCCGATGTTGTCCTCCTTTTTTCTACATAGATAGAGTTATAAAGAGAGAATTAATTCAATTTGAGATATTCATAAAGGCAACACAACATAAATGGAAACTTAAAAAGAAGCATCCACTGTACATGGCAAACCTGTCATCCTTAGGAATATGACCCTGCAATAAAAAAAAGGACCACCAAAATTTTGTCAGTAGAGGCTTAAACAGGGGCTCAAAATTGGATTAATTATAAAAATTAATATATGAAGAGGCATGTAATTTAAAATTAGCTTGGTCAAAATTCCATTAATTATAACAATAAATAAAACACTTACATGTGTTGCATGTCAATATAAATTTTTAATGCCATTACATGTCCACAACCACTATAGTTTTACAAAAAGAAATACATTGTTTTTCATTCTCAATATATCGACATTCAATTGCTTCTAAGAAGTGGGGTCAATTAGTGTTAAGTAGAGCAACACACTAGAATTTTTTTTAGGCCTTAGAAGATTAGATACTCTTGATGGAGAGTGCCTCGTGCCTAGTAGATAATAACTTTATTGTTGCAATAAACCAAATATGAACTACTTTTTTCTAACCTTCAGCTTTTTTTGCACCATGGGGGCAACTACTAGTTGTATGATACATTGGATATGCATCAAAAGTGGTTGTTATCATCGTGTTACATGCAATATATGGGGGTGGGTTTTCACCTTCACTCCATTATCCTAAATCTCATTCTATAATATGCATGTTGAACCAGAGCACTCCAATACATTGGGTCAATGTGATCATGATTATTTATACTACACATCATTTGAGGATGGATACATATTCATTTGACACCACTCCAACTATAGTTTTTTTTCCTGCCTTTGTATATAGGTGAAAGGTCCCAGTAGCTACACACCCTAACTTTGGATAGTGAATTAAGGTGTCATAACATCACATTAGATTTCAAAAAAATTACCCATTTTAATATGTCATCTTAACTACTTATAACTAAGGTTTCAAGGTCTAACACATTATGCATTTTATGATATAATTGATTTTATCATGAGAGGTCATAAAATTCATTTTTTAAACCTATGACCAAAACTTAACCTTTGGAGTACCAATAGTTGTGCATTAGAGTATCAGTACTTGAGTCTTACTTGTAAATATGTGATTAGTTACTTTTAATTTTATAGAATAAATGTTTAACAAGTATTGGATACTACATGTTCAATGTGTGGTGCACTTTAATATTTATACACACCAATATGATTCATCAATGGAGCACATATTAACAAAAGCCATGTTTAACAATTAGAACATGCACAACGATTGAGACCTTTTCCCTATATAGTTTCATTCCCACTTTTCTATATATATATATATATATATATATATATATATATAGACATTCTTGTCCAATGCGAGATCACGTATAAAAGGTTTTTCACAGAAATGAAGGGCATAGGAAAAATTTAAATGGACAGGTCCGACCTTCTTCATTGCCCTCACACTAAATAAATAAAAAAAATTATACATCACGCTTCAATCATATGCATGTACCTTTGAAGTGTAGTGAGTCTGCTCAAAGTAAATAACTATGACGTGTGTAGTTGATAACTAAGATTATATATGGGGAACTATAATTTTGGTGATTCTAGAAACCTTTTAATTATCTGCCTATAGTTATATGCCTATGTTATGAATGAAATCCTTGTTTTCACTTGTTGTTCGAATGTGACACCTATACGATAACATAAACACCATAATTCATTTATATATTAATAAAAATATATTAAATAATTTATCTAAATTATGTCAAGAGATATTAATTTAAAGGTTTTTATTTTATATTTTTCTCATGTCACATTGATCAATAATTCAATTACTTTTTTGACTAATTTCCAATTACTAAATAATTATGTTAGGTTCGAAAAATATTTATAGGAAATTGAAAAGGGCTCCAAACTTTATCCTAAGATCAAGATATTATAATTTTTCAATTGACTTCTCTAAGAAAAAAGAAGAAATGTCTAAGTGATGGTAAAATAGATGTCAAATTTAGAGTTGAAATATCTCCATGATGGTCAAATGGATGTCAAATTTAATATCAAACATAATTGTGAACAATTCACTTTATTACACTCCCTCGATACCATTGTAGAATGCATAGCTAGAAGTAATCTAAGACTGCTCCCTATGAAGAGAATTCTCTAGAAGTGAAAAAAAAAGAGGTGAGCAAACATTTGAAGTTTATGGCATCTAAGAGAGATTTTGATAAAATTAAGACCAAATTGGTGATGGGTTTTTAACGCTAATGGTGACTCAACCCAATTCAAGAGTCATTGGGAAGCCATTTGTGATATTTTAAACATTAAGAAGCTAGGAAGGAGATTTTAAATTCTAAAGTTTTTTCTAAGTGTTTGATAAAATGCCTATAAGATTATTTCTATTGTATTACTCAATAAAACAGATAGCTTTTATTATTTTTATTTTTTTGATATTCCTAAAGGCATCACATGAAATCATTGAATTACATAGAATGTTGACATCTCTATCCATATTTTAGAAATAAACATATAGCAGATTTACAATGATGAGTAAGCATACATCTAAATCAATGAACCATTTGGCTAAGCAACCACAAGGGGTATGCACACCATCAAAATCACCTAGGGCATGATCCTGGCTCAACCACTTGACTCTCTATGTCGGATATCTAGATGGATTTGTACATTGGTGAATGGATATAAGTAACCATCATCCTCACCAGTCAGACTACAACCCTTACATTCTTTGTAAAAAATCATAAAATGATTTTAACTCATGATCATATGTAATTTGTGTAATTTTGAGAAATATCTTAGTTGCATTCAATACCACATCTATCATGAATTTGGTATCTTATTACAAGGAAATAGTTTTTATTCATTTGACACTTTATCCTTGACTGTCATATATGGTATAAAAGTTGGTTTAAATCTAGTTTGTGAAGTTTAGACTTTTCCTATGGAGGATTGAAACTCATAAGATGACAATAGTAGGTTATGATTGACCAAGAAAGTTAGGATGACTCCCAAAAGAATGATGGGTAGACTTGATGCAGTGGTTGCCAACATGGTAGAATACTTGATGAGGTTACAAAATTGCTTAGAGTTATGCAAGCACATTTGGATGGTGTTGGGGTAGACCAAAGGAGAGGTTTCCTATCTATAGGAGATGTTAGTGATGTTTAATAATATAAGGGGTAAATAAAGAAAATTAAAAAAGGAGATGAATATTAATTAGATGTGGGTGAAGATAACACCATCAGAGTTATCTTAAGAATTAGAAGATCAAAAAACATGAAGTTTCCAAGATTTTTAGGTTTCTAAATTATAAAGAACCGATAGATTGGTTCATAAATATATAATGATATTTAGAGTTTAATTATAACAAGGATATAGAAGAAGAGGAAAAGTGTCTTGGACCAAGCTGAAAGGTCATGCAACCCTATGGTGGAAACAAGTACATACTTAGAAGAATAAAAGAGACAAATATAAGATCACCTAATGGGATATATTATTTTTAAGTTGAATGGAAAAATTTATTCTTGTTGATTATCAACTAAACTTGTTGAATAAACTACATAATTTGAGGCAAATATAGCTCAATGTAAAGGATTACACCAAGGATATCTATAAGATTATTATTTGTGTTGGTGTCAATAAGTAGACCAATAAAAGGTGAAGAAATACATAAATGGATTGTGTTGACCATTTTTGGCCCAACAGGCAAAAAATTGGTCCCCCCTTTTTTCATGTTCTGAGCCAATACTTTTGATTTTTTTTGCACGAGTCTTGCAAATTTCTATGGACTCTACAGGTTTTCTACAGTCTTGCTAATCCATTTTTACAGACTCTACAGAGCTTGGATTTCTATGGACTCTACAGAGCTTGGTTTTCTATGGACTCAACAGTGAAGTTTTCTACGAACTCCACAGGTTTTCTACAGACTCCACAGGGACTTCTACAAACTCTACAGGTGTGGTCTTTCGGCAAATGAAGAACCAGTCAAAGAGTGCAAGGTTTTACAAAGCTTCTTCGAACTCTTGTCTAAATAAATTCACAAAGAAAGTTGGCATATTTGAACCATTGAACCATTGAATCATTTCAATGCTTCAGTTCAATGCCTTGGTTCAACGCTTTACTTCAAATGCAAAGTTCATCAGCTCGATTCAAAGCCTTGGTTCAATCGGCAAAATTCAATCACTTGGTTCAAACATTCAATTCGACACCTTGGTTCAACAACTGTTTGAACCATTGAACCAGTTCAATCAATTGGTTCAACGGTTGGTTCAAAGGAGTGGTTCAATGGTTGGTTCAAAGGACCGGTTCAATGTGAAAATTCAAGAGAGCCTCCCAAAGGAGAAGTGCCATTGAGGAGGGCACTTGGTTGGCAAAGGCACCCTTTGGAAGGGTCATTTTCAATAAACCTGAAGGGCACTTTGAAGGCAGTCGAAGGATTCAGAATGTGCAAAAAGACTTAAGGCATTGAATGAATTCTTTTGGAATTTTTGTCCGAAGGAATTCCTTCAGACAAAAAGTCTAAAGGAATTCAGAAGGGTGTAAGAAGTAAGCTGGGAAAACTCTGAAGAAATAACAAGCGGCTGAGACAATTCTCACAGACTTTTTGTCTGTGAGAAAATGTCCACGCAAAAAGCCTAAAGGAAAATATCTGCGTAGAATTCCCAAGGGAAAGTGGCTAAGAAGAAACCTAAAATATTAATAAAAGGCTGAAGCAAAAAAGCTAAAGAAAAGTCCAAGGGGTGATAGGCCCGAGGACGTCAAAGTTTAAAATGGCAAACTAGCCGTTGGAAATTCAAACACAGTGATGGGCCCAAGAACATCAATTTTACACTAGGAAAAGCAAGGGTGTAGAAGGCACCAAGTGGAAAATGTGGAAGGATTTGACATGCTTTTCTAGGAGTAGCAGAACATGCCACGTGTCCCCTGCAAAGCTCGGTAGAAGCTGACAAATGTCAACCTCCACAGTCTCTCTCTTTTGTCCTGTGAGAACTGTGGTGGGCCCTAGATGAATTGCTAAAGAGAGTGAAAGCTGACACATGTCCTCTTCTACAAGACCTTCAAAGGGTGCCTAAAGCTTCCATGAGTCAAGTGAATGCTACCACGTGGCCTGCCTATTTCAAAGCGAAATGCACCACGTGTCACTTATTTGAAAATTAGTGGAAAGTGGCCAAGGCAAGTAGAAAAGAGCCCAAGGAACATAGTGACCCACCAGAAGATAGCCCCTAAGGGTTGAAGGATCAAAAAGAGACAAGGCAAGGAAGAAGATGAAGTGTAGGAAAAGACAAAGCAGTTCAAGTGGCAAGGAGAGGTGAGTTATTGCTAGATGGGCATCAAATGGTGTAAATAGTGAACAGTGCAACCCGATTTCTTCATTTTGACATTTATGAGGGAACAAATAACAGTCTATTTATAGTAAAATATTAGTCTATTTTCAAAAAATAGGCACGGCCATGTTTTCACATTAATTTTGGGGCACCAAAGTCAAAGCAGGAATCAACAATCAAAAGGCTCCCTCTTCCCAAGGCTCAGAGCGCACATGGGCCAGCTTGCAAAAAGAGCACCAAAGTCTTTCCCAAAAAGTGCCAAGTTATCTTCCTCTTTCTATATATTGTAAATTTCTCATTTGAGAAGGATCCATTCTCTCAGATTTAAGGCAAAACTCTGCCCAAAAATCTCTCGAGCTTGTAAGGCAGAGCTCTGCCAAATTTTACCTTGAATCAGGGCTTAGCATTTTTACCTCTATCTAGACTTGCACTTTAAAGTACATGTCTATGTTCTTCTTTTGTGTTAAGTCATTGTCTTTCATGCTTTTCATAGATCGATTACAGCATGTCTAGTGCATTGTGAAGTCTCTTTTCTGCAGGTCTGCCAGAAGTGTCTACAACAAGAATATAGGCACATGTGAATAGGCTATCAAAGTGTGTCTCAGAATACCTTTGATATTTCCTTCCTCCCTGTATCTCCATGGACCCCTAAATCACTAAAACAGAAGAGTTTCCCACGTCAGATGAAGTGTATGGGCACTTTGTCTTGGTGAAAAGTATATGTTTGAGCCTGAGTGGATCAAACTTTTTTGGTGTATCACCTTTTTATTTTTAGGCTTAGGTTCTATTTTCAGCATCTCTCTCTCTCCCTTTTCATCCCCCCCTTTTTCCATTTATTTGATAGCAGTAGGAGAAACTAGGGCTTAAAAGATACATCAAAGGGAGCTATCCCTTATCTAGAGACTCTCTCGTCCAGCTTTGTTGGTCCCACAGGCGAGAGGGGAGTTTCCATTATTGCATGTCGAAGGGTAGGAGCTAGGTGTCCTACCCCCAAGTGCAATCCACTGCGTCAACAATTTTTTGCATTCCTAGTGGGACCAACTAGGACAAGTTGTGTCCAAAGAGTTGAAGAATTTTTAGTGTGTTCTTCAACCAACCAGCCTTTGGAGGCTTTTCTACCAACACCAATGGTGACTCCGAGTTGAATCAGTTGGTTAAGCAGCCTGGTGCCATCAAGAAATCACTTTTTTTATGTATAATTCCTTTGCACAGAATCATGGGCCTTGTATTCCTTCATATTACCATGATCAAGCTTTAAACATTCATGCAATCCCCTCAAGCAGTTCTCCTAATTGCCCTTCAATGATAAGGGAGGTGGTGCTAGAGTTTGAGAAGTAGGTAATGGAGATCTACAAACTGGATGAGCAGTATGGATATCAGTAGGAGCTGATGTATAAAGAGGTGTGTTTATTTAGGCAAGCTCATGCTTTACAATCCATGGAGGAGGAGGTAGCAAAATGGAGGAATCCATTCATGCAAGGAAGTTATCCTTGCACTCCCCCTCCTATCCTAAAGAAAGCCCCCTCTTGTGCACAAAATCCTTTCTACCAGATAGCACTTGCTCATTCTAGCTCATCTGATGCATTAATCAACCCTGCTCTTGACCTCGTGCGCCTAGCCTTCAAGCATCAAAGGGAACTAGAACAACCTCCCGTGGAGATGAACCTTCTAAACTCCTTAGATCATGAATATTTTTTTGGGGGGAACATTATGAACCAACACATCTCTCTCGAAACTGCTCCTACCCATCTCTATGATGATTCCTATGAGCTTCAAGAAAGAATCTTTCAGGATAATCTAACTAAGTAGATTGAGGAATTAGAGGCTAAGATGAGACTACTTCGTGAAAGAGAGATGGAACTTTTAGACCTTGTAGAGGAGCCCCCGGGCCTTGGAGAAAACAAATTTGTTGCCTGTTTATAGGAGCAAAATTCCAATTCCGAGATCCTGAACTGGAAGAAAATAGTATAATCATGGGGTAGGAAGGAGGAAAAGAAAGATTTTGTTCAAAACCTTGAAAAAGATGAGGCTGATCCTGCTCATGATGATGCTGGTAACCTCCAAGAAACACTCTTCCAAGAGGATATGGCCAGAATAATTGCAGAGTTGGAATCTAGAGAGAGATTCCTCAGTGAATGTGTAATGGAAGGTTTAGACCCAATGGCACATTCCATGTCTAAACACACCCCACCTACACACCTCTAATAGAGTTATTAGGCCACACCTGATATAGATGAAGTGTTAGCCAAATGGACAGAGGAGAATCATTTGATTCTAGCTCAAGGACTGGCTCCTCTTCCACATGTTTTTTCCACTTCACCCCTTCTCAAGGAGGAACCTATTCTGCAAGAAGTGAGTGAGGAGCAGAAGATCCAATCTATAGTTTCCCAAGAGGCTATCATAAGTGACAATGAAGAAGAAATCATCATCGATGCTCTTTGTGAATACCTCATCAATAATGGAGAAGACTCAGGTCATGCATACATGCAGATGTTCCAACAATACAAAGAGGAACATAAGCATGGTGAGCTCTCTCCCCCTTATTCGATGAACTTCTTTGTTGCTTTGATGAGGAGGATGACTATGTCGAGGAGCCTAAGTTGGAGGAGGATCAGATGAATGTCTTTGAATAACTAGAGACTATGATATTTGAGCAAGAGAAGGAAAGGTTGGTCTCCTTTGAGGAAATCCTTGAAGAAGAAAGCTTTAAACAAAGAGGTGATGTTATGTGGGATGAGCAATCAGTTTGTGATTCTATTTTAGACATCACAATAGTCACCCTTTTTCAAGAAGGCCATGAGGGAGCAGAGGATGAGTTTGATAGGATCTCCAATGAAGCAAAAGGAAATGGGTCAAATCATGATGCATTACAGAGGGACAATGCAGATCAAAGGGCTTATGGTGATGAGCCAGTAGCCATAGATTTCTTGGTGAAATGCACTAGCATGAAGGACCAACATTCAACAAGATTCCAAAGACAAGTAGAGTACATATATTTTAGAAGCATGTTTGAATCTGATCCACTCAGATGCAAGCCAATCTAGGTGACAGGCAAGAGGAGCAGGTCACCAAATCTCCTTTTCATTCAGCCACTTGTCTGGCACCATAAGTCTTCTTGCCAGGAAAGGGACTTAATATGTTTTCCCTTTGATCTAGGAGGGAGGTGAATATTCCTGGTTAGCTGTTTATAGTAGTTTGCTTTTATTTTCATTTCCTGCTTTCCTTAAGTGCAGTTTGCACAAGTAGTGTTTTTAGCCTTGTGTGTGTTTTCCTTTGTGTGTGGGGTAAAAGGCTCATGATTGATTCTTGGATCTTTTTGGGGCTATTGCTAACTTTGTTCAAGCTACATCTAAATCCATTCCCAATGTAATTAAAGGCAATTGGTCTCTAAGCATAGCAGGCATGCTTCCCCTGGGAGTCACTAATCTGTTGACCATTTTCGGCCCAACAGGGAAAAAATTGGTCCCCCCTTTTTTCATGTTGTTCTGAGCCAATAATTTTTATTTTTTTTGCACGAGTCTTACAAATTTCTAAAAACTCTATAGGTTTTCTACAGTCTTGCAGGTCCATTTCTATGAACTCTATAGAGCTTGGATTTCTACGGACTCTGCAGAGCTTGGTTTTCTACAGACTCAGCAGTGAAGTTTTCTACGGACTCCACAAGTTTTCTACGGACTCCATAGGGACTTCTACAAACTCTGCAAGTGTAGTCTTTTAGCAGATGAAGAACCAGTCAAAGAGTGCAAGGTTTTACAAAGCTTCTTCGGACTCTTGTCTAAATAAATTCACAAGTAAAGTTGGCATCTTTGAACTGTTGAACCATTGAACCGGTTCAATGCTTCAATTCAGTGCCTTGGTTCAACGCTTAGGTTCAACACTTTGGTTCAACTACAAAGTTCATCAGCTCAATTCAAAGGCTTGGTTCAATGAAAATTGTTCATCACTTTGGTTCAAAGCTTTGGTTCAATCGACAAAATTCAATCACTTAGTTCAAACATTCGATTCGATGCCTTGGTTCAACAACAGTTTGAACCATTGAACTGGTTCAATCAATTGGTTCAATAGTTGGTTCAAAGGAGTGGTTCAACGATTGGTTCAAAGGAGTGGTTCAATGCAAAAAGTTAAGAGAGCCTCTCGAAGGACAATTGCCCTTGCGGAGGGCACTTGGTCGATAAAGGCACCCTTCGAAAGGGTCATTTTCAATAAACTCAAAGGGCACTTTGAAGGCAGTTGAAGGATTCAGAATGCGTAAAAAGACTTAAGGCATTGAATGAATTCTTTTAGACTTTTTGTCTGAAGGAATTCATTTAGACAAAAAGTCTGAAGGAATTCAGAAGGGCACAGGAAGTAAGCCAAGAAAACTCTGAAGAAATAACAAACAGTCGAGACAATTCTCGTAGACTTTTTGTCTGTGGGAAAATGTCCACACAAAAAGCCTGAAGGAAAATATCCATGTAGAATGCCTGAAGGAAAGTGGCCAGGAAGAAACCTGAAAGATTAACAAAAGGTTGAAGCAAAAAAGTTGATGAAAAGTCCAAGGGGTGACGGGCTGGAGGACGTCAAAGTTAAAAATGGCAAACTAGCCATTGGAAATTCAAACACAGTGACGGGCCCACGAACATCAATTTTACACTAGGAAAAGAAAGGGCATGGAAGGCTCCAAGTGGAAAATGCAAAAGGATTTGATATGATTTTCTAGGAGTAGTGGAATGTGCCACGTGTCCCCTATAAAACTCGGTGGAAGCTGACAAATGTTAGCCTCTGTGGTCTCTCTCTTTTATCCCACGAGAACTGTGGTGGGCCCTAGACGAATTGCTAAAGAGAGCGGAAGTTGACACATGTCCTCTTTTTTAGGACCTTCAAAGGGTGCCTAAAGCTTCCATGAGTCAAGCGGATGCTACCACGTGGCCTGCCTATTTCACAACAGAATGTGCCATGTGTCACTTATTTGAAAATCAATGGAAAGTGGCCAAGGCAAGCAGAAAAGAGCCCAAGGAATGCAGTGACCCACTGGAAGATAGCCCCCGAGGGCTGAAGGAGCAAAAGGAGACAAGGCAAGGAAGAAGATGAAGTGTAGGAAAAGACAAAGCAGTCCAAGTGGCGAGGAGAGGCAAGTTATTGCTAGATGGTCATCAAACGATGCAAATAGTGAATAGCATGACCCAATTTCTTCATTTTAACATTTATGAGGGAACAAACCACAGTTTGTTTATAGGAAAAGATTAGTTTGTTTACAAAAAAGAGGCACAGCCATGTTTTCACATTAATGTTGGGATGCCAAAGTCAAAGCAGGAACTGACAATCAAATGGCTCCCTCTTCCCAAGGCTTAGAGTGCACATGGGCCAGCTTGCAAAAAGAGCACCAAAGTCTTTCCCAAAAAGTGCCAAGTTCTCTTCCTATTTATATATATTGTAAATTCTCATTTGAGAAGGATCCATTCTCTTAGATTTAAGGCAAAACTCTGCCCAAAAATCTCTCGAGCTTGTAAGGTAAAGCTCTGCCAAATTTTACGTTGAATCAGGACTTAGCATTTTTACCTCTATCTAGACTTGAACTTTAAAGTATATGTCTATGTTCTTCTTTTGTGTTAATTCATTATCTTTCATGATTTTCACAGATCAATTATAGCATGTCTAGTGCATTGTGAAGTCTCTTTTCTACAAGTCTACCAGAAGTGTCTACAGCAGGAATATAGGCACATGTGAATAGGTATTAAAGTTTGTCTCAGAACACCTTTGATAGTTCCTTCCTCCCTGTATCTCCATGGACCCCTGACTCACTAAAATAGAAGATTTTCTCACGTCAGATGAAGTTTATGGGCACTTCCTCTTGGTGAAAAGTGTATGTTCAGGCTTGAGTGGATCAAACTTTTCTGGTGTATCACCTTTCATTTTTAGGCTTAGGTTCTATTTTCAACATCTTTCTCTCCCTTTTCATCCCCCCCTTTTTCCATTTATTTGTTAGCAGTAGGAGAAACTAGGGCCTAAAAGATACATTAGAGGGAGCTAGCCCTTATCTAGAGACTCTCCCCTCTAGCTTCACCAGTCCCACGGGTGAGAGGGGAGTTTCCATTGTTGTGTGTGGAAGGGCGGGAGCTAGGCATCCTGCCCCCAGGTGCAATCCACTATGTCAACAGGTTGAGAATAAAAATTCAAGATGAGTTGAGCATGGTAAGGTTGCATATCATGTAAGAAGCTTATCAATTTGCACTAAACATTGAGGACAATCTCTATAGAAGACAATAAAGTATGTGAAAAGGTAGAGAAAATTTATCAAGAAGTCAATGAAATTCTAGAAGATGACATCATACCCATGAAGCTTATAAGTTTACATTGAAAGTTGAAGACATTTATTTCTAGAAGACATGAAATTACATCAAAAGGTAGAAGAAAATTATCAAGACGTAGAAGTCAACCAAATGCTAGAATATGACATCATACCCATGAAGGAGAAGTTGTCGCTTGTCATAATCATAATCATGCACACAGAGTAATAACATACCATTCAATAGAAAGATAAAAAAATGGTAGATGAATAGGATTCTCTAATACATCTATTTTATGAGTGTCCATAAGCACAAAATGATGGAAATAGGAGGAATAAAACAAAGACTCATTTTATTCAAGTTAATGAAGAATTGGTTGCATCACATAAACATACTAAAGAATTAGAACATGGATAAGCTCTCATGATGAAGAGAGTGTTGTTAAAATAAACATATAATAACTATGAACTAGTGTAAAGGAATATTCCTATAAAACCATTTAAAAATTAGGAGGTAAGTGTTGGAAAGTTATTATTGATAGTGGAACTTATGGAAAAATCGATTGTCCAATAAGATGGTAGTTAGGTTGGGTTTACAAATAGTAGCACACCCAAATCCTTATAACGTGTAATGAAATCATGTGTTGGTAAATGAACAATGTTTAGTCCATTTTCATATTGGTTCATATAAAGAGGAGGTTTGGTGTGATTTTATGCCCAAGAATGTGTGTCATGTTTTATTGGGTAGACCTGGGTAATTTGATAGGAAATCTATGCATGATGGAAGAGAAAATAATGGTAAAATGTTTACCCTAAGTCCATTAAAGGAAAGAGATAAAGAAGTGACAAACAACACTAAAGTTATGATAATTTTTGGAATGTAGTAAAGAAAGAGATTAAATGTTTGTCTTTCATTTTCAAACCAATGCAAGTTGGGACAATAGATAAAATAGATGAAATACCAATTTAAGTGAAGGTATTGTTTAGTAAATACACATAGATCATCTCAAATGATCTACTATAAGGATTGCAAATAATGATAAATATAAGTCATCACATGGATTTGGTTACAAAATATAGTTTTCCAAACAAGGAAACAAATATATTGACACTCACATAGAATTAAGTGGAACATATGAAAGTTTAAGTGTTTTGGAAAAGGGTTTGATAGGATAAAGTTTGAGCCCATGTGTAGTTCCAGAAAGTTAGAACCAACTAAGGGTGGAGAATGACGAATGTGTACCAATTCTCAAGCAATCAACAACATAAAACTAAGGTACATGATTCCAATACATCAAATGTATGATTTAATGGGTTGTTTTGGTGCAAAAAAGTACCTCAAAAATATTGATTTAAAGAATGGGTATCATCAAATTCGAATCCATGAAGGTGATGAGTGGTAGACCACATTGAAAACAAAGGAAGGTGTGTATAAATGGTTGGACATACCATTTGAATTGGAAAATACATTGTATAGTTTCATGATACTCATGATTGAAGAGATAAAACCATATTTGGGTAAGTTTGTGACTATGTATTTCTACATTATGATTATATTAAATAAAACAAAAGAACATACACTTATCTAGATAAGTGTTGCAAAGGCTAAGAGAGGAAAATTTGTTGATAAACTTGGAAGATAAAAAGTTTTATGGAAATAAAATTGATTTACTTGGGTTTTGTGGTATCTAAGGATGTATTACAAATGGATATGGAAAAGGTTAAGGCTACCTTGGAGTGGCCACCACAAAAGAGTATGCTTGAAGCTAGGAGTTTTCATGGGTTAGGTAGTTTCTATACAAATGTCATCACAAACTTTGGTGGAATTTATACTCTAATAACCAAGACCATGATGCAATAAAAAATAGTTTAAATGGACACTTGAAGATGAGAAAATATCTAATTTTTTTAATAAAAAGGTAATCAGACAACAAGTGTTGGCATTTTTCGATTTTAACAAGTTGTTCCAAGTTGATTGTGATGTTAGTGGGAAAACAATAGGTATTGTTTTAAGTCTAGAGGGTATACTTATAGCTTATTTTAATGATAAGTTGAATGATGCAAAGAGGAAATACTTTGTGTGATCAAGAGCCCTATGGAATTGTGCAAACCCTTAAAAAGTGGATTGACTACTTTATACTAAAGATTTGTCTTGTACACAAATGATCAAATATTGCAATTTATCAAAAATCAAGGTAATTTTAATCAAATCCATATAAAGTGGGTATAATTCCTTAAAAATTACTCATCTTTTTTAAAATATATAATTAGAAAATATAACAAAGTTGCTAATGCATTGATTAGAAGTCTTTTGTTAATCAAGATGCTGGTTGAAGTAGTGGTAGTTAATTCAAAGAAATAAATGCATAAGAAAGAGGTTGATTTCAAAGACGCATAGAAAACATATAAAATTCCAATCAACATTGGTAGAACTCTATGTCTAGATCTCTTTTTGTAGGATAATTTATTATTCAAAGGGATAATGTTGTGCATATGTCAAGATTTAATAAGGGAGATATTTATCAAATAAATGCATAAAGGAGGATTAGTTTGTCACCTTGTCATGGATAATACAATAAGACAATTTAATGAGAGATATTATTTTCCAAGAATGGATATAATGTGAAGAAGTTTGTGTAAGGTTGCATTATATGTTAGTATTTCAAGGGTATAAGTCAAAAATGAAATATTTTACAAGCCATCACCTATACCAGATAGACCATATGAAAATAGAAGTATGGATTTTATGTGTGGATTACCTTGCACTCAAAAAGGTAATGATTTAGATTTTGTTGTTGTGGGTAGATTTTCAAAGATGGAACATTTCATTGCATGTAATAAGAATAATGATACTTCCAGCATAGAAAACTTGTTTTTCCTATAAGTGGTGAGATTACATGGACTGAAAAAAATCTTAGTATTTGATAGGGGTACAAATTTTGCTGGTAATTTTTGGAGAACATTATTTTAAATGTTGGGTACAAATTTCAATTAAGTTTATCCTATCACCCAGAAAATGGAGAGTCAAATTAAATTTGTGAACATAAGTATTGAAATCTTCTTGAGATTCCTTGTGGGAAATGAGATGGGCCAATGGAATTTGGTCTTACCACAAGCTAAATTTTCATACAATAATTCAATGATCCAAAGTACAATAGATACGCCATTGTAGATAGCATACATAGACAGTCTTAGAGGTGTTACATGAAGTTAAAAGACTTGGTAAATATGAGAATGGGAATTTTTGAAGCTGAGGAATTTACATAATACATATAAAAGAGGCACATAATAAGGTACATGAACAATTAAAAAAAAGTATTGACAAATACAAAGAGAATGTTGATCAAAAGAAAAGAGAAAAGGAATATCAAGTGGGTGACTTGGTTCTAGCACATTTGAGGAAAGAAAGGTTTCCGAAAGGGACCTATAACAAACTCAAGTGGAATAATATTGTATCATGCAAAGTTAGGAGATTATTTTCAAAGAATTATTATGATATTGAGTTTCATGAAGGTATGGATATATATCCAATATCTAATGTGGCAGATTTGTATGCTTACTATGAAGGATAATTAGTTGATGGCATGAAAACATAATATTTTGAATCTCATGATTGAAGACAAGTACCCAAAAAATAAAATAGAAAAAATATACGATATCCTTTATTATAAAGTTGTCAAAAATACTAGAGGATGAAATATATGGAATATTTGTCCAAATGAAATAACATAGTAGTCAAAGATACAACTAGATTGAATGCAACTAAAGTTGGTTTTTATGACCACACTTTAGAGGATTCAATCCAATTGAGTAGGGGCTCACATTTTTCATCTACCCATGTGTCTAATATAGGAGCATCCTTGATATTGAATGGTTATTTGACATTAATATAAAATAGTTTTAATATTTTAGGTTTGAAGTTATATGGGATGACACATGTTATGAGGACATATGTTCTTTTTTGTCTTATTTGATATTTCAAACCTCTAGCTTTCATGTCATCTCAAAATTTATCTGGATTCTATGTTGCTTCTAGTTTTGTAGCTTCCTTGCATTTCTCTAAGTTTTCTATGCATTTTTTGGTTTCTACTAGTTTTGAGATTATTTATATTTGTTTGAGTTTTTTCCGTATGTTTTCTATCTATTTCATGAAATAAGATAAATCCAAGTGTCTTCCTATCATAAATGGGTGTTTTTGATAATTTCCTTTTATATTTGATGATCGAACACATTCTATGATTCAACATTTTTAGAACCATGATTATACCATGAGTTTTACATAGGTTCAACATTTTCCTTTCACCTATGGTCTCCATTATACTTTGTGGGTTGAGATCTTACCAATTGTCATCTATTCACAAGATATCACTCACACTCTATTGTATCCTTTACCTCCAAGTTTTAGTTTTATCTCTATGCAATGAGAGCTCAATAAGTGCCAAGTAATTATGGAAGCTTACTTGGGACCAAAGATTTTTCTTTTTATTTTTATCTTCATTTCATTATCTCTCTATGCAATGGTAACTTGACAAGTGTCAATTTATGTAGGTCCCTAATTAAAAAGGTTTAAAATTTGATTTAATGAATTAAAATTGCTTCCTAAAATGAGATCTTGACACTTGTCATCATCTCATGAAGTGGTCAGGAACTGATTTATTAACTTTATCCTTAGCTTCCTTATCTCTGAAACCCAATGACAATATAATATCGTGTCCTAATTTTTGGCATTTTGTATATATAAACAAAAAAATTAGGCACTAAATATACTTGATTCTAGATGTCTAAAATGAACAGACACATATTTTTATTAGCTTTGATATATAGAGATGTAAGTCATCCATATATTTTTTTAAACTTTGAAATTTGTTAAATATTGTTTAGGATTTAATTTTTAGTCAAATTTTAAAGTAATTTTGGTCGCCTATTGGGACACAATATTATACATATAGAATTTATCTCTGATTTATAACTTAGATGTGCCTTTTGAAATAATATGTTGATGTATGCCAAGGTCTCATGAATCAATCTCACTAAGGGTTGTATTTTTTTTGTTTCTCTTGGTTCCACTTTTCAATTGGTTCCATGTAGAGAGATGTAAACACACAACTCCATCTAAACATTATCTCTATTATTTGTTAGAGGTACAATCATTGGGGGGTAAATTAGTAATGCAAGTAATTCAATTCCAATTCTAAAACTTCAAACTCTTAACCACTCAACATAAGCATTTATGAAGCATATAAAGTAGTTATTGCAATGAACAATGGAAACTATGCAAGATCAACACACATAACACACAAATTATGTGGGAAACCATCATGGGGATAAAAAATACTCTCAATTCTACAAATAAGTGGACTAAAATCCTATAGTATATTTACAAACAAGAGGCTTTAGTGAAGTACCCACTTCACAAGGAGCACCAACCCCTAAGCATGAACAAGCACCCACTTGTCCTAGATGTTGAGCACCCACACAAAACCTTATGATATCAACACTTCTTGAGCTCTGATTTCCTTCAAATCTGATGGAGAAATAGTGAATATCAATTCTATTCAAACCTTCATACTCTCTCAAGCCTTTACACACAAGCAAAATATCCAAAACAACCTTTTGGATCACTTTACACTTCTTCGCTCATCCTTAATCTTTAACTATACAAGAACACTATTATATCATCATAAATATGACATATAGGTCACAAAAATATTACTCACACTACTCTTATCATCAATCCATCCATCAAGTACACTCACACTTCTCTTTTCTTCGTTTGTTAGCTCTAAAAACCTTCATCTTTGTTTATGCCTTTTATAGAGCCTTCATGATCACCACCTTCTTGGTCAGACATAAGACATACCTTAACTCTGAATGATTATATCACACTTATAATAATATCAAAATCATCCACATAGGTATACCATAGCTTTTATATACCACCCTTAAGCACCAACACCTTTTATTTAGGCATAAGAAGCCCTTTTAGGTCCATGGAGAACTATTCATCCTTTTAACACTTCATCGAGCAAAACTAAGAACATAAGACCACTTCAAAGCACACAAGTCCTCTCCATATCACCCCTAAGATACCCTCAAGTGATTACATTCATCACTACACACATCTTCATATGAAAAACCTATCAATCATTTGCATTAGACATGAAAACACCATGAATGAAACAAAAGTCAACTTGTAAGCAATTGTTCATACGAAAGATAGATTGGTCAAACCTCCAAAATCCATACAGATTATCCTCATCAAGTATAAAACACTCTCCAATAGATAATTCACCTTGAAACACCCAAACACCATCAATAAAAAATCAAACATCCTTATTAGGTCACTTGTAGAAGAAAGTCAAACCCTCAGTCAACTTTGGACCATAATAAATCCAAGTGTATGACCAGTCAAACCTCCAAATCATTTTTCCTAGATTTCCCTTGAAGCTATATACCACTTTTATTATTATACCACCATCAAATTAATTCATCATCAAAATTTATATAAAAAATAATGAGGACTAGTTTTCCTTTGTAAATTCAAATATTTGAATTCCAATTGTCACTTTTTAATGCAAATTTGACTATGGAAACTAGTGAAATCTGCAAGGGAAACCAACTTTGCACTACCATAACTTTTTCTAGAAATCATTTCAATACATAAAATTTAAAACACATGATCTAGGCATAAATCTAAACAAACCCATGTGATCACTTTCTTTTGATACCTTCACACATGTGAATGTTGATGTAATCAATTTGCTTACTCGAGAAGATATGCAGAGATGACTAGGATAACCTAGACCTTCACAAGACTATTCCAATGAATTATTTTCACTTTTAAAATTACCCCAAGAACTCTTGAACCATCATATGACCCTTAAAACATGGTCAACACATCATCAACATCCATCACCTTGCCTAACCAAGCAAACATAGCAGGGTCCATGCATGATCACTAAGGCACATTTTGTCATTGAGAACCATGCATACATCTTGACTCATGGACACTCTTGGCCACCTTAGGGACATAATTTACAAACACTCAAATACATGCCCATTTTTAATTGATGTCAACACTTGTAAATTTTTTCAAAGCCAACAACAAAGCTATGCATGTACTCTTTCTCCCTTTACAAACACTTTCTCCCCCTTTGACACAATGACAAAGTGGGCTTACATGTTGATATTGAGGACCTATAATTTTTTTCAAATCCAACATCAATAATTTATCTCCTCTTATAGATTATAGAAACTCCCCATATCACTATGCATACCATTCCTTACCATGACTACCTCAAAACTACTCATTGACAACACTCTTCTTTGATCATGCATTGTAATATGAACAAGAAATGAACAATATTAAACAAATAGGAGTAATCACATCTTGAGAAAACTGAGAGTGACTCCCCCTAAGTCACATAACCTTGATAACCTATTGATCACCTTCTAACCATCTCCAACCATGATGATATTTCATAGTTACCTTCAAATTTTCTCTCACAAGCCACCCATAGAATGAAGAGTGGTAATTCAATCTCTTTCTCAAACATATATGATGCATAAATCCAAATTAAAAACATATTTAGGGACAACCATACCTTTGTCTTTTGAATAAAATGGCCAAAAACCACTCTTCTTCACACTAGCCTTGATTGTAGGCGTAGTAGCCCTACCTAAACCTTGCATAGCCCATACCTTTCTATGTATGCATCCTCATGACTATAAATTTCATATCTAGAGTAAAATCATAATCCCCATCATGCACACCAATAATCATCATCCAAATCTTCCTTTTTACTATAGCTCCTTCATAAATTGACCTGCCAATTAACCCTCTATTTGCACAAAATCTCAATCATAGGTCAAAATATACACTTCTATATGACTTTAATGAAAGTTTTAAGAACCCTTTTGTCCATTTCAATACACTAAGCAGCCTCAAACATCAAATCCTTTGGGAAGGTCACTAACTCTCTTGGTACAAAACCTAGGGCATCAAAGAGAAACATGGTCAACTTACCACCTTCCAGTCAACGTCAACTCCTAAATATTCTCTCACACTTTTAGGTAACTATTACACACTTATGGACCAATTTTTGATATTTATTCCTTTGGGAACCCATATAACCATGAAATGGTTTTTGACCTGCTACCCCTTAAGTAAGGCCTGTCATACCTGAGAGCCTTCAAAAATATTCAACTTGATCTCAAAATATCTTCAAACCCTAAAACCACCTAGAACACACATGTATGAGGTCAACACACCCTTATATTTTATAAAGTCACTTTTAACACTCACCAATCTTCCATTTGACACCTGGAACTAGTCAAACTATGCATGTGGACCCTATGTACATAGCAATCATTATGCCAAAACACCTTAGAATGATCATGTAAGCCTTATGACATATAATCAACACTTTTTTCACATGAACACATCAAATCCAATTGGACTCTACCCTTGGTTAGCTTTATAGACATTAAATGCATCAATTTTACAAGATGAACACACACTAGGCAATGAACACTAAGCAAAATGCTCAAATTTAAAAAATGGTCATGAATGAATATTTTTAATATATGATCACATCTAAACCCATGGAATACACTTGTACAATTCTTCTCCACACTCCATATAAACCTTACCTTCATACTACATGTTTTGACCTTCTAAACCAAGCATCAAAATTTGACTAAAACTTATCTTTAGGACCAATGTCCCCAAACAAAACTCTTGAAGCTTTTCACCATATACATATGGAGAAAATTAATGGACTTGTTGTTCCCCCTTAACCAATGACTTTCTATGATCAACACAAGGCTTGGTAACTGTTATAACTTAGAATTGCACCCTTGTGGGAGAGTTTTTCAGGCTCTCCCACTTCCAACCATAAGCATGGGAACAACCTCAAGATGTGGGTGTCCTATGGTGGGGTTGAGCCTCTAGGATTTTTAAAGAGGCTAGTTCCTCTCGGTGGATCACCTAAACTACTACTAAAATAAAATTTTAATGAGAAAATGGTTAGAAGGGGAAAAAGGGCTCTTAAGAAGGCTAACCAGGTGATGCATAAATTTAAAATGGGAAACTCCCATAAGCTTGAACCCAAAATAATTATATAGAGGACAATACTAGATTACACAACCTCAAGATCAAGTTGGTTGCATAAATAGTTCATGGAGGAGGTTCAGGGAAGTGATGAATGCAAATAGAGAGGATTTATAAGACTCACTGGAAGTTCACATTAATGGAAAAAAGAACACTCAACCAGACGTACAAATAACATCAAAAAATCCTTAAACAAGGTCAGAAAGGAGGACCATGGATGAGGAAGACTTTATTTCACATGATGCCATAGTACGTAGCTCAACAGACACAAGTCCAAGGTGAGAGACAAGCAAAGAAAAATCCTTTATTGCATAAGAGGTGGTTCTTACAAATGCTTGGCAGGGTCGAGCCTAACCAACTGAACATATCTTTTGATATTTCTAAGAGCATCCCATCTCCCAAGAAGATAAAAAAATCTAAAACTGGGAACCCTTTACAATGGAAAATTGTGAGATATATATAGTGAAAGGAAGAGAGAGAAAAAGGGATATGTGAGAAAAAGGGAAGAGGGAAGAAGTCACTGAGTTGTTGATGACTGGGACTTATGTTGTTGTCCTCCTTTGACCATGAAATGAGTCACCCAAGATCACTACCAAATCTCCTCGAGCCATTCCCGCATTCAAGTCCTTTCCTTTTGAACTGACAAGGCCATATCAGAGGTAGTTGTATGTTCTCTCCTTATGTGAATGAGTCAATCCCTGCATTAAGACTCTATGTGCTCCTTTTACTTTCATGTGTCCTACCTAAAAAAGGACAAAGTCTCCATAGATGCCTGTGAGCTATCGATCTCCCCACTAGTTGGATTCGCTCAAGCCACTTGTCACTGACTGATTAGCCCTTCAGATTTATGCTTCGAGAGGACTTGTCTTTTTGAGAACTTGAGAAGTACTTCTAAGACCAAATTAGGCTTTTAATGTCTCATTACTTATTCTGGGTTTCTAACTGCTCACAACTTATGAAGTAATTAAGTGGTGCTCATATGGAAACCTAAAGTCTGAATACTTTGCCATTTTTCTTCCTGAGTTATGTCCATTTTCTTCAAACTGGAAAAATTTTTGTATGTGGGCAAAAAATGGCAAGCTATAACATAAGCTAATACATTCTATACCAAAATGGGATTGGTCCTAAAGACCAATCAACAACTCTGCATACCTCTATACTTTGCTCATCATCTAGAATACACACACTTGCTTCTACACATGAAAGATGTTTCCTAAGAAGCATAGGTGGAGACACCCACTTGTCATAGAGGGACTAAAGGTCACAAAATTTAGGAGACTCCCATATCTCCATGCTCTCACTTGACTTGTCATCCTGCCTCATCATAAAATTTACTTTGACTGGGTTCTTATCTTTTAGGTAGATAAGGCTTGTTCTTTGACACTTGAACTTGTACCTTGTTCTATCATGACAAATAGTCCATTTTGAACCTATTTTTAATTCACCTCCTTGGGTCTCCATTCGTTATGGTTCCTTTTGTTCATTTTATGATGGTCATTATTTGAAGTAGAATTCTGACCATTCCTATAGAACCTTGCTATGTGACCTCTCTCTTGACACTTAAAACAAATCAAGTTTCCCTAATTGTACATACATTATGTATGGGTTATATTATGACTCCTTGAAGTTTCATTATCCCATTCATAAATCTGATCACATGATTTCTTGATGAAGGCATTGTAAGACCTTGCAATATGACCAATCCCTTGACACTTGTAGTACAAGATGTCATGCTTTCCTTGTGAACCTATTGACTACCTTGAGTGATTATATTCTTCATGCTTGTCATTATCTTACTCATAATTCCATGCAAATATCTCATTAGGAGCTTTTCTCTTACAATCAATGATCATATGACCAAACTGATAACAAGAATAATAGTAACCATTGAAAGAGTTATCATACCTTAATGCATTGGGTTTCTTGATTTGATTTGAAATTTTGTAGCTTTTGAAGTTATCCTTCTTATTAATATTGTCAATCTTCTTGTCTTTACTAGTATTCTCCTTAGCATGATTAGTCTTTTGATCTATCATCACTATCTTCTCAATCTTCTTATCATTTTAAACATCTTCATGAAACCCTAGGCCTGACTTATAATTTGAGACCTTTTGACTGCTCAATAGGTCATTAATATCAATTGATCTTTTCTTAAATTTTTGATATGTTTCAAGCTTGCTCATGGATTGATCTAGTTTCACCTGCAAAGACTCTATTTCTAGTTTAATTTTGACACATTCTTCATCCTTATTCTTTACCTTTTTAATAAGGGTACAAACCTAAGTTTTAAGATGTTGAGTGATCTCATCATCCGCTTTGACTTTATTGCTCAACCTTTCTTCAAAGAACCCAATTTGATCCTCATAGGTCTTGATCAAGGATGCTTGCTTTTTGTTCTTTCCTTGTAGAAGCTTCAACTCTTCCAAGGTATTTAGATATTTGTCTTCAAGAGTGACTTTCCCATCTTTTTCTGCTAGGCTATCTCTACCAAAAATATCTTTGTCCAAAGAACATTCACCTTCATCATCCCCAAGACCCATGAACAGTGTCTCCTTGTCCTCATCATGAGATGAAGCATCACTATCCGATGTGTTTCTTCTTATTCAGTAGATGAGTTACTATCTTCTTCATGGTAAAGGCTCTTACTACCTTTGTATGACTTGTTCTTGCCATTTTTCTTGTTGAAGAACTTTTTGTACTTTCTAGGACCCTCATATTTCTTGTGCTCATCCTCATGAGATTCTTGATGAGCTTCCTTATGTTCAAACTTGCTTCTATCTGGACACTTAGCTACAAAATGACCAACTTTACCACCCTACATTCAATTTTCTTATAATCATGGCGTCAAGTTGATCTTCATTAAGATCAAAGTCTTCAAGACTTAACTTGCTCTTCTTGCCTTTTATCTCCTTGATCACCCTGGAGGTTGTTTCCTTCTTTGGTGGTTTGTATTCATTGACTCTCATCTCATAAGTAGTAAGGATGCCATGCAATTCATCCATCTTGATCTTGGTAAGATCATGAATTTCTTCTACAATAATTTTTTTTAATCAAACTTGAAGGTGAGAGACCTTAATACCTTATGTACTATAATAGCTTCTTCAATCTCCCCTCCAAGACCTATGATCATGTTCACCACCTCATCAACCCTTAGAAGATAGGATGCCACAGTATCTTTTTCCTTCATTTTGAGGCCCTTAAATTGTTTTCGATAGGTCTATAACTTAACCAGCTTAACCTTTGAATCCTCTTCATAGATTATCTATAATTTATCCTAGATTTCCTTGGCAGACTTGCAATGAATTACCTTGGTGAATTCAGCCTTTGACATGCCAAAAATGATAGCATTCATAGCTATAGAATTTTTCTCACTCAACTTCTTGTCATTTGCACTAGTTGGAGGAGTAGGTGGTGTAGAATACCCATCCATAATAAATTGCCAATTATCAAAACCTAGAGACATGATATAGGTATTCATCCTTGAATTCCAAAAAGCATAGTTGGATCCATTGAACAATGGTGTTTGCTTAGTAGAGAAACTTCCTTGCATTTGATGACTACCCATTATACCCTTGATCACCTTCAAGTCGTTAAACTTGAAAAGAAGGTATGGATTTGATATCAATTATTATAGGTACAATCACTGAGAGGGTGGGGTGAATCAATGATGCAAGAAATTCAATTCCAATTCCAAAACTTCAAACTCAACTACTCCACATAAGCATTTATGAAGCATACAAAATAGTTATTGCAATGAATAAATGAAACTTTACAAGATCAACACACATAACACACAGATTATGTGGGAAACCCTCATTGGAGATAAAATACAATCTAAATTACACAAATAAGTGGATAATAGTCCTATAAGAGATTTATAAATAAGAGAATTTAGTGAAGCACCCACTTTACAAGGAGCACCAACCCTTAAGCATGTATAAGCACCCACTTGTCCTAGATGTTGAACACCCATACAACACCTTCTGATATCAACACCTCTAGAGATTTGATTTCCTTCCAATCTAATGGATAAATAGTGAATGACAATTATATTCAAACCTTCATACTCTCTCAAGCCTTTACACACAAGCAAAACATCCAAAACAACCTTTTGGATCACTTTACACTTCTTCGTTCATCCTCAATCTTCAAATCTATAAGAACACTATTATATAAATATATATATGACCTCTAGGTCACACATATTCCTCATACTGCTTTGTTCTTCAATCCATCCATCAATCACACTCACACTTCTCTTTTCTTCGGTTGTTAATTCTAGAAACCTTCATGATCACCACCTTCTTGGTCGGGCATAAGACATAAAGTAAATCTTAAAGCTTCTATCACCCTTAGAATAGGATCAACATCATCTACATAGGTTGACCATAGCTTTGATAGACCACCCTTAAGCACCAACACCTTTCAATTAGGCCTACGAATCCCTTTTAGGTCCATGGAAACCTATTCATCCTTTTAAAACTTCAGCGAGCAAAACTAGGAACACGGGACCACTTAAAAGCACATAAGTCCTTTCCATATGGACCCTAAGACACCCTTAAGTGATTAAATTCATCCCTACACACCTTTGCATATGCAAAGCCTATCAATCATTTGCTTTGTACATGAAGACACCATGAATGAAATAAAAGTCAACTTGTAAGCAATTGTTCATACTGAAGATGGATTTGTCAGACCTACAAAATCCATAAATATGATCCTTAGGGATTCTAAAACACTATTAAATATATAATTCACCTTGAAACATACAAACACTATCAAAAAACATTCAAACATCCTTATCAGATCACTTGTAGAAGAAAGTCAAACCCTCAGTCAACTTTGGACCACAATAAATGTAAGTGTATGACTAGTCAAACTTCCAAATCATTTTTCTTCGATTTACCTTGAATTTATTTACCACTTTTATTTTTATACCACCATCAAATTCATTCATCTTTAAAATTTATAGACAAAATAATGAGGACTAGTTTTCCTTTATAAATTCAATTATTTGAATTCTAATGGTTACTTTTTTAATGCAAATTTGACTAAGTATGGAAACTAGTGAAATCTATTTGGGAGAGAAACTTTGCACTACCATAACTTTTGTTAGACATCATGTCAAGACCTAAAACTTGAAACACATGATCTAGGCACAAATCTGAATAAACTCATATGACCACTTTTTTTAGACATCTTCACACATGTGAGTGTTGATGTCATCAATCTGCTTACTCAAGAAGATTTGCCTAGATGACTAGGATACCATAGACCTTCACAAGACTACTCCAATGAATTCATTTCACTTTCACAAGCACCCCAAGAACTCTTGACCTGTCATATGACCACTCAAACATGGTCAACACATCACCAACATCCACCACCTTGCCTAACCAAGCAAACATAGTAGGGTCCATGCATGATCACTAAGACACACTTTGTCATTGAGAACCATGCATACATCTTAACTCATGGACACTCTTGACCACCTTAGGGACATCATTGACAACACCTCAACATTATTTGTTTTTGTATGGGTTTAATCCAATAAAATACTATCAAGGTGATGAACTATGATATGATTTGTGTAAAAATGAGAGGTCGATACGTGTTAATATTTTGTGAGCTCTTCTCACAAAAGGATTTTCCCCTTGGTTAAACTTGAAATTTGGATTTTTACAACAACATGCTGACACATGGAGCAATCTTATTTGTTTTTTTCTTCTTCTTTATTTTCATTGTGTTTTAATTACCATGAACATGACTCCATTTAAAACTAGGTGAAAGGGTTTTGAATTCTAATCAAGAATAAATTAGATTATCCCATAGATTTACATGATTTGGAGTTACAAAAATGAAGATAAAACTAGGAATTTCTTGACATGCCATCCATTAACTTTGAAAAAAATGTTAATCATAAGATATATTACAGGAAATCAGTCTTTAATTGGCTTCATGATTTATTTCTTGGGATTAGCTTTTAGGGGGGCTCCCTAGTGGTCTTGCACGAAAAAAATGACAAGAGATATTAATCACCATTAATAAATAGTGACCATGTTTTATGAAAATAATGCTCTACAAGGAAAGAAAATAAAGAGCTTTTGATAAAACTCAAAACGTATTGGCGATGTTTTTTTTTTTAATCATGATGGTGAATCAACCCAATATAAGAGACATTGAGAAGCTAGGATTGAGATTTTAAACGCTGATGTTTTGTGTAAGTGTAATGTCTGTAAGCTTATTTCTATTGTACTAGTCAATAAAACAAATAGTTTGTGGTATTTGAGTCCTATTTTTGAATCTTTATTGTTTGGAGAGAACTATAAAATGATGTTAACTCATGATTAAATACAATTTATATATCATTTTGAAAAATAAACAATCCCATTTGTCTTTAATAGTGGATCTAAAATTATTTGGAGTCAATTTGGTTTATAAGGTGGTTGTTCATTTGACAACCTATTATTGAATGCAAGAAAATGTATCTTGTGGTCTCATCTTGTTTATTTTTGTGATCATGTGATGTCAATTTATGAGCCAATAGGGTTCTTTTTTCGATTCAAGTCATCTATAAATACATATGTATCTTAGTGCATTTAAGCACCTAAAGATTATTATGAAAGAGCATCTAGATATTATTTCAAAGAGAACATACAATTTATATTCACACCGATCTATTGAACATTTACAAACATTTTAGAGAAATCAAGCAAGCATTTATAGAGTATTTTTGATAACACTCAAGTTTGAATAACGACGACACATTGTGTTACATTAATTTACTTGGTTGAAGAATTATTACATTTCTTAACATATTATTTGCGATATTATACATTGTTAAGGGACATAACGAATATTAAGGTAGCTAAACTTTTATGTGATGTAACGTAAGGCCTAAAACACATCGTTTTCCTTGTATATTTTAGCTTCAACTACCTAATTACGATTTGGGGAAGTGCAATTTCATAGTGACTAGCATGAGGTTTTAGAAAACTGAGCATGGTTTTTAGAGCCATAGATTTGACGAATGCAATTTTCAAAAATGTTTGTACCTCCCTGATGCTTCTTAGAGTTGTACTCACTATGATTATAATGTTTAGAAATAAAACTTGACATTTTAGACTAGATCCTCTATTTGCCACAAATTTTTACGATTCTCACTATCTTACCACAAAACCCTAATTTTTGTTGTCATACTTCGACAACTATTTCTAAATATTTTAAAAATTAATATAATCTTCTAGACTCTCTTTAATAAATTATTTTCCCTGGTTGAAAAAAAAATAATTCTAATTCACTCTCTCTAATAAAACTTTGTGCAAGGGCGGGTAACTTAAACCACACGCTAAAGGGAAGAGACGTGGCGCGGGTAACTTAAACCCCACGCTGAAGGGAAGTTACGTGGCAGACGAGAGTAACCCCACGCTGAAAGGAAGAGACGTGGCAGACGAGAGTAACTAGTATTTCAAATCCAGTTCCGATCCAACTGAACGGCTATTTCAAACCCAGTTCCAATCCAACTGAACGGCTATTTCGTTCGCCTTTTTGCTTTTTTTTTTAGGTCCCATCGCCATGACAAGGGATTATATTTCTTCTCAGCTATTTTGGTCCGAATCCATCCCGTACGTAGTTCTCACTATGTACGTTTTAGCCGAAGCTATTTCGCTTTTGCATTATCATTTTTTCTGGTTAGACGTACTAATAGAAAAAGAAAAGAAGAAAGCGGAGGTTCGATGTCTGGGCAAGGCAACGCAATTACTCTCCCTCGCACTGTTTCCATGCCTTGAGGTTTTTCTATGAGGCAAGGAACTTTTATCTGCACATTCTTTTCACTGAAACCCTAGCTAATTTAATTTCTTATTCTTATTCTCGAATGAATATAGACATTAAAAATTAAGAAATTGAAATTCTGGTCTTTTGCTTTGATTAGAGATTCTCTCTTCACTTGATTTGGGCTGTGCTTTGGTGCATAGAGATGACGGGGGTAATTTGCATAATTTGGACCAGATTGAAACCCTAGATCCATGACTGCCAATGATCAAATCAGAAGAGAAACGTGCTAACAAAAAATTGACGCAACCTTAATATTGCAGCTGAGCATATGAACTCCTCTCTTCAAAAGGAAAGAAGAAAGTAGAGGTTCGATGTCTGGGCAAGGCAATGCAACGCAATTACTCTCCCTCACTCTGTTTCCATGCCATGAGATTTTTCTATGAGGTAAGGAACTTTTATCTTCACATTCTTTTCACTGAAACCCTCGCTAATTTCATTTCTTATTCTTATTTTCGATTGAATATAGACATTAAAAATTAAGAAATTGAAATTCTGGCCTTTTACATTGATTAGAGATTCTCTCTTCACTTGATTTGGGCTGTTCTTTGGTGCATAGAGATGACGGGGGCAATTTGCATAATTTGGACCAGATTGAAACCCTAGCTAATTTAATTTAGATGACTGCTCCATGACTGCCAATGATCAAATCAGAAGAGAAACGTGCTATCAAAAAAGTGGCGCAATCGTAATAATGCAGCTGAGCATATGAACTCCTCTCTGCAAAAGGAAAGAAGAAAGCAGAGGTTTGATGTCTGGGCAAGGCAACGCAACGCAATTACTCTCCCTCACTCTGTTTCCATGCCATGAGGTTTTTCTATGAGGTAAGGAACTTTTATCTTCGCATTCTTTTCACTGAAACACTCGCTAATTTCATTTCTTATTCTTATTTTCGAATGAATATAGACATTAAAAATTAAGTAATTGAAAATCTGGCCTTTTACTTTGATTAGAGATTCTCTCTTCACTTGATTTGGGCTGTTCTTTGGTGCATAGAGATGACGGGGGTAATTTGCAATTTGCATATTTTGGACCAGATTGAAACCCTAGCTAATTTAATTTAGATGACTGATCCATGACTGCCAATGATCAAATCAGAAGAGAAACGTGCTATCAAAAAAGTGATGCAACCGTAATAATGCAGCTGAGCATATGAACTCCCCTCTGTTTTTCTTCTGCATTACATATATATAGATAAAAACCATTGTTAGGTGCTGATTTTTGTTTAGGTTCTGTGTGCTGAGTTAAGAAACCTGCCATTAGATAAATCTGCAGCCCTCAAATGTAGGTGAGTTTCTGTAATTTTTTTTTTAACGCGGGTAATGAACTTTTATCTTCATTGAAACCCTATATAATTAAATTTCTTATTCTTATTCTCAGATTGCCCTTCGTATAATTAAAAAATAAGAAATTATAATTGTGGCTTTTAACTTTGATTAGAGATTCTCTATTCAATGATGTAGGTAATTTGCATAATTTGGACAAGATTGATTTAGGATGCATAGCTAATGTCATATTGCAATAATTGAGAAGAGGAACATGCAAGTAAAAAAATGTTTATACCTTAATGCCAGTTACCACGTTCGGCCGGATCTGGGCCAAATCTGGTATGCTGCGCATTTTTTATGGGTTTCAGATTAATCTGTCCAGTTCGGACTGTTTTTAATATAAAAATAAAAAAGATAAAAAATGAACCCCCCTAAAAAACGTGTTTAGCAGGGACACAAACCCTAAAAAATGTGTTTAGAAGTGATAGGAACCCTAAAAAACGTGATTGGGCATGTCTGGGTGAGATATTGGCTATTTGTGAAGGTTCCATATCATCGTAGGAATCTGCGTGTCTGAGTAAGTGCGAGGAATTAAAGCCTCAATAAAATGATGCAACAAAACAACCAGATTCAGCAAAGTCTCTACATAACAAATAGTGTGAACGGAATTATCTTCAATAGACGCTATGGTGTTAGTGATACCAATCAACAAAAAATTGCATTGAATTCTACCAAAGAGGCATTCACCAATGAGGCAACCAACGAGTTAGCAAGGAAAATGCAATGCTAGGCATATATTCTCCACTTGGTGTTCCAGGTATACACCCACGAATCAAGGAGCTGCGAAGGGTGCATAACAACTTGTGTGGGGGGGCCATGTGATTTAAAATTTAATGAAACAAATGAAAACGTTTTACCCTTTCACATGGTCCATCTTTATTTATGGACAGATGAGCAGTATCTTCATCACACTTCATGGACATAATATAATCATGAGTCAAACAAGTCACGATATATCATGCAAAAAGATTTTTGCAAGAAATATTTTTTTGCATGATAACATATTATGAAATACTTTTGCATGATTTCACACACGCACACACACATACATACATACTAGATTTTTCCGCATTTGTTTTCGAACTTTCTTAGGAATTCTGGATTCCATATTTCTTTGCCCTCCCGAATAGATTTGGATTCTCAAACCTGGTAACTATGCCTTATTGAACTCAACCGTAATAATGTAGTTGAGCTTATGAACTCTCTAGATCTAGCAATGTGTTGTTTCCCCTGTACTGTTATATATATATATATATATATATATATATATATATATATATATATATATATATAAAGCCTTTTTAGTTGGTGATGTTTGTTTAGGGTTTATGTGTTGAGTAACCCTCAAATGTAGATGAGTTCACAAAGCTTTCATTGAATGCAGGTTAGTTACGTAATTTCCACAAAATCGTGGCTGCTTATTTCATAAAATAGGTTTGTATATTATATATTTCAGATTTGACTTTAGTTTTTTTTTTTTAATTGAGATTTCTAATCTAGGTTTTTAATTGAGAATCAGGTTTTGTTTTTTGTTTCAGTTGTTTTCAACATTGAAACATGACTTATGGTGGTACCAAAACTGAGAAATACATCACTCTCACCAGCATTAGTAAATGACATTTGCATTTCATTGCTTGGACAGTCCCAACCACAACAAGCATTACTTCTTCAAAATATGAAATTTGGCATGAGTTCTGCTGGATTCCAGAGCTTAGCTGATTTACCTTTTACACTGCGTTCTATGACAAACTTTTCTCAAAGTACGCGTGAACATGTTTTTTGTACTCTAAAGTGCACTATAACTTGAGAGGACATATTTTACCTCAAAATGTTCTTCTCCCAAGTCTTAAGAGGCAGATTCAATCAAGTCATGAGCTCGTAGCTCAACAACACTAACAGCCACAGGTCCAACACACACCAACAACAACATTTGAAATACCCACAACAACAGGTTCTTCTAAAAGAGTATCTTCAACAGTCACAGCTTGTGCCATCAATCCCATGCAACAAACCCAACTTCAAGGTGCAAAACAATCTATTTTTCAATCAGCTCAGTCATCTACTCTTAAAGCAACTCAGAAATCTTTAATTTGTCACTCTCAGCCCTCTGTTCTTCATCCTGCTCAACAACACCAGCTGTTTGTTCTTAGGCAACAACAATCTGTTTTAAAACAACAGTTACCCATTCTTCAACAACAACCACCATCAATTATGAATGTTTCAAATATGCAGACACAACAACAGATTATACAATTGAAGGTTGTTGGATGTCCCAACAAGTAAAATATGTTAATCTCTTATATAAATCTATTTCTTATATTCTACCATGTTCTCATTTGAATCATGATTGAGATAGATGACACATTTTATCCATAGCTACTATCTATTTGTTGCACATGGTAGACTTGATCTAGCATGGAACGAAGGTATACGTTTAATATTTTTTATATTTTAGCATAATAGAAAATTTTCAGTGGCCTTATATTTTTAGGAAATTAATTTGAGCTAGTTTGGTCATTTGTGGAAATTAATATAATTTTTATTTCTTTCCTTTTCCTAAACTTAGTGAGGAGAGAAAGCATTTTTGTTTGGACCCATATATCAGTAGATGAA
This sequence comes from Torreya grandis, assembly GCA_037957365.1. NCBI lineage: Eukaryota > Viridiplantae > Streptophyta > Pinopsida > Cupressales > Taxaceae > Torreya > Torreya grandis. Next base: position 1,053,163 of record JARHVA010000091.1, on the reverse strand, counting down.
ATGTACATTTTTTAGAGCTGCTACATTGATGGTACTGCCTTTCTTCTATTAGCTGTGAAAATTAGTTGATTTACAACCCACATTCAGTCCAATTTTGCCATTGATTCATCAATTGCACAATTTGTTAGTTATATATGATATTCGAGTTATACCTATATAAGGACAATTTTATTCCAATATAAAATTGCTGCATATATTTCAATATAAGATTTGCTTAGCAAGTTGAATGTGAGAGTTCGACCTCTACTCCACTAGCTAGGCATCAACTGCAGTATTTCATTCTCACTTTTCATTTATGTAAGTCGTGTCAAGTTTATAAGCTCAGCCGGTAATGGAAGCAATCAAATCAGTTGTGTTCCCCAATGATTTAGATATGGTATGGAGAAATTTATATAACCTTATTTAGATATTCAGTAGATCTTTAGATATGTAGCAGATATGTAATGAGTTGCCATATTCTAGTATGATTCTATCCAATTGTGCCTTGCAATCATTTGGACCCCCAAAATTTTTTGATTAAAAACCTAAAGATTAATATTGAATGATGCATGGTTTTTCCCATCCTTATTGAGATACCTTAGCCAATTTATCAACCAATTGTTATTTGAGATTTGAATAATCCCTATTAATAACAAGGGATGTTTTCCACAGTTCTAAGTCAGTTGCTTTTAAAATTAAAACATACCAATATCTGATAATTGTCTTCACCTTATTTTCCAAATGGTCAATTGTAGTGGATTTATATATGCAGACACCATCTTGAATGGATGGTTGGTGTAGGATGAAGTTGGAATGTCTAGTCAGTGAAATAGAACTCCATTTAATGTGAACAAAATCTAATTAGACCTAAATACTGTGTTACAGGAGGGAAATACACCCACAGACTAAAAGGTTTCAGGTTTGTCTTTAGCAGGAATGAAGCCACAATTGCTGGGATCACATTGTAAGGACTCAAAACTATGATGGTACCCATTTGTATTGTTCATTGCTAAAAAGTCAAAAAATTATTGTTTGTGAATAAAATCTTTGCTTAATTTGACAAGAATGTATACATTGTATGGACTCAACACTATGATGGTACCCATTGTATTGTTCATTGCTAAAAAGTCAAAAAATTATTGTTTGTGTAAAATCTTTGCTTAATCTGACAAGAATGTATAAAACCAGGTTCTTGACTCTCCTAATAGTTTTGGCAAATCTCTGCAACTGCTTATAAGCTCCTGGGAAATATAGATTAAAATATTAAAAAAAGTATGATAAATTGAGGAATAAAAAAAGTGTAGCAGACCTGATGTATTAACACCATAGAAATGGAATGCGGTAATCAGTTTGGCTGAAAGTAGCGCATATCAGGTTTACCTATGGCCTATCTCTAAATTAAATTATAGATGACTGTTTTGACTAAATGTCTACCAAATAATTTCAGAGGTTAGCATGAATTATAGATTAAGATAATTTTTTAGAACGAGTTTCTGATATTTCTGGTTAGAGCTAGAAAATTGGACCATGACAAAGAAGAGGATAAAAATTCCCTTAGTTGAATTAGATCATCACTCTAAATGAAAATAGTAAGGAGAGCTAACATAGGGTATTTCTGCTACACATTGAAAGAAAACACTCATAATGCTTTACCATTTACTTTCTCTTCTTCTTGTCATAATCTCTGGGTTAATTTTGGGTAGAGTTTTTAGCTTTAGTTGAGTCTTTGGGCTTTGGATGGTTTTAATTGTACTGAATTATTTTAATTTTTTTAGCTTATACATACCATAAGTTTTTAAGGTTTAGGTAGTTAAGGTTTAGGTAGCCATAGTTATTTGGCAATTGGTAGGGGCATATGATTACCATTTGTGGCGAGATGCATTTATAGCAAAAGAAAACAAGGAAAGGTTCCCTACTGTTGTCAACCTGGAGCTGCACCCTGAATCGAAGACATGCATGAAATGGCCAATCCTCTATCCAGTTGAAACAATGGGATCTTCTCACGAGGGTGGGTGCCTCAATGGTGAGAAGAACCTTCAGACAAGGCTGGTTCCTGTAAGATGTATCAATGGATCTGTAATCTGTGCTACGAATCTACCATGGAAAAGGGAAAAAGAAACTTGAAAGGGAAATCCTACCTAGTAACGGTGATACACCAAAACGTTGATCCACTCTACTTGGAACCCTAAACACTGAATCAAACAAGGGAAAAATAAGACCTTTGATTTCAATTGATCACTATGCATAAATGTTTCATGAGAAGGTTCGATCCAATGACCAAAACATGAGGGAAAATGATGGAGAGAGGTCTGATACAAGACACTTTGCAGCCACTTAACATCCACTTATAGCTTCAACAAACAACATAAAGAACACTGAACATGACCTGCATAATATGATAAGCTAGCAACGAGGTATGAATCAGAATTTGGGAAGGGAGAGAAATTTACCACATATGCAAATTGCTGAATGAATATACACTATGCCAGCACTTGAAATCTGAAAGTACAATCCTTCTATTGATTGAAGAGGTTACACAACTCACCAATGGCAGAGTTTGGTCTTGCTAAGAGGGATGAAAAAATCTAACGCTGAAAAGCCATTAATATAGAGAATTACAAAAGCCAAAAGATTGGTGTTGAAAAATAGAAGAGGAAGATCAACTTAGATTAATTCAAGACCAACTTTGACTTCCAATAAAATAATTTTCCTTTTGTCTCTGCATGAAGCTCCTTGGCATTATAGGAAGTGGACGGCTGGGTTTATTGAAACACCCACCTCTCTTTGCATGGAAATCCACGCTCACCTCTAAATTTAGCTTCTTCATGAGCTGTTGGAATGCTGAGTTGGATGAAGAGATTATTCTCCTTTGCATGGAAAACTTCTAGTAGATGTGGCATTTAATAATTAGTCGATTCTAAATTTAGAGTAGTCAACTCGATGTCCAAATTAAGAACTCCGGTTGAACTGTTGGAATGTTACAAGCTTGAGACAGACAAAAGTGCTTGCATGGAAAACTCCTTGCTGAGTGAGAGATAAATTCAGGTTGAATTTATTTCCTGGTTATCTATTTTTTGTTTCTGTTTCTGTTTCTGTGCATGCGTTTCTCTTGGGTTTATTCCTGTGGACTTGTCTTTCTTCATGCAATTGTCTCGGCTTATGCCTTCTCACTTTCCCATAGGCTTTTGTGTCTCCGAAGCTTTTCCTTATGGAACCTTCTTTTGAAAACTATTTGAAGTGCCTGTATCTTTCCAAGTCCCCTTTTCGGATTTTTTTTTTTTTTGTGAAGGTCCATTCCATTAGATTTATTTTGGACTTTATGAAACTGTCTTCTCAAATTTGTTCCTTCCAAGCCCTTTGGACTTTCCCATTGGTCTATTCCCTTCGGATATCTCCTTGGTCTTGGATTTTTCTTCGGATCTTTTGTTAGTCCACTTTCCCACGGACAGTTTGCCCTTCTCTGCCTTCGGACTTCGCTCTTCGGACAAAAAGTCCGAGACTTTATCCTTCCTAGGCCTTTCTTTTCCTTCGGCTTTATTTCCCTCGGCTTAATCCTTCGAAAAAAGTCCAAAGGAATTCCTTCGGACTTTTCTCTGAGGATATCCTTTATTTTCTCTTTTGCCTTTGGCGTCTTCTTTCTGTCGGGTTTTTCTTTGTAAATTTTCCAAATTTCTTCGGACTTTTTGCCCAAAGGAATTCCTTTAGACAAAAAGTCTGAAGGAATTAGTCCATCATCTTTATTTTGCCACCAGCAGAATGCCCTTTGGGTTTTTTTTGGGAAGGTCTTGCCACCGACCAGGTGCCCTCTGCAAGGGATTGTGTCCTTCCAGAATGCCCTTCGGGTTTTTTGGAAAGGTCTTGCCACCGACCAAGTGCCCTCTGCAAGGGCTTCTATCCTTCTTTTGTGGCTTTTCGAATAAATCGTAGGGCACTTGGGCTTATTGTAGGGCACCCGGGCTTTTTGTAGGGAACCCGGGTTTTTTGTAGGTGTCCTTATTCCTTCGGACTTTATGTTTTCCTGACTTCTTTGGAGGCTACGGACCTTGTCTTTTCAAATTCTCCGAAGTATTCCTTTGGACAAAAATTTTGAAGGAATTCTTTCGGACTTTTGTCCGAAGATATTCTTCCTTTGTTATCTCTTTATTCTTGGCTAATTTCCCGTGGACTTATTTCAAAGCTCATTCCTTCGGATTTCTTGCAGAGAACTTTTTCCGAAGGATAACATACCCTTCAAATTTCTTGAGTGGCCCTTCAAAATTTTGCAACAGTCCTTTGAACTCTTCCGAAGCTATGTGAAATCAAGCCTTCTTTGTCCGAAGGAAATCCTGTTGTATCCAAGGCCTTTGCAAATGAGTATTTCAATTGGTCTACATCTACCAATGTATTATTTCTTCCTTGGCTAGAGACGTGAACATTCCAAATGGCAAGAGACAATCTGACCTGTGCAAGAATTGTCAACACCTACCTTGCTAAAAGGGCTAAGCAAGATAAAGAGAAATTTATGGCAGCTTCATTCTCCTTGAAATTTATTGTGTTTTGATCCAAGAACCTCTTTTGACTTTTGTTAGGGTTTATGTGGAAGGCTGTCAACTGCAGGTTAGTTTGGCTTACAGCGAAACTTTTGCTTCTCTTGATGGATTGAAAGAAAATGTATTTTTCATAACTTTATTGTTTGTTTCTATCCAATATTTAGGGATTTGGCAAAATGGTTACTATTTCACAAAAAAGTGGGTATTTTGCTTCTAATTTTGGTATAAAATAGATTTGATGTAGTGCTTCTGATTTTGGTATAAAATAGATTTGATGGTGTAGTGTCCCTTTTCAGGACAAATTATAACAATTTGGGCTTTCCAGCAAACCCTTAGAGAAAAATACAACACTCAGATTTCTGATTTTTGAATGAAAACCCTAAGGCAAAATTAGAGAATTCTGATTTTTCTGATATAGATTCAAAAAAAGCAATTTTTTTGTTGAATAAAATTGCAGAAATAAATCACAACAGCAGAAATTATTTGGTAATTTTTTTATTACAAATTGACAAGAAAACCGCTGACCAAAACCACCAAATGATGATGCCTACCCTAAATCAGATGCCAAGGATGATGTCAACCTTTCAAATGAAACATGGCCCAAAAATGATGCCCAAAAGTGTGATGTAAACTCTCCCAGGTGTGAAGTCAGCCCTTGGATGGATGCCCTAGCAGATCTAGATAAAAATTTGATATTTCCTTGCTTGATTTTGATGAAGATCTGAATTTCTAGATGATGCCCTAATTATTCAATTGCTTTGAAATTTGATGTTGATGTAGATTTGAATCCCAAACGTAATCTCTGGATGAGATTACCAAAAGTGACCTTGATGGTTTTTGTCCTCAAATCAGTAACTAGAAGATGGAGTTATTTCATCCTCACAAACCAAATTGCAATGGAGGGTTTTCGTCCTCGGATGCAAAAGTAGAAGCAACAGCTAAAACTCTCAATGTAAAAATAGATTGATGGCCAGGATGATATTCAAATGACCCCCAGCGCTTCCTATATACCTTTCCCGAAAGTCACCTTTATTTTAAAACATAAGTTGCCGACAAAAGTTACTTTTGGCTAACTTAGCCATATTATTATTTTTACTTTAAGTATTTAAGAATACTTTTTATTTTAATAATAATTGTTAGCATCAAATTGTGCACCTTAGGATCATTAGTTCATCTCCTAAAATTTGATGCAACATGGAGTCATCTCTCAAGCTTGTGGGAGAGATGAATCTCTAGTATTATGAGGGCTAGCTCCCTATATTTTCTTTATATTGCTCTTGAATTACTTTAACAACTTGATGATGAAAAGAGTTTAAGGAAAACAACTAAAACAACTAAGAGGTGATACACCAATGTAAATTATCCTCACACTTGACTGAAAATACTACTTGAAGATGAACAATGTGCTTGCTACACAAGACTCACAACCTTAGAACTATCATTGCATCAATGTTTCACAAACTAGATTCAACAAGGTGGATGACTCTTATGAAGGAAATGAATGACATCAAAGGAATACATTCATGAATCACTTATAAGATTTTTACACTTGGAAGCAATACTAGTAAGGACCTGCAACAACCATCTATCTGCAACTTGGTAGACAATCAAGAGTGCAAAGCTAGCAAAGACAACTTTACTAAACTAGACCAACATGATTCAAATCATGACACAATATTGCAGTGTATGAGTGGCATTAACACTTGTATTATTTCTTCAAGAGTTGTTCATGTACAAATTTGGCTAGAGTTTTTCCATCAACCAACGGAGGCTGCTAAAACAACCAAAACAATGCATATTTATAGCCTAAAGAGAGAGAACAAGCAAGAGGAAGTCCAAGGGTCACTTGGACATGGGTCCATCTGAAAAAGGGGAGTTACATTTGCATGTGAAATAGGAGTGAGGCGAGCCATGCCAAGTCAGGAGGTACACTTGTCAAAACAGGTCACAAAGGAGGTGAAAAGTGGCACAAAACTGTCAATTTTGCACAAGAAACTGCCTACTTGAGTAGCCTTCCAGAACTTCTCTTTTTTTCTACAAAACCTGAAGTCTGATGGCTGTCCAAGATAGGAGGGGTTACCAAAAACATCATCCATGCATTGGTCTGGTCTCTGATCATTCCTATTGCTGTGGGCATGCACAATCATCTCAAGCAGTTTCAAAAGAGTTCATTCCATGCACCCTTACCACTTGGCACTCCAAACCTTCCAAATCTACAAACCAATTCATACAAAAGGGGCCATGACACCTGTCAAGGCCTTCCAAATCATCAGTTGCAAGAAGAAACCTTTAAAAAGCCCCCTTGATCACTTTTCACTACTTTACCCCAAAGTTCATTGTTTGGCTTACTGGAGTGGCCAAAAGTGAAACCTTGTTTATGACACACAGAACAATTTTCATGAGTTGAAGTAAATTTTTTGAGTTATCTCATGTGTAGAGCTTCGTCTCAAAAATTATTTCATCTTTCAACTCCTACAATTTGCACACCATAAAAAATGGTGAAAACAAGCCTTTTTATCCCCTGTTTTGTCGGATCTATACAAACAATTCATATATTTGGAATCCTGAGAATGTCCTCTACAACTTTCCTTTTATACCTCCAGTCCAATTCTTTCATTTCAGTGCACTTTTTGCTTGAATTCCACCATCGAGTTTGCCTAAGGGTTTTAGGAGGGTTTAAGAGGTTTTTTGGTCTTAAGGATTGTTCATAAAAATGTGCCGTTGAACACCACTCAAAATTGAAATTTTGTCACCTCAAGGACCTCTTTCAGCTGTCCTAAAATCCTTCAGGTCCTATGCAAAAGTTTAGAGAAGATACAAGCAAAAGAAAGTGACCTTCAAATAGAATTCTTGTGTTCCATGAGGGTTCTAGTACATCTGAGCTTCAAATTGGCCTTCCCTAGTGTTTCCATGCCAACCAAAAGCACTCGCACCTCTGAAATTGATCCATGAACATGTTTAATCACTTTGGAGGGCTTACCAAGAAACCAAATTGGAAGTTGCCCTTCCTTTGGAAGAGGGATCATACCTTGCCAAGTAGCCTGTCTGCCCCTTGTGCACCAACAGATGATATTATTCTCTTTCAATGGACTCCTGGAGTGTGAAGTCATCCTATTTGACCCTGAAAACATTAATCAAAGCATTAGAAGTCCCTGGGAAGTGTGGAATTTGAGTTGACACCTTGCTTGGGGTTGGGAAAGCATGTTTCCCAACTAGACCTTCATGCAAAGCTCCTTGTGTGGACCAAACCATTAATTTCCAGACCTTCTAGTTTGGTTTTTTAAGTTCCCCTATGTGTCTCCCAGCTGTATACATCCCCTTTTGTGTTCAAACTTAGTTCAATCCTCCTATTAGCAAGATTTCCCAAAACTGGTCTTTTTCCTGCATGCATGGACTGAGGTAGGTCTGAGACAAAACAGTGACTATCAGGCCTATTCCTTCATGCAAAGTGAATATTTTGGGAGCTCTATGAGGTCATTATAGTCATTTTTACCAAAGGGTTTGATTAGATTCCAAGTCTAGGTAGCCAAACTAACTCGATCTTCCCAAAAAAGGCCACAAAAACCCTGCTTTTTTTTTGCATGGTTTCACCCAAACTGACCTATAGCTCCCATCGTCATGCATCTTTCCATGTTTGGGACTCTTGAAATGTGTTCTTCATATCCAAACCAATATTGTGGAGATTTTGAAACCTCTGGAAAACTTGTTTGCATTTGAGAACCTCTTTTAGCTCCTTGAAACAAGGCCTAGGCAAGCTAACTGTACGGACTGAGACAGTTAGGCTTGTATGGGAGGTGTTTGGGTGGCTTTTGCATGATGTTTGGAATGTCATTCTCTTCAATTGATGTCATTAGGCCTTTTTATCACATTATAAACCTTTTCGATGCTTGTTGGGGTATCAACCTTCATGCACTCCTCCATTGCTCATGCCCTTGCTTGACTGTGACAGTGGGCAGGGGGCTCTTTCTTTGTTTTAGGTGCCTTCTCTTGGAGGCTTGACAAGGTTTCAAAACATTACATAGTCTCTCTTGACTCACCTTGTCGTGCCAATGTGAACCATCTTTCAAACCCATCCCCTTTTGGCCTACTAGGCCTTTCAATTGCTCACTGCTTCTTAGACTGAGACAGTCTTGATACCCTGCCTGTGTGTACATTTTGATATGTATTTATCCCCAATAGGTATGAAATTCCTTTGGTTTTACTTTTATCTTCAATTATCACCATCACTTCATATACTTATATGCATGGTTTGAGCTTAACAATCTTCTTTACCCCTGACTGAGACTACTTCCATCTCTTGGCTGTGTATGCCTATTTTTTGGGCCTGTAGGTTTCATGGTGGTTATTTGACCTCAAAATACATATATACCTTACTTGTTTCTATTGGAATTTCCTCATATTCATTTCACCTGCCTACGTGTTCCATTTGAGTCCCAAAAACCATCTTTTGCTCTTGACTGAGACTAATTTCCAAACAGGCTGGCTGTAGGTGGATGTGTTCCCAGGCTGTAGGTTGTTTTGAAGGTATTTGAGCCATGTTTGATCTTGGCCTTTTGATGTTGCCTTTTAACTCACCTAGGTTCTCCAAGTCATTTAGTTTTCCATTGATATCCCTTCTAGCCCATATCAAGACCTTGAAACCTCTCCATATATCTTGATCCTCAAGTTGGGCTGTAGGTGCTTGTTACAGTCAGACCTGTAGGTACTTTCTAGGGTGAATTAGGGTATAGAGGGAGTAGTTAGGTCTCTCTCTTCCTTATTTAGTTTCCAATAAGCCATCTAAACCTGATTCCCTTTTGGAGTCCCTTCAAACAACTAAAAACCAAAACACTTTGGAAACCTTGCCCTCACTGCCTTTTCTCCCCTGTTGCATAGACAGGATATGACCTTCAAAAAGTCATTTTATGCCACTATCACCCCTAAGGCAACCAACTGCTTAGGAATGCATTTGGCCCATTTGGGAATGTTTCCCACCTTTGGACAAGGCCTCGGACCTCCACACATAGTGTAAACACCAAAACTCTCTTAGAATCCTATAGATATGATTGCTTGTTTTTAGTGCTTTTTTACCATTTTGGAGAAGCTCAAAACCTATCTTCCACTTGGATTCTAGCTCTCAAATTTGACATAGTTGGACTAGGTAGATAGGGCTACAAGGTAAAGGAAAGAGAGTCATTCATCACTTCAAACATTAACTCAAAAAAGGCACATGACCTCTATTTTTTGCATTTGGGGACTGAGAGCCCAAAAGTGGAAATAGTCTTTTTTGAAGTGACAATTGCTTGAGTGACATCTTGGACCCTTATGATATGCAAAACATGACTCTTGGAGTTGATAGAACTTGACATGGACTCCACCATGTTCTTCACCTCTCTCTCACCTCCGTACACTTCCCATGAACAAGGACAGGCTTGACTGAAGTTGGCAGGGCAATAAACCATGATAATGTGAGCAAATCGACCTTGAAATGGTACTAGTTGAACTTTCCATCAGATGGAAACATGGAAAGAATCCTTATGCATGAACCTCATGTTGACCATTTTTGGTCCAACAGGCCAAAAATCGGTCCCCTTCTCTCCCTGCTATTCTGAGCCAGTACATTTTTGATTTTGCACAAGTCTTGGAAGTTTCTACGGACTCTACAGGGATTTCTACGGACTCTGCGAAGAAGTTTTCTACAGACTCTGCAGGCAGAGACGAGTTCCCGACACTTAGGCGCAAAATGGACCATTTCAAGTGCCCTTGCAGAGGGCAGTTCGGGACTCAAGAGCCCTTACGGAGGGCAGGGAACACTTTCAAAAGAGGCCATAGAGAAAGGCCGAAGAGGTAAGTTTCTTTCAAAAATTTGTCTAAGGCAAAGGAAGTACACTTCAAAAGGGTTGTTTCCAGTTTTCCCGAAGGGCACTTTTCAAAGGTAGTCGAAGAAGCAAAGGAAGAAATCCTTCGGACAAAAAGTCCGAAGGAATTGGGAAGGGCCACAAATAAAAAATCCTGCAAAAAAAGACTAAGGCAAAGGCGAGAATAATTTCTTTGGATTTTTTGTCTGAAGGAATTCCTTCAGACAAAAAGTCTAAAGAAATTCGAAGGCCGCGAAAGGAAAAGCCGAGGGAAATTCCGAAGGTCAAAAGGCAAAGTGCTCAAAATAATTCTTGCAGACTTTTTGTCTGTGGGGAAAAAGTCTGCGGAAAAAAGTCTGCGGGGAAAACTCCGAAGAATTTCAAAACCAAGGGAGCCGAAGGACCCCGAAAGGCAGGGGCCCTTGCGGGGGACTCTCGACCAAAATGAAGGACACTTCTCCAAAAACCAAAGGGTCACCTTCCTTTCGGGAGAGTCCAAAAGAAGAAGCCCGAAGGAAAGGGATGCAACAGAGAAAAGCCGAAAGGAAGGAAAAGCCGAACGAATTCCAAGGGGTGACGGGCCCAAAGACGTCAAAATCAAGCACGGTGAACTAGCCGTTGGAAGTTCAAACGCAGTGATGGGTGCGCAGACGTCAATTTTAAGGCTCGTGAAATAGCCGTTGATTTTGAAAAAAGCTTAAGAGCCCAAGGAACATAGCGACCCGCCAAAAGATAGCCCCAGGGCCATAGGAGCCAGAAAAGACAAAGCCAGGAAGAAGACAAAGTGCAGAAACAGACAAATAGTCCAGGTGGCAAAGGGGAGTCGAGTTATTGCCAGGTGGTCATCAAACGGCACAAACAGTAAGCAGCGCGCCCTGTTTTCTCCATTTTGCATTTATAAGCAGACAAACCGCATGAATATCTAGGAGCAGTCTTGTCTGTAGAAAAGAGGCGTGGCCCGTGCTTTCACATTAATGTTTGAACACCAAAGTCAAGACTGACGATTACATAGCATGGTTCCAGCAGGCCTCTTCTAGAAGAATGACATCAGCAACAGTGACTTCCTCTTCCCGATGCTCACAAATGCACATGGGCCAGCTTGTCAAGAGCGCCAAAGTCTTTTCCAAAGCGACGCCTTTACTTCTTGTCCTGTTTCTATATATTGTAAACTTCTCATTTGAGGATCCATTCTCTTAGCCCGTAAGGAAAAGCTCTGCCCCAAAATCTATCGGGCTTGTAAGGCAGAACTCTGTCGGATTTTACCTTGAATCAAGACTTAGCAATTTTTACCTCCCTCTGGACTTGCACTCATGCATATGTCTATGTTTTCTTTTTGTGTTAAGTCATTTTCTTTTATGCTTTTCACAAAATAATTCCAGCATGTCTAGTGCATTGTGAAGTTCTTCTACAGATCTGCCAGAAGTGTCTACAGCAAGAATATAGGCGCATGTGAATAGGCTACCAAAGTGTGTCTCGGAACATCTTTGATAGTTCTTCTTCCCTATATCTCTACGGATCCCTGACTCACTAATATAGAAGAGTTTCCCACATCAGATGAAGTGTATGCTAGCTTCTTCTTGATGAAAAGTGTATGTTCGGGTTGAGTGGATCAACTTTTTGGTGTATCACTTTTTAGTTTAGGTTTAGTTTCTGTTTTCAGCATCCTTCTCCCTTTTCATCCCCCCCTTTTTTCATTTATTTGTTAGCAATAGGGAATCCAGGACCTAAAAGATATATTAGAGGGAGCTAGCCCTTATCTAGAGACTCTCCCCCTAGCTTCGTCGGTCCCACAGGCGAGAGGGGAGTTTCCATTGTTGCGTGTGGAAGGCAGGAGCTCGGCCTCCTGCCCAGGGTGCAATCCACTGCGTCAACACCTCAAACATATCATTATCATCATAGAGCTCTTTGAACGTTTGGAACACATAACTTGCACTCAACCTTGGAACTCTCATGAAACTAGCACCTTTTGCCAACTCCTTCAAAGACAAAGAGATGAAGTGTTAGATATTGCAAACATCAGGAAGAGAGCCTTATTCCAACCTAAAAACACATTATCAAGCTCACTCAGCTCTAAGGATCACTGAAAACCCAAAACAGATGCATAATTCTACCACTCTTGGATGCAATTCTACCCCTCTTAGATGCAATTCTACAAAAAGGCTGCTTGGATTGTTAGTGATTGTTCATAAAGGAAGAGCCACCAAAACACAAACTCCTATTATGAAAATGAATTACATTTAGAGTACAATCCACCTGTAGAAGCACTCCCTCCAACTCTGCCTGTACCTTCCGTACCAAGTGCTTGAAGTTGAGTCTTCTTTGTGTGCCAAGGGAAGAGAATGGGAAAATGAGTTTTAGAAGCAAAATTTTGAATTCTCCTTCAAGTCTGAACATGGAAATGGATGTGGGAAGATGAAGAGACCCCCCACCCACATTTTTAGCTAGAGATCAAATGGTGGTGGCCGTACAAGTGCCCAAAAGGGCCTAGATTTGAGGAGAAACTGCCCTTTCTGAATTTTAACTCCCTCTGACCTTCTCCAAGTTTATTCTCTGTCTAGAGCTGCCCTGATGCCCCCTGCCATCCGCACAAGCCCTTGAATCTAGCCCAAAGTGGGCCCACAAGCTCTTTTTGCATATTAGAAGTGAGAGATGCAAATAAATTGCGTAAAAAGAGATTAAAACATGTTAGAAACCACATTAGGACCTAGAACACATATTTCCATTCTTTGACTAAGTTTGACTTTGTTTGACCAGAGTTGACTTTGTTTGACTTGACTAGTTCTAGGCCTAGACTTTGGACCAAGGATGGACTATGGATAAGTAGATGTTTTAGACTACAAACACACCCTTATAGGACATGGGTGAACTTCTACAAAGTTAAAAAAAAGATATGGGTTGACCAATTTTGACCCTTGATCAACAACAACAATAATAATAATAATAATAAGTTGCCCAAAAGATTAGAAATGATTGGGCCCAACTTAAATAATATTATTAATTATTTTAATCTAAAAGGGGACATGATAGATGGTCTCTATTTCAAATTTGGTCTCGGTTTTTTTTTGTTGATTCCACATGATTGTGATATGTATCGATCTTTAGATGTTTATGTGCTTCTAATCTTGAAATATAATTTGTTGCTTTCTTTTCTTGGGTGAATCGTTTTCCTAGAATGTTGGTTGTTTCATGAAAATGTGGGTTCATTGTTACATATATTGACCTATCAACTGCATATTAAGGTGATATCTGAATTCTTTAGAAAAACAACATTCTTAAGTCTTTTCAATTTCACTACAAATTATGTATGTGAATTTTATCCCATCTTATTAAGTGAGCATAATATATAACAATTAGACCCTTCGAGCACGAGCTTTTGCAATCCATAATATTAGACAAAAAAGTGTTTAAACCCTGCCCTTTCTCTAGTTATTTGGTCTGGCATTAATGGCCATCTATGTGCTTTTGAGTGTTTGTCTCTACTATTACATCAACAAGAAACAACGTAAAGTGAAAAAAATTATTGGATTTTTTGATTATAGATTTTTACTTTGCATTAATTGTGTCTTTCAGGTTGAAGATTGATCATCTTAAATTAGGTGTTTCAAAACCTGGAGATGGCATGGTGCTGGAGGCGAATAGTGGAATGAAAATAGATAAGTTTTCTTATTTTCCTCTCTTTGCAATGTGATTTGAAATCATAATCAGAGTCAATTAATTATATAATATGGATATGTGCCTTTGTCTACATTGCGATTTTTATCTATTTTTGTTTATTTTGTGAGTATTTTAAGGGTGAAAGGAGAAATGAGACTTGTGAGCATAGTAGTTATAGGGGACCTTCTCGCATGGGATTGTTGTTGCCATACAAATTCTTATAGTATTTATTTCAATGATTTTATGTCTTATATTATTATTTATTGGGTTGTGAGCCCCAAATTTGTTGAAACATGCTTCATGTGACTTTACTATAACATTTTTTTCCTTAATCAAGATATTTGTCCTTGTTGGTAGGATTTAGTTTCATTTTCTTTGGCATGCAATTAAAATTATATGTAGAAAGTTCATTGTAGATATCAAACCTAGTTCATTGTTTGTTTGGTCGCTCAATTTATTATCACATTGCCAATCCTTTTATAAAGTTAGTTGTTATTTCCCTATCAACTAGATTTTTGCAGATTTTACATAGAAACAAGTTTCCTTATTTTTTTGGTACAATTGGACTCTATATTGAAATATTACATTGTAGTGATACAAAAAATAAGTCCATTGCTATTTTTGTTAAAGAATTGCATATTGTAGCTAGATTAGCAATGCAACATATTTAAATGTGTAGACTATCAAGAAAAAAAACCCTAAAGATTATTCTCATGGTTTTAGGCGAGCCCGTAAAAGGAAGAATAAAAAATATTAAGAAAGCTTAAGCATGGAGCTGAGATTCTAAACCCCCCATCATGTTGTAGTGAAAACTTCTCTCGTGAAAAGGATTGATCTCAAGAATATTTATGGACTTTGGTTAAGGTGAATATGTTATTGATCAAGAGACTTTGGTTGAGAAGGTTTTCGAAAAGATCCTTAGTTTGGGACCCAAGAGGAGACTCGATGAGCAACCTACTTAGACGAGTTTAAGAGGGTTATGAACGGAAGTGAAATATGAACACAGAGGATATGAAGGTTTAATGTGTTAAAAAACAGGGAAAGCAAAGAAGACGATGACAACCAATGTAGAACTATAATAACAAAGTTGTATTATGCCAAGTTGTGTACAATATCTGAGAGTTCAAATGTGTGGTGTCTATGTACTCCCTAACTTCATTCTAATCTATATACTTTAGTAACTTCTCATAACCTCATACAAATGAAGTGTATATTAATATACAATGGAGGTAGATGAAGCATCAGTTGAACCATTACAAAAGTTGGTAGCAACCGCTTCATAAGTTATGAATGTTGTGATGTCAGTAAATGTTGTTACTGACGAATTGTGGTCTATAGTGCTAACATTGCAAAAGTTATGTGGTAATGCAGAATTGGAGTTCGATCTTGCAGATAGGCATGTAGGTCTTGCAGATAGGCATGTAGGTGTGTAACCTAATGTCAATGCTGTTAACGTTAGCGCAATGCTGAATATGCAACAATGGTAAACTGTAGTAAGATCTAGTGATCCTAATCTTACTGAATCAGTTTCCCTCCTTGAAGAACAATGGTCCCCATTGCATGCAATTGCAATAAAAGATGTGGGAACAAACTGGCAACCTGCCTTTCTTTAAACCATTTTCCCTAGGAAGGCACTTGACCTGCATTAACGATCTAGAAGAGAAAGAGATCTCTTGTCGACGTGTCCATTTAAATCGAGCTACAATGGCTTGATCTGATTTTGTTGGGATGCTGCAATTTGGATTGATCTCTGTTCGATAAAGAGTCTCTATAGTGTCTAAAGTATTCAATAGAGGTGGAAAGTAATGGTGCAAGAGTTTTGCATTGAAGACTGGATTTAACCCAAGATAACAAGGTAGATTAAGCTCGAAAAGTGTTATCCCCTACTTGCTGGTGATGGTATAGGGTCCATACCAAACACGCAATAGTGAACAATGCTCCTAAGAAAAACAAATGATAAGTGTGCAATTGTGCAGGGCCTCACAAGGACTTTGAAATTCTTAGCTTTACGGCCACTTTGCTATGCACACAAACTTGTGGTCCCTATCCCCTCTACTGTGGTATACCTTGTAAGTCCCTAGCGTTGTGTAGTTCTAGCTGAAATCAATAGCACATGGCGGCTTCCCACTATTTCACAACATTCTGGGGGGGAATTTCTAGGTCTGCGCCATTTCAAGGAACCTGTCACCACATTGTGACACTAGAAGTCTAAATGCCACACCCGTAAGAAGGTGAACTATCACTCAGGCATAAGCTCAACTATTTGGTGACTATACCTTTTATAACTTCTTGTAATGATGTATATATTGTAACCTTATGACCCTAAAAAAATTAGAGACACCACCAAATTGGAAATGTTAGCATACCCTGAGTTTATAGCATCTCAAACGCATCTACAAATCACATCCAAGTTTAGGAAAATCAGCAGGAAGTATTTACCCCTTTTGATCATAGGAATATCCATTCGCAGTCCTGTTGAACATCGTGCACCTCTATAGTTTACCCTTCTCTTTATTATTGAATAGAAGGTGCACTATTGTGCAAATACTTCAACATTTGAATGTACTTTGATTTGTTATTGTTAATGTTTACTTTTGCACATACTATAGCACGTAAGTTACTAGTTAAATTCAGGGTTATCCCCCACAACGTTACCCTGTGGTGTGGATCACAGGAATGAGATCTGATCTTTGATATGCCTGTAGACATATGAGTGCAACAATAGAAAGAAATACTACCACTCAGTTATGTTTCAGAGTATTCACAAGAATGTTGTAGCATGATTAAAATTGCTAATGCCAAGAAAATTTTCACTAAGTAATCCCTAGACATCTACAAACTTATTTAGCATACCCTTGAGGAGTAGCACAATGAAATATTTGGTGAGTTTTGATAACCTATTGACGCTGTGGATTGCACCCTTGATAGAAGGCTGAGCTTCTGTCTTCCATGCGGCACAATGGAGACTCCTCTCTTGCCTGTGGGACTGGCAAAACTGAGGGGAGAATCTCTAGATAAGGACTAGCTCCCTTTGATGCATCTCTAAGGTCTTGGATTTCCTACTGCTAAAAATGGGGTGGGGAAGAGAGAAGAATACTGAAAATAGAACCTAAACTTAAATGATGATGCACCAAAAATGGTTGATCTACTTAGCTTAAACATACACTTCCCACCAAGAACAAGTTGATACACACTTCATTTGATATGAGAATTTCTTCTGCATTAGTGAGCTAGGGGTCCTCTAGAGATACAAAGAGGAAGAACTACCAGAGGTGTTCTAAGACTCACTATGGCAGCCTGTTCACATACGCCTATACTTTGTTGTGGACACTTCTGTCTAACCTGCAAAAGAACTCACAATACACTAGACATGCTGGAATCATTCTATGAAAGCATGAAGGAAAATGACTTAACACAAGACAAAGCCATAGACATATGCAAAAGTGCAAGCTCAAATGGAGGCAAAAATGCTTCTTTTTGATTCAAGGTAAATTTCGATAGAGCTCCGCCTTACAAGCTGAGAGATCTCTTTTTTTTTCTTTTCAAATGAGCGATTACAATATATATAGAGCAAGAGGAAGCAATGACGCCCCCTTTTTTACAAGTGGCCCATGTTGCATTGAAAACATTGGGAAGAGGAAGTCGCTGAAAGAACATGTTGTGTTAGTTGCCAGTCTTGACTTTGGCGTTCAAGCATTATTGTGAAAGCATGGGTCGCGCCTCTTTGTCTGCAAACAAGACTGCTCCTTCAAGACATTCACGCGGTTTGTCTGCTCATCAATGCAAAGTGTGGAAAAAATAGGCCGCACCTTCACTGTTCGCGCTCCTTGATGACCACTTGGCAGAGACTATTTCAACTGCTGGAATAACTCCTCTGCCGACGCTTCCCTTTTTACCACCTAGGCTATTTTGTCCATATCTGTGCTTGGCTCCTCGGGCTCCTTTCTTAGTGGGTCGTTGAATTCACTCTTTGGCTTTTGTCATTTCCCAGCTTTTATCTTTTCTTGGCCCTTTCGGCCCTGTCAATTATTTTAAAGACCAACGGTTATTTCATTGCCGTGAAGTCGATGTTCGCGCCCCCGTCACCTCTTTAGCAACTCCTTCGGCTTCGCTTTTCTTCGGACTTTTCTTTGTTCGGGTCTCTGTCGTTGAACCCTCCGATTGAACTTGAACCATTTTTTGGAGTTCAATGGTTCAACGGTTCAATGGTTCAACACTTTGTGTTCTGCAAGGAGTCGCGTCCATTCAAGTCCCTTGTGAATTAGATGTATTGTTGAAACGACCGCTTGAACCAACTCGTTGAACCAAATCGATTGAACCAAACACTTTGAACCAAACTGATTGAACCAACAATGGTTCAAATTTCAAAGTTCAAAGTTCAAAGCTCTTGGAAAGATCATGCCGTTGAACCCCGACGTTGAACCACCTTTTCCAACTTTAATGAAATGTGCCTTCAAGTTTTGTTCTCTTTCCTTGTGAATTTCTTCCAACAAAATGTCTGAAGAAGCTTTGTAAAAGCCTTGCATTCTTTGAACTGGTTCATCTTTTTGCCGAAAGACTTGTACAAATCAAATTTGAACTGGGTCATAATAGCAGGGGAAGAAGGAGACCGATTTTGGCCTGTAAGACCAAAATGGTCAAGAAATTGGCGATTCTCAGGGGAAGCATGCCTGCTATGCTTAGAAACCAGCAGCCTCAAAGTCCATTGGGCAAGGAGTCAGAATGCAGCTTGAAAAAGTTAGCAACATCCTCGAGAGATCCAAGAATCAATCATGAAGCTTTTACCCCAAACACAAAGGAAAACACACACAGCAAAGACTAAAAAACACTACCTATGTAAACAACACTTAAGAAAAATAGGGAAATAAAAACTG
The DNA here is from genome assembly GCA_037957365.1 of Torreya grandis. Lineage (NCBI taxonomy): Eukaryota > Viridiplantae > Streptophyta > Pinopsida > Cupressales > Taxaceae > Torreya > Torreya grandis. The sequence goes on along the minus strand of JARHVA010000091.1, from coordinate 1,034,290 downwards.
AAAACAAACTACTATGTACAGCTAACTAGGTATATTTGCCTCCCTCCTGGATCAAAGGGAAAATTTTTTAAGTCTCCTTCATGGCAAGAAAACTTATGATGCCAGACGAGTGGCTGAATGGAATGGAGACTTGGTGACTTGATCTTCTTGCCTGCCACCTTGATTGGCTTGTATCCAAATGAATCAGGGTCAAACATGCTTCCAACATATATGTATTCTTCTTGTTCTTGGAAGCTTGCCTCCTGCTGGTTCTTCATGCTGGTGTGTTTCACCAAGAAATCAATGGCTGCTAGCTTATCACCATAAGCCCTTTGATATGCATAGTGGGCTGACTTGTCCCCTTCTGCTTTGTTGAAAACCTCGTCAAACTGATCCTCTACTTCATCATGGCTTTCTTGAAGAAGGGTGACTGTTGTGATATCTGAAATGAGATCACAGACTGATTGCTCATCCCACAGAACATCACCTTATTGTTCAAGGCTATCTTCTTCAAAGCTTTCCTCAAGATAGACAAGCCTCTCCTTTTCCTGCTCAAAGACCAGAGTCTCTAGTTGTTCCCAGACATGCTCTCGATCCTCTTCCAAGTCGGGTTCCATGGCGTGATCATCCTACTTATCAAAGCAAGAAGGAAGTTCATCAAGCAAGGGAGGAGAGAGCTCACCATGCTTACTTTCCTCTTCATATTGCTGGAACATCTACATGTATGCATGACCTGCGTCTTCTCCATTGTTGATGATGTCTTCAAAGGGAGTGTTGACACAGTGGATCGCACCCTGGGCAGGAGACCGAGCTCCTGCCTTTCACACGCAACAATGGAAACTCCCCTCTCGCCTGTGGGACCGGCGAAGCTGGGGGGAGAGTCTCTAGATAAGGGCTAGCTCCCTCTGATGTATCTTTTAGGTTTTGGACTTCCTCTGCTAACAAATGAATGAAAAAAAGGGGGGGAATGAAAAGGGAGAAGGATGCTGAAAACATAACCTAAACTTAAAAATAAAAAGGTGATACACCAAAATAGTTGATACACTCAGCTCGAACATACACTCTTCACCAAGAAGAAGCTGTCATACACTTCATCTGATGTGGAAAACTCTTTTGTATCGGTGAGTCAAGGGTCTGTAGAGATACAGGGAGGAAGAACTATCAAAGGTGTTTTGAGACACACTTTGGCAGCCTATTCACATGCGCCTATATTCCTGCTGTAGACACTTCTGGCAGACCTGCAGAAGAAGAAACTTCACAATGCACTAGACATGTTGGAATCATTCTGTGAAAAGCATAAAAGAAAAATGACTTAACACAAAAAGAAAACATAGACATATGCGTGAGTGAAAGTTCAAATGGAGGTAAAAATTGCTAAGTCTCGATTCAAGGTAAAATCCGGCAGAGTTCTGCCTTACAACCTAGAGATTTTTGGGCAGTGCTTTGCCTTATAGGCTGAGAGATCCATTCTTTTTCAAAATGAGAATTTTTTAATATATAGAAAGAGGAGAAGAAGTAAAGGCACCGCTTTTGGAAAAGACTTTGGCGCTTTTTGACAAGTTGGTCCATGTGCGCTAAGAGCATCGGGAAGAGGTAGTCACTATTGCTGATATCATTCTTCTAGAAGAGGCCTGCTAGAACCATGCTGTGTAATCGTCGGTCTTGACCTTGGCGTTCAAACATTAATGTGAAAGCACGGGCCGCGCCTCTTTTCTGCAAACAAGACTGCACTTTCCAGATATCACACGATTTGTCTGCTCATAAATGCAAAGTGGAGAAAGTAGGCTACTTGGCAATAACTCACCTCCCCTCGCCACTTGGACTATTTTGTCTTTTCTTTGCCTTGTCTCTTCCTGGCTCTTTCGGCCCTTGGGGCTATCTTCTTGGCGGGTCGCTGGCTCCTTGGGCTCTTTTCTGGTTGGCGCTTAAGCATTTAAAAATCAAACGGCTATTCCCCTGCTGAAAAATTGACGTTCGCGGGCCCGTCACTATTTGAAAACCAACAGCTAGTCCATTTTTCTGAAATTGACGGCTTTGAAGACGTCACCATCCTTTGACAATTTACTTGGCCTTTCCCTTTTCTTTGGCTTCTTGTTGCTTCCCTTTCCTTTGGGCTTCTTGTTTTGAACCCTCCTGAAGGGAAGGTGTCCCTTCGGCTTTGGAGAAGTGTCTTTCTTTTTGGCTGAGAGTCCCCCACAAGGGCACCTGCCCTTCGACGTCCTTTGGCTCCCTTGGTTTTCAAATTATTCAGAGCTTTCCCGTGGACTTTTCCCTGCGGACTTTTTTCCGCGGACAAAAAGTCCGCAAGAATTGTTTCGAGCACTTTGCCTTAGTCTTTCGGAATTTCTCTCGAGCTTTTCTTCCCACAGCCTTCCTTCGAATTTCTTCGGACTTTTTGTCTGAAGGAATTCCTTTGGACAAAAAGTCCAAAGAAATTATGTCTTTGTATTTTCCTCTCGACTGCCTTCAAAAGTGCCCTTCGAGAAAATTGGAGGGCACCCGGGTGGTACGAAATGTCTCGAATTCATTCATGTATCTCCCCGAAGGGTAAGTGCTCTTCGGAAAAGTTGAAAACGCCCCTTCCAAAGGTTGCTTCCTTTGCTTTAAACAAATTTCCGAAAGAAACTTACCTTTTCGGCTTTCTCTTTGTGGCCTCTTTGCAAATGTTCCCTGCCCTCCGCAAGGGCTCTTGAGTCCGGAACTGCCCTCCGCAAGGGCACTTGAAATGGTCCATTTTGCGCTTAAGTGTTGGAAACTCATCTTTGCCTGCAGAGTCCATAGAAAACTTCCCTGCAGAGTTCGTAGAAATCCCTGTGGAGTCCGTAGAAATGCCTACAGAGTCTGTAGAAACTTCCAAGACTTGTGCAAAACCAAAAATGTACTGGCTCAGAACAGAAGGGGAAAAAGGGGGGACCGATTTTGGCCCGCAGGACCAAAATGGTCAATAGGGAGCATCCATGATGATTTCATCTTCATTGTCGCTCATGATAGCCTCTTGGGCAGCTTCAAATTCGATCCTCTCTTCTTCACTTGCCTCCTGCAAAACAGGTTCCTCCTTGAGAAGGGATGAAGTGGAAGGCTGATGGTTAAACTCATGTGAAAGAGGAGGTAGTCCTTGATCTAGAATCGAATGATTCTCTTCCTTCCATTTGGCCAGCACTTTATCTATATCAGATGTGGCCTGATAGCTGCCTTGAAGGAGTGTAGATGGGGTGTGTTCAGACATGAAATCTGTTGTTTGGTCTAAATCGTCCATCACACCTTGGCTAAGGAACCTCATTCTGGATTCCAACTCTGCAGTTTGCCTGGCTATATTCTCTTGGAAGAGCCTTTCTTGGAGATCATGAGGATCACCATGAGAAGGAGCAACTTTATCTTCTTCAAGGCCCTGAGCTGGTTCATGGTATTCCCTCCTCCAACTTGGAATCTTGACATCATGTTGAAAGACTTGAGGAGGTTGGGAAAGACTAGGAAGAGACTGCTGATGTACACGAAGAGTTTCTAAAAGAGAGATGTGTTGGTTCATGGTATTCTCTTCAAAGGAGGATCCACAATCTAAAGAATTGAGAAGGTTAGTCTCCATGAGAGGTTGCTCTAATGCCCTTTGATGTTGGAAAGCTAGGTGCAAGGGATTAAGAGCAAAAGTGGTTATTGCATCAGATGAACTAGAGTGAGCAAGTGCTATCTGGTAGAAAGGATTTGGTGCACAAGAGGGGGCTTTCTTTAGAATAGGAGGGGACACACAAGGCTGACTGCCTTGAATGAATGGACTCTTCCATTTTGCTACCTCCTCCTTCATGGATTGCAAGGCCTGAGTTTGCCTGAACAAACACTCATCTTTGTACAAAAGCTCTTGCTGATATCTATACTGCTCATTTAATCTGTCTATCTCCATCACTTGCTTCTCAAATTATAATGTTACTTCCCTTACTTTTGAAGGGCAACTAGGAGAGCTGCTTGAAGTGATTCCATGAACAACCTGAGCTTGATCAAAGTTATATGAAAGAAAACAAGGTCCATGATTCTAAGCAATGGAATTATACATACAAAAATGTGATTTCTTGATGGCACCAGGACTGCTTAACCATCTGATTCAACTTGGAGTCGCCATTGGTGTTGATGAAAAACCTCCAAACGCTGGTTGGTTGAAGAACACACCACAATTCTTCAACTCTTTGGAATATAAACTTGTCCCACCGAGCATGCCAAAAACTGTTGACACTGTGAATTGCACCCTTGACAGAAGGCTAAGCTTCTATCTTCCACGCGGCACAATGGAGACTCCTCTCTTGTGTGTGGGCCTAGCAAAACTGAGGGGAGAATCTCTGGATAAGGGCTAGCTCCCTTTAATGCATCTCTGAGGTCCTGGATTTCCTACTGCTAAAAATGGGGGGGGGGGAAGAGAGAAAGATACTGAAAATAGAACCTAAACTTAAACGGTGATGCACCAAAAATGGTTGATCTACGTAGCTTGAACATACACTTCCCATCAAGAACAAGTTGATATACACTTCATTTGATATGAGAAATTCTTCTGCATCAGTGAGCTAGGGGTCCTCTAGAGATACAGGGAGGAAGAACTACCGGAGGTGTTCTAAGACACACTATGGCAGCCTGTTCACATATGCCTATACTTTGTTGTGGACACTTCTGGCTAACCTGCAAAAGAACTCACAATACACTAGACATGCTAGAATCATTCTGTGAAAGCATGAAAGAAAATGACTTAACACAAGACAAAGTCATAGACATATGCAAAAGTTCAAGCTCAAATGGAGGCAAAAATGCTTTTTTTTGATTCAAGGTAAATTTTGGCAGAGGTCCGCCTTACAAGCTGAGAGATCTCTTTTTTTTTTTTTTCAAATGAGCGATTACAATATATATATAGAGCAAGAGGAAACAATGGCGCCCCCCTTTTTACAAGTGGCCCATGCTGCGTTGAAAACATTGGGAAGAGGAAGTCACTGAAAGAACATGCTGTGTCAGTTGCCAGTCTTGACTTTGGTATTCAAACATTATTGTGAAAGCATGGGTCGTGCCTCTTTGTCTGCAAACAAGACTGCTCCTTCAAGACATTCATGCAGTTTGTCTGCTCATCTATGCAAAGTGGAAAAAATAGGCTGCGCCTTCACTGTTCGCGCTCTTTGATGACCACTTGGCGGAGACTGTTTCAATTGCTGGAATAACTCCTCTGCTGATGCTTCCCTTTTTGCCACCTAGGCTGTTTTGTCCATATCTGCACTTGGCTCCTCAGGCTCCTTTCTCGGCGAGTTGCTGAATTCAGTCTTTGACTTTTGTCTTTTCCCAGCGTTTATCTTTTCCTAGCCCTTTCGGCCTTGTCAATTATTTTAAAGACCAACGGTTATTTCATTGCCACGAAGTCGACATTCGCGCCCCCGTCACCTCTTTAGCAACTCCTTCGGCTTCGCTTTCCTTCGGACTTTTCTTTGTTTGGGTCTCTGTCGTTGAACCCTCTGATTGAACTTGAACCATTTTTTGGAGGTTCAATGGTTCAACACTTTGTGTTCTGCAAGGAGTCGCGTCCATTCAATTCCCTTGTGAATTAGATGTATCGTTGAAATGACCGCTTGAACCAACCCGTTGAACCAACTCATTGAACCAAACCAATTGAACCAAACACTTTGAACCAAACATTTTGAACCAAACCGATTGAACCAACAATGGTTCAAAGTTCAAAGCTCTTGGAAAGATCATGCCATTGAACCCCGATGTTGAACCACTTTTTCCAACTTTAAGGAAACTTGCCTTCAAGTTTTGTTCTCTTTCCTTGTGAATTTCTTCCGACAAAATGTCTGAAGAAGCTTTGTAAAAGCCTTGCATTCTTTGAACTGGTTCATCTTTTTGCCGAAGGACTTGTGCAAATCAAATTTGAACTGGCTCATAACAGTAGGGGAAGAAGGAGATCAATTTTGGCCTGTAGGACCAAAATGGTCAACATAACCCATGAGGCATCTTGGGCCACAAGCAACTCTTTATGCAAGACATGCACGTCAACCTTTCAGCAACAAACCCCTTTCAAAGTTAACATCAATCTTGACATTCTAGTCTTTGAAGGTAAAATCAATGTAACCAGATTGGATATTTTGGTTTGATAACTAGAGACCTATTTCTTAGTCAATCACTTCACTGACATAAAGAAGCTCAACTTCAACGTGTTAAAGGTGCCCATTTCAGTGTCCAACTTGTAGGAAACCTTTTGCACGCAACAAGAAATAGATTGAACCCATTGGGACTTGGAGTTCATGTGTCACTGCTATGCAAGAGGAATATCATCCCCTCAAGCACAGTGAGGATGAATACATCAAGTCCCAATAGTTGCCCCACTGTAAGGAGCATTTGGTTGAAGACTACATTGATGATTTTTGACTACACTGCCCGTCTGTGTGAGAATACAATGGAGCAGCTTAAGGTGTTAAAGTACATTGGTGGACCAAAAGAACATCACTTCAAAAAGTTCATCCCAATGCTTAGTCCTCACTATTGAATCACATCCAAGACCATTCACTCTGTGATGACTCGAATAGGGGAAGGATATCCAGGTCCAGTGATAGTGCACTTTCATTTATGTCATCAAGCCTATGGAGGACAAAGTCACTTGTGATGTTGCACCACTAGAGGTATGTGTTATTTTGCTTAGAATACTCTATGATTATGACCGACATGCTACATATCAAGACAAGCCACAATGATGGACCATTGATGTCAAAGATTGCTTGTACAACCTCTTGGAGTCACCTTCAGTGACCAAAATTCTGTGGTTTATACCATGCAATTTTGCGTGTTAATTTGACATATGCAAAAGTTTGTGCTACTCATGGTTCGTCCGAAAGAACCTAAGAAGCCATGAAAACAAGCATTGACAATGTATCGTGCTTTGCAATCTTCACAACAACAATTTCTCGACAAGTTATTGTGACAATATAGAGATGTCTTTGAATAGCCAAAGGGCCTAGCCACACATTGCATTGTAAAACATTAGATCTATTTGTTTCCTAGATCCCCTCTTCCAAACAATCCATTGTACTGTAGGTGTGTTTGGGATATGTTGAAGTTTGGTGCCAACTGTAAGAGTTCCTTGATTAAGGCAAGATCATTCCAACAATTTCTCCTTGTGGCACTTCGATAGCCCTTGTGCCAAAGAAAGATGGTATATGCCATTTATGCATGGATTATTGTGTGCTTAACAAGATAATGGTCACGAATTGTTACCCAGTACCACACATTGATGGCCTCTTAGACCAACTATAAGGTGCACAATTCTTCACCAAGATCAATATAAGATCACGTTACCATTAGGTACTAGTCCTTCTTGAAGACATTTGGAAAACAACATTCAAGACCAATATGCCATAAACATTCATGCACCTGATAAACAACATACTTCAGAGATTCACCAATTCCTCTATCATTATTTGCTTGGATGACATCTTTGTGTGCAACAAGACTTGGGAGAAGCATATGGAGCATGTCTCATATGTCTAAGACACATTGCACGAACACAAGTTACAAGCATTATGAAAATTCATTTTTTGGGCTACATCATCGATCATGGAAGCATCCATGTAGATCTAGAGAAGATCGGAGAAATACAAGATTGGTCAACTCCGTGCAATCTCACCAAGTTGAGGAGTTTTCTTGGACTTGCACATTTCTACCACAAATTTGTCCTTGGCTTCTCACACATATCATGGCCTCTCAGCTAGATCATGTGTGCCAAAGCAACATTCTAATGGGCACCTACAAATAATTGTGCTTTCAAGAAGCTCAAGCAATACCTTTGTGCAATCCTTATTTTGGAAATTTTCTTGATGCTCCAAACCTTTGAGATTCAAATTGATGTACCCGACTATGCACTTGTCACAGAACTCACACAACATGGACACTTGTTCGCCTATCTCTCAATGACCTTCCATGACATGTATCTCGGGTAGACCACCTATGAAAAAGAGTTGTATATTAGCGCACAATAAGTTAAGAAGGTAAAAGACAACAAGGCAAAATGGTGCCTTAGTAGACTGATAGTGCATGCACTCATCACGGTGCTTGGTACATGTAGTCGTAACTTCTCTAATTGGGTATCTCTCCACTCAATAGACCATGACTTTGTAGAAGCCTATCCTGCCTTTACATATGGTAAATAATTTGACAAATTCCATGTCTGCCATGCTTCTCTACAAGCTAGGAGATCTTTGTGTTCGTTATGGCACAACTCGCCCAAGGCTCATTTGGGAGGTGTATGATGCCAAGACTGCATGACACTTCAATGTTACCAAAGACATTGTCATCAATTCAGTAGCACTTCTACTTGCCTCACATGCACACAAATATTAAATGCCACATCAAGTTTTGCATTCCTTGCTTAACTGTGAAGCCCACGAATAGGGAATTGGGACTTTACACACTTTTGTTGGTTCTATCAAGGCCTTGGGAATCTATCATTATGGATTTCCTCACTAGATTACCTATGACGAAACACCATATTGATAGGTTTCCAATATGGCTATCATAATTGCTTTAAACAAGAACATCAATGCACAAGAAACCACACACTCATTCTTTAATTGTGTTTGGGTATATTTCGGGTTACATGCATCTGTTATGTCTGATTTTGACTTGTGGTTTGTCAATCGCTTTTGGCAAGGTTTATGGATATGATGGATACACAACTGGACCGATCTGTAACATTTCATCCTTTAACAAATGGACATACAAAAGTTGTCAACCACACATTTGTCCATTTTGTGTGCATGTACAATAGTCCACACCCGCACACTTGGGATGATAATTTGCTCTACATTTAGCATGCCTATAGAAAATCTTTGCATAGTAATGTCTTTTTCACATCAAGTTTTTGGTTAAGGGTTAGATTCTCCATGTCATCATTGATAGTGGGAGCCTTAAGAACATCATTTTTGCAAACTACAGCCCTACGCTTAGGTGTTATCACTGAAGCACATCCACAACCACTTTCTCTGGGATGGCTCTAAAAAGTGAAGGATATCAAGGTCTAGAGACAACGCATTTTCAAGTATTTAATTAAACAATTGAGGACATAGTTACTTGTGATGTCATGTAACTAGAGGTGTGTGACATTCTGATTGGAAGACCATATGTGTATGACCAAGTCACATTAGCAAACTATTCATCTGAAAGATCACTTCTGCAACATCTTGGAGTCACCTCAAAAGATCAAACCCACTTTGGTCTCCTCGAAGCATGTCGCAAGTTCATTTCACACAAGCAAAAGTTCATGTTACTCCTGGTTTGTTCGAAAGCACCTACGCAACTGGGCAAGCGAGCATTGACAACGTGCTATGCCACACAATCGTTGTAGCAACAATAGTGTGACAAGTTACTACAACAATATGGAAACATCTTTAAAGAGCCAAAGGGTCTACACATACATTACATTGTAAAACATCAAATAAATTTGTTTCTTGGATGTTGTCTTACAATAGGCCACGATACCACAAGTCCATTTAGGAAAATGATGAAGTTGGATGCTAGATCCAAGAGCTCCTTGATCAAGGTCATGCCAAACTTGTCTCCTTGTGGCAGCCCTACACTCCTAGTGCCAAAGAAAAATAGCACATTGTGCTTGTGCATAGACTATCAGGTGCTCAACAAGATAATGATGAAGGATCGGTACCCACTATTGCGCATTGACAACTTTATGAACCAGCTCTGAGGTGCATAATACTTGACCAAGATCAACCTAAAGTCAAGTTACCATTTGGTACCAGTTGAACCGCCAATCCCGTAGGAAGGTGAATCGTCACTCGGGTATAACATGAACTGTTTGGTAACTGCCTTTTTGTAGTGATTTGTATATTTTAATTGTCTGGCCTTAAAGGGGTCATAAACGCCACTAGATAGGAAATGTTAGCATGCCCTGAGTATCTAGCATCTCATATGCATATGCAACTCATGATTTAGTTTAAAGAAATGATAAGGAATTTTATTCCCCCTTCTAATTACAAATATCTATTCTCATCCTTACTTAGCATTGTACTCCTTTGTACTTTACCTTATTCCTTCTTACTGAATAAAAGTTGCTTTTTTGTAATACTTTAATATGGGAACGTGCTTTGGTTTATTGTTGTTATAGTCTCCCTTTGCACATTCTATAACTCGTAAGTTACTAGCCAAGTTATAGGGTTGCCTTCCACACCAACACCATAGGCCTTGTGTTGCGTATCACTAGTATAAGAGCTCATATTTCATATTATTGTAAACACATGAGTACAACAGTAGAAAGGACACCCAGTCGGTTGTGTTTCAAAGCATTTAGAAGAATGTCTTTCTAAGAATGTCGTAGAAAGAGTAAGATGGATGATGCCTAGAAAAAAAATCACTGAGGCATTCCCAAATGCCCAAAAACTTATTTGAATTGCCCTCGAAGAGCAACACAACAAAATATTTGGTTAGTTCTGAGAACTCATGATGCAACTTGGGCCACAACCAAATTCTTATGCATGAATTGCATTAGTTGTTTCAGCAACATAGCCTTTCAAAGTTCAAGTGAATGTTGACATTCTAGTGTTCTAAAGTAAAATCAAAGCAATAACATGGGATAGTTGGGTTTGAAAGCTGCAGGGTTACTTCTTGGTCAATAGCTTCATTGACATGGAGAAGATCAAGTTCTAAGTGTTGGAGATGTCCATATCAGTGTCCCATTGATGGGAAAGCTTTAGTGTATAGGGTGATAGAGAACTAGAACCCATTATGACTTGGAGTTCATTTTTTAGCACTATGTAGGTGGAATGTTACCCCCTCAAGTAGTATCAGGATGAATAGATCAAGTTCCAACAATGAAGCTAGTGTAAAGAGCAGTGAGTAGATAACTACATTGACAAATTCTATGACTACATTGTGTGTTTGTGTGAGAACACAATGGAGGAACATAAGTTAATTATTCTGCTACAAATTCATCTCTGTCTGATCCCAACATTTGAGTTTTCAATATTCACCCAAACATCTAGTCTATTGGGCACCCATTTTGACATTAGTAGGAAGTATCTTCCCCCTTTTGATTACAAGAATATCCACTCTTAGTCTTGCTGTACATTGTGCACCTCTTTAATTTAATTTAACCTTTTCTTTCTTATTGAATAGAATTTACACTATTGTGCGAATATTTAAACATTCGAATGTACTTTGGTTTATTGTTATTGTTTCCTTTTGCACGTTCTATAGCTTGTAAGTTGCTAGTCATGTTCGAGGGTTGTCCCCCGTAACGTTATCTTGGGCCTTGTGGTGTGGATCATGGGTATGAGATCTGAGCTTTGATATGCTCGTAAACATACAGGTGCAACAATAAGAAGAAAGTCTATTACTCGGTGGTGTTTCAAAGTATCCAGAAGAATGTCCTGGCAAGATTAAGATTTTTGACACCGTGAAAAATTTCACTATCATCCACGGACATTTAGAAACTTATATAGGATGCCCTTGAGTAACACAATGAAATATTTGGTTATTTTTGATAACTCATTAGGAAACTATGGCCACAATCAACACTTTCTACATGACATGTGCATCAAACTTTTAGCAACATACTCCATTTGAAGTTTAAATCAATCTTGACATTTTTCTATTTGAAGGTGAAATCAATGTAACTGCATTGGATTGTTTGATTTGACAACTAGGGGACTATTTCTCAGTGAATCACTTCACTGACACAAAGAAGATCAACTTCAAAGTGTTGAAGATGTCCATTTCAGTGTCCAACTAGTAGGAAAGCTTTTGCGCTCAATGCAATAATTAAATTGAACCCATTCTGATTTGGAGTTCATGTGTCATTGCTATGCAAAAGGAATATCATCCTCTAAAGTACTATGAGGATTAATACATCAAGTTCGATTAGTTTCCCCACTGTAAGGAGCTATTGGGTGAAGTTTTCATTGACAATTCTATGACTACACTGCCCATCTGCATGAGAACACAATGGAGCAACATAAGGTGTTAAGGTACATTGGTGGACCCTCAACTTATATCATCACAAAGATGTAACTATCGACTTTCGACACATTAGGGCAAGCATATCACAATGTCGCCAAGATCGATGACAAGGCCAAGATGATGCATTAAGTTTTTCTCCTTCATCCAATATCATGCATAGGAACTAGCCCATGCCAAGTGCACTATCCAACCTTGCCACACAAACAAAACATGCCGCATAAAGGAGAGCAGCCTAAGTAGATCGAGCAAAACCAAGGGTTCTCAATGCCTTTAGCTTCATACCAAGGCAAGAGGAAGGAGACAAATGATGCCAATGAAACCATTTGAGCTCACACAATGATTTTGAATGCCATGCACAACAATCTTTGGTTGTGCAATCTACATTAATTCTTGCGCAGGTGGATAACATTGATCTAGATGCCACTTGTGTGAAAAGTAACTCGACCTCCATAGACACCTCTGAGGAACGAGATTGCCTTCTTTCACACCAAATTTTGGGCTAAGGGTCAACCTCTTCATGTCGTCATTGACATTAGGAGCCAAAAGAACATCATTTCGAAAAGTTTAACCCAATGCCTAGGCATCATCACTGAAGCACATCCAAGACCATTGCTATGATGACTCAAATTAGGGGAAGGATATCTAGGTTCAATAGTATTGCACTTTCAATTACGTAGTCAAGCGTATGGAGGACAAAATCACTTGTGACATTACACCATTGGAGGTATGTGATATTTTGCTTAGAAGACCCTATGTGTTTGATCGAGATGTTACATATCAATCAAGCCACAATGATGAACCATTGATGTCAAAGATCGCTTGTACAACCTCTTGGCATCACCTCCAGTGACAAAATTTTGTGGTGTATACAATGCAATGTCACATGCTAGTTTCACATATGCCAAAGTTTGTGCTACTTATGGTTCGTCTCAAATAACCCACATAGCCATGGAAACAAGCATTAACAATGTATCATGTCGTGTAATCCCCACAACAACGCTAACTTGACAAGTTACTATGACAATATAGAGACTTCTTTGAAGAGCCAAAAGGCCCAACCACACATTGCATTGTAGTAAAACATCAGATCAATTTGTTTCTTGGATCCCCTCTTCCAAACAATCCACCATATTGTAGGTACATTTGGCAGATATTGAAGTTTTGTGCCAAATATAAGAGTTGTTTGGTTAAGGCAAGATCATTCCACGCATTTCTACTTGTGGCAGTTCGATAGTACTAGTACCAAAGAAAGATGGTGTATGCCTCTAGTGCATGGATTATTGTGCACTCAACAAGATAACGGTGAATAATTGGTACCCAGTACCACACATTGATGGCCTCTTGAACCAACTATAAGTTGCACAAATTCTCACCAACTTTGACTTAAGATAAGGTTACCATTAGGTACTAGTCCATCATGAAGACATTTAAAAAACAACATTCAAGACCAAGGAAGGATTGTACGAGTGGTTAGTTATGCCTTCTTGCTTGACCAATGTGCCATTGACATTCATGCACTTGGTGAATGACATACTTCAGCCATTCACCAATTCCTTTACCATTATTTACTTGGATGACATCATCGTGTACAACAAGACTTGGGAGAAGCATATGAAGCATGTTTCGTGCATCTAAGACACATTGCACAAACACAGGTTGCGATCACTATTTAAATTCTGTTTTTGGATTACATCATCGATTGTGGAAGCATAATCCAAGACTGGACAACACGCAATCTCAATGAGTTTAGCAGTTTTCTTGGACTTGCACATCTCTGCCACAAATTTGTCCTTGGTTACTCACATATATCATGGCCTCTTAGCTAGATCAAGTGTGCCAAAGCAACATTTTAGTGGGCGCTTGCAGAATACCATGCTTTCAAGGAGCTCAAGCAATGCGTTTGTGCAATCTTTAATTTTGAAAATTTCCTAATGTTCCAACCCTTTGAGATTCAAATTGATGCACCAGATTTTGCTTTCCATTACAAAACTCACAACATGGACATTCATTTGCCTATCCCTCAATGACCTTCCATGACACACATCTTGAGTAGACCACCTATGAAAAAGAGTTATATGCTAGCATGCAAGAAGTTAAGAAATGGTGTCATATATCTTGGGTAAGGAGACAATCATCCATTGTAATCATAAGGCACTTCAGTTTCTACATCCTTAGAGCACACCGTATGAAGTGGATGACTTACTTGCAGTAGTTCCATTTGGTGACTAAGCAAAAGAAGGAAAAAGAGAACAAGGCAGCATAGTGGCTTGGTAGACTAAAAATGCAAGCACTCATTACAGTGCTTGACACGTGCGACCAAAACTTCTTTAACTGGGTATATCTCCATGCAATAGACCATGACTTCGTAGAAGCCTATCTTGCGCTTATGTAGGGGCTTGGTAGATTAATAGTGCACGCATGGGATTGGATGATTTTCATAATGCTTTGGTGGCTGCCCATACTCAGAATTTGTCATTCTTTTTGTTGGAAGCCCAACCACTGAGAGGGCAGGTGAGTTAAATCAGTGTACAAACATTTACTTTCAATTCCTCTTATCATTCATCAATCAATCAAACTACTCTAGAGATATAACAAGGCATAATCAACCATCCATATGAGCAGGAAACACATGAACACAATAGCTATGTGGGAAACCCTCATGGGGAACAAAACCCACTAAAACACAACTTGGACTACAGTCCTATAAACCATGAATCAAAATTTAGTTAGGCAACAACCCAACAAGGAGCACCAACCCCTAGAATTCAAAAAGCACTAACTTGCTAGGAGGCTACAACCCCCTTTGCTGATCAAGCACCCACTCAATCAACAATCTGAAAATCCACCTTGCAATGTTGCCCTCTCACAACTGATGATGGTCTTCTACAGCTCTCAATTCTGCCTCTCACACAATCACAAAACTTCCCTCCTTTACTCAATTAGCCCCTTATAGTCAGCAATCTCATCAAGACAAAAGCAAATCAATCCCTTGCAGACATGCAACACATTACATGGAAACATGACATGGCTTGATAGCCATTCTTAAGCCTTCTATTCTGCTTTCTTAGCTTGATATGCAATCAAACCCTTCGCACAAGCATGCCTAGTCAAATAGGCCTGATAGCCTTCAAACAAAGCAATCCACTACCTCATCACCTTCAGCATCACTGTCAGACCTTCAACACATATTCAACATGTTATTCTGATGCTCTCCATGCCCTTACACACCTCGGCAAGTCTCTCTATCCTTCGCTTCACTTTCCCATAGTCTAACTGGCTCAAATAGGCCTAATTAGCCCTCTCTTATACTTGTCACTTAGTCAATCATCTCTCTTAGTCGGCCAAAGCACATTACATACTCGAACCAACACTAAAAGATCAATTAGGACACATTACATATCCTAATCAACCATTCTCTAGGTCGGCCATCCTTCAAATGGCACAATCCCACTCACTAGGCCTAATGCATTAGCCCTCACTTACACAACTACATCACTTGGACCCTTTGCAACAACATAGCCCTCAATGAAAATAAGAAACCTTTTAAATAATTGACAAATAGGACCTTCATGCCTTCTACATGCTTTTGAAGTCAACTCATTCACACATACTTTGAAAACACCATTAGATCTCATATCTTCATTAGGTCTAGTAGAGACCTAAAGCAAATAGGTCTATCTCTTTAACGAACCATCAATGTATGGCCCATCTGACCTTACCAATGATCCAAACCCTGTCAAACACTTCATTGCCAACCTCCATAAGCCTCCTCCATGCTTTAGACAACTTCAAATCATTCGCTTTCATTATGAAGGCACCATTAGCCCTCATGCTACCAATGGGTCTCATGGAGACCTAATCAATATGGATCCACTCCTCGCTTATTACTGACCCCTTGAGTCAATATGAGCACCTCAGATAGGCATGAACAACTTCACAACATGGCAAAGCAACTCCTTAGAGCATCAACCTACTGCTCTTCAAGCAACACAAGCCATTAAGGCTCAAAACATTACAAAGTACCCTCTCGGACAACATGCAGTCAAACTAGGTCTGAGAGTCATTATTCACTTTAAAGAACTTATGATACACTTTTGAAATCTTTAGATATGTAAACAGAGACCAAATAACATACTTAAAAGCATTCAATGATCCTCAGATTATTCTCCCTTTCTGAAACATCTCATCTACAAGATACAGACCCAAAGGCAACTCTTGAAACAACATTCTTCAACCTCTGAAATAAGCACACTCAGAACCCTGACAAGAAACTCAGAACAACTAACAACCTCAGATTACTCAAACTTTCTTCATGACATCAACAACATGCTATCACACTCAGCTATGCCCTTATAAGGTCACCTTGACAACAAAGAAACAGGACACTCATCATACAACCTTCAAGAACACTGTCAACAATCTCCTTCGAGCTTACAAGCATTCTTGTGAAGCTAGAGCAAAAAGAAACATCTTCAGAACCTCTGTGACTATTCAAAAGACACAAACACAAGGCCAACCTACTTCTTAGATCAGCTCCAAGCATTGGAACTCAAGAACAATACCCCTAACCTTCAAAGAAAATGGTCTTATAGAACAAGCAACAATTTACACACCCCTGTTCTGATATAAGTTTCTTGAACCTCAACTTAAGCTAATACATGCATCTTAAGCATGATAACCACTGAAGACAATATTACACTCCATCCCTCTGACTCTCATTGAGCTCCAAAGACCAAGAATGAACTCATTTGCCTCATCAGAGCACACCTAGCGTATGTAGTCATAACTCATCTTGAAACCCTCAAATCACTGCCTTTCACCTCTTGAGCTAGCTCTTCAAATCTGAGATCAATCTGATTACTCACAAAGCATCTAAAGGTGCTATATTACCTTGAGAACATCATCAATCACCTTGATCAATCTTTTTGAGTGCCCAAAAACACTCCTCTACTCTGCAAGATACCTCAATCTACCATTGTCACACACAATCAGCTTTCAATGATGATTTCTTGCACAAAACCACACCATCAGTACTCCTTCAATGCATAGAAGTGATCAACAATGAGCAAACAACATGATCCAATACTTGTATCACCAAAAAAAGATCATTTGACAAGTTCTAATCCACTTTTTCTCTCCTCGGGCCCACCAAGAACAACCTAGTCAACACAAGTTGGATTTAACCAGCAGTTATTGCCCCTGTACGGACTTCTGACACAAACTACCACCTGGTGGATCTTCATCAAAGAGTTTGCTACAACTTTCCTTTTTACTCAACCTTGGTCTGACAAGTATTCTAACTTCTACAGGCATTTCTTTGCACACTGGTTCTATTTTGCCTTACACAGAAATTTGAATTTGAATCTGAATCGCAACAGCGAGTTTTAAACGACGATTTCCCGAAGACTAAAATTGACGGCCTCTAGCACATCACTGCTAAGTAGATCAACTTTGCGGCTTTATAACTTGAACTAAGAAACTCATCAAGACACCAAACTTGCAGGAAATCTTCATGGCACTATTAACAACACGTCCATGTATCCCTTTGACCAGAGTTGACATCTATAGTACAAACAATAAATGCTCAAACAAACTGATCCAAACCTACCTTCAAGACATCCAAGACGGTCTGGGTCCTTCTAGGCTAGAATGGCACATTATTCTCTTTCCAAAGGACACTATGAGGCACTAGAACCTCACAAATGCATGTAGTGATGCCTCACAACCTGCTCTAACATTTTCAAGGGCCTGCAAACATGCCATTAGACCTCCAAACACCAAATCCACCTCTTTGTCATTAATGCACTAGACCTAAAGCTTTCCTTAACATCAATGACAATGCATGACACCAATGACCATATTCCAACAATCTCCCCCTTTGCCATTGATGGAAAACTACTCTCAGAATGACAAACTCCTGATTTGATCTTCTTTTTCATTCTGATATTTCTCCCCCTTTGACATTAATGACAAAGGGCCATACATACTCGCACAAACTCATCCGCATATAGCCTTCTTGATCCTTGGACCTGACAAACTGCTCACAAAGCTGGCAAGCTCCCCCTAACACCATGCACATTTCACAAAACTTGTTCTCAAACCATACTCAACCACACAAGCTCCTTCAACAAAAGCATCTCACATTTGTTCCCCCTCACTCTAGGCATACCTTTCATTCTATCAATGAACATACCTCAATCTGAACTTCTCCACCTAGGCTTATGAAACACAGGGCTTCTTCAACCACTTGACTGTAGCCAAAAGCAACAACTTTGACCTTCCATGACTGATATGACCTTCTCAATATTTTTCACTTAGAAGCTGACTTGGACCAATGACTCACATAAGTGCTCCTTGATTCATCTTACACAAGAAACAAGTCCATACTTCACATTCTTCTCAAGGGACTTGAGTTAGTTATCCCTAACTCCATGCTCCTCCTAATCACACCACTTGAAGCCACAAACCAAAATATAGCAACCAAAACATACACAACTTCTCACAAGATTGACATACCTTGTTTGAAGACACCTTCACCCTTGCATAAGCTGCCAACTTCATACCCATCTCTGAACTTCTTGGATCACCTTTTGCCTTTAACAACACTTGAAACACTTCTAATCATTCGCTTTCATTATGAAAGCACCATTAGCCCTCATGCTACCAATAGGTCTCATGGATTGGATCCATTCCTCCTCGCTTATTACTGACCCCTTGAGTCAATAAGACCACTACTACTCTTCATAGCATCAAACTACTACTCTTCAAGCAACACAAGACATTAAGGGTCAAAACACTACAAAGTACCCTCTCAAACAACATGAAGTCAAACTAGGTCTGAGAGTCATTATTCATATTGAAGAACCTCTTATACACTTTTGACATCTTCAGATATGTAAATAGAGACCAAACAACATACAAGGATTCAATGATCCTTAGATCATTCTCCCTTTCTGAAACATCTCATCTACAAGGCATAGACCCAAAGATAACTCTTGAAACTACATTCTTCAACCTCTGCAATAAGCACACTCAGAACCTTGACAAGAAACTTAGAATAACTAACAACCTCAGATTACTCAAACTTTCTTCATGACATAAACAACATGACATCACACTCCTCTATGACCTTATGAGGTCACCTGGACAACAAAGAAACATGACACTCATCATAAAACTTTAAAGATCACTTTCAACAATCTCCTTCAAGCTTACAAGCAATCTTGTGAAGCTCCAACAACAAGAAACATCTTCAGAACTTCTGTGACTTTTCAAAAGACACAAACAACAAGCCAACCTACTTCTTAGATCAGCTCCAAGCATTGGAACTCAAGAACAATACCTCTAACCTTCAAAGAAAATGTACTTATAGACCAATCAACAACTTACACACCCCTGTTCTGATATAGGCTTCTTGAACCTCAACTTAAGCTAATACATGCATTTTGAGCAGGATAACCACTGAAGACAATATTACTCTCCATCCCTCTGACTCTTACTAAGCTCCAAAGACCATGAATGAACTCATTTGCCTCATCAGAGCACACCTAGTGTTTGTAATCATAACTCATTTTGAAACCCTCAAATCACTGCCTTTCAGCTCTTGAGCTAGCTCTTCAAATCTGAGATCAATCTGATTACTCACAAAGCATCTACAGGTGCTATATTACCTCGAGAACATCTTCAATCACCTTGATCAATCTTTTTGAGTGGCATGAACAACTTCACAACATGGCAAAGAAATTACTCATAGCATCAACCTACTACTCTTCAAGCAACACAAGCCTTTAAGGGTCAAAACACTACAAAGTACCCTCTCGGAAAACATGCAGTCAAACCAGGTCTGAGAGTCATTATTCACATGGAAGAACCTCTGATACACTTTTGACATCTTGAGATATGTAAACAAAAACCAAACAACATACTTACAATCATTCAATGATCCTCAGATCATTCTTCCTGTCTGAAACATCTCATCTACAAGGGACAAATGCAAAGGCAACTCTTGAAACAACATTCTTCAACCTCTGCAATAAGCACACTCAGAACCCTGACAAGAAACTCAAAACAACTAACAACATCAGATTACTCAAACATTCTTCATGACTACTCAGTAGACACAAATAACAAGCCAACCTACTTCTTCGATCAGCTCCAACCATTTCAACTCAAGAACAATACCTCTAACTTTCAAAGACGATGGTCTTATAGACCAAACAACAACTTAAACACACCTGTTCTGATATAGGCTTCTTGAACCTCATCTTAAGCTAATACATGCATCTTGAGCATGATAACCACTAAAGACAATATTGCACTCCATCCTGCTGACTCTCACTGAGCTCCAAAGACCAAGAATGAACTCATTTGCCTCATCAGAGCACACCTAGGGTATGTAGTCATAACTCATCTTGAAATCCTAAAATCACTGCCTTTAACCTCTTGAGCTATCTTTTCAAATCTGAGATCAATCTGATTACTCACAAAGCGTCTACAGGTGATATATTACCTCGAGAACATCATCAATCACCTTGATCAATCTTTGTGAGTGCCCAAAAACATTCCTCTACTTTGCAAGATACCTCAATCTACCATTTTCACACACAGTCAGCTTTCAATGATGATTTCTTGCACAAAACCACACCATTAGAACTCCTTCAATGCATAGATTCTCACAATGCACCTAGGGATCGCTGACAACTGTCTCTAACATCTTCAAGGACCTGCAAACATGCCATTAGACCTCCAAACTCCAAATACACCTCTTTCTCATTAATGCACCAGAGCTCAAGCTTTCCTTGACATCAATGACAACACATGACACCAATGACCATATTTCAACAATCTCCCCTATTGTCATTGATGGCAAACTATTCTCAGAATGACACTCCCTTGTCTGATCTACTCCTGAATTTTGATCTATCTCCCCCTTTGACATTAATGACAAAGGGCTATACATACTCTGACAAACTCATTCACATATAGCGTTCTTGATCCTTGGACCTGACAAACTACTCACAAAGCTGGCAAGCTCCCCATGCAGATTTCAAAAAACATGTTCTCAAACCATACTCAACCACTTAAGATCCTTGAACTGAAACATCTCACATATGCTCCCCCTCACTCTAGGCATACCTTTCATTCGATAATTGAACATACCTCAATCTGAAATTCTCCACTTGGGCTTATGAAACACAATGCTTTTGCAACCACTTTACTGCAACCAAAAGCAACAACTTTGACCTTCCATGACTGATATGACATCAACAACATGCCATCACACTCTATGACTTTATGAGGTCACCTTCACAACAAAGAAACAGGACACTCATCATACAACCTTCAAGATCACTTTCAACAATATTCTTCAAGCTTACAAGCAATCTTTTGAAACTACAACAACAAGAAACATCTTAATAACTTCTGTGACTATTCAAAGGACACAAACAACAAGCCAACCTACTTTTTATATCAGCTCTAAGCATTGGAACTCAAGAACAATTCCTCTAGCCTTCAAAGACAATGGTCTTATAGATCAAGCAACAACTTACACAGCCCTATTCTGATATAGGCTTCCTGAACCTCAACATTGGCTAATACATGCATCTTAAGCATGATAACCACTGAAGACAATATTGTACTCCAACCCTCTGAATCTAACTGAGCTCCAAAGACCAAGAATGAACTCATTTGCCTCATTAGAGCACACCTAGGGTTTGTAGTCATAACTCATCTTGAAACCCTCAAATCACTGCCTTTCACCTCTTGAGCTAGCTCTTCAAATCTTAGATCAATCTGATTACTCACAAAGCATATACAAGTGCTATATTAGCTTGAGAACATCTTCAATCACCTTGATAAATCTTCTTGAGTGCCCCAAAACACTCTTCAACTCTGCAAGATACATCAATCTACCATTGTCACATATAGTCAGATTTCAATGATGATTTCTTAGACAAATCCACACCATTAGAACTCCTTCAATGCATAAAAGTGATCAACACTTAGCAAACAACATGATCCAATCTTGTATCACCAAAACAAGATTGTTTGACAAGTTCTAATCCGCGTTTTCTCTCATCGGGCCCACCAAGAACAACCCAATCAACAAAAGTTGGCTTTGACCCGCATTTGCTGAACCTGTACGGGTTTCTGACATGAACTGCCACTTGGAGGATCTTCATCAAAGAGATTGCTACAATTTTCCTTTTTACTCCACCTTGATCTGACAAGTATCTTGACATCTACAGGTATTTCTTTGCACCCTGGTCCTCTTTTGCCTTACACAAAAAATTTGAATTTGAATATGAATCCCAACAGCTAGTTTTCAACAACTAATTCCCGAAGACCAAAATTTATGACCTCTAGCACGTCACTGCTAACTTGATCAACTTTGCAGCTTTATAACTTGAACTAGGAAACTCATCAAGACACCAAACATGTAAGAAATCTTGATGGCAGTATGTACAACACGTCCATGTATCCCTTTGACCAGAGTTGACTTCTACAGTACAAATAAAAATTCCTCAAACAAACTGATCCAAGGATACCTTCAAGACATCCAAGACGGTCTGGCTCCTTTTAAGCTAGAATGGCACATGCTGCACTCATTGAAGGAAACTATGAGGCACTAGAACATCACAAAGGCATCTAGGGATGCCAAACAACCTTCTCTAACATCTTGAAGGACCTGCAAACATGCCATTAGACCTCCAAACACCAAATACAACTCTTTGTCACTAATGCACTAGACCTCAGGAAAGACCAAGTTTCATGGGCCACACAATGTTTTGTAAGTTCTACAAAATCAGAGCCACATAAACATCATATCGATATTCAGCCCATACTTAACAAACATGCTAAAGTTTTTGAGAATATCCCACATGGATTGCCACCTGATAGGGGCTTTCAACATATCATTGAATTAGAAAATGGTACCCAACCCATAATAACCACACCTTACCGCCATCCTAGAATTTATAAAGAAGAGATTGAAAAAGCCATCAAAAAATTATTAGAGATGGGTCACATTGGACCAAGTTCGAGTCCTTTCATCTCTTTCGTGGTTTTAGTTAAGAAGAAAAATGGCATGTTGAGAATGTGCATAGACTATCGACAATTGAATAAAAAGACAATAAAAAATAGATATCCAATACCACGAATTGACGAATTAATTGATGAGCTACATGGACCTATTTATTTCTCCAAAATTGATTTAAAATCAGGATAGCATCAAATACGGATGCGAGACACCGATGTTTAAAAAACAACATTTAGATGTCATTATGGGCATTTCGAGTTCTTAGTCATGCCTTTCGGATTGACTAACTCTCTAGCCACCTTTCAATCATGCATGAATCATATATTTGGTCAACATTTGAGAAAATTTGTGTTAGTTTTCTTTGATGATATATTGATATATAGTACGTCATGGGAGGAACACTTGAGACATTTAGACTTAGTGCTAGGAATTTTAGAGTAGCAATCTCTTTTTGCCAAAATTTCTAAGTGCGAGTTTGGAATGACGAAAATCTTATACTTGGGACATATCGATAGAGAAGGAGTGCATGTTGATCAAGATAGAATTCAAGCAATATTAGATTGGCCTCCTACTAACACAACTCAATTAAGAGGATTCTTGGGATTATGTACTTATTATCGAAGATGTGTTAAAGGGTTTTCCAGGATAATTTCCCCTTTGACTAATTTAACAAAGAAGGGAGCGTTTCAATGGTCTAAAATTGCTCAATTAACATTTGAAGAACTTAAGAGAGAAATGAGTTCATGTCCGGTATTGACGGTACCCAATTTTTCATTACCCTTTGTCTTGGAATGCGATGCTTCGGGGGAAGGAATCGAAGCTGCCCTAATGCAACAAGGTCATCTTATTGCATTCGAAAGTAGGAAATTGAAAGAACACGAGTGTAAGTATTCTACATATGATAAGGAAATGCTGGCAATTATGCACGCATTGGCCAAGTTCTGTCAATACTTGGTATGTGGGAAATTCATAGTAAGGACGGATCATAATAGCCTGAAATTTTTCTTGAGTCAAAAGGATTTAAATGATAGACAATTAAAATGGGTAAGCAAGGTCCAAGATTTTGATTTCGATATTGACTATGTAAAAGGGAAGAATAATGTTGTGGCGGATGCATTATCAAGAAAACTCTCCTTGTGCTCCATATGTACCATTGCATCTGATTGGAAAGTCCACATAGCAGCCGAATATGTTAAAATAGAATTCGCTAATGCAATTTTAGAAGGACAAAATGGGGATGAATGGTATAAAGTAGTAGAAGATCTAATTTTGTATAAAAATAGTAACTTCTTGGTACCCGAATCAAAAATTAAACATAAAATGTTAAAAGTTATTCATGACAGTCCTTTGGTAGGCCATCCGAGTTTTCTCAAAAAATATAAACAAGTAAGAGATTTATTCTTTTGGAAAGGGATTAAGAGTGAAGTTCTTAAGTATATTCAAGAATGCCCTACTTTCCCACAAAATAAAATCGAGCATGAATTCCCAGCAGGTTTATTGCAACCTTTACCCATCTCTACTCGAAAATGGAAAAGTATTTCGATGGATTTTATTACCAGATTGCCAATGGTTCAAGGGAAGAATTGCCTCTATGTGGTTGTTGATTGTTTAATGAAGTATGCTCATTGCTTTCCACTACCCATCAAGTATGATGCACCTTTGGTAGCTAGGATATTCTTTAGAGAGATATTCAAACTACATGGATTACCAAAAACCATTGTTAGTGATAGAGATTGCCGATTTATGAGTTTGTTTTGGCAAGAACTCTTTCACTTAGCAAGTACCGAGCTGACCCCAAGCACAAGCTATCATCCAAAAAGAGATGGTCAAACCGAAGCTGTCAATAAATGGATTGAAGGATATTTAAGGAATTATATTTTGGGGCAACAACATGCGTGGATCAAATGGTTATACTTGGGAGAATTTTTCTATAATACATCCTATCATATGTCGATTGGAATGTCACCTTTTAAAGCTTTGTACAGGTATGATGTTCAATTTTTTGTGGACTTAGTCATTCCAGATAGTAGAGTTCCAGGGGCTAAAGACCTAATTCAACAAAGTGAAGATATCCTTAGAACTCTCAAGGATAATCTTCAACAACCACAAAATCAACAAAAGCTATATGCAGATCGGCATAGAACAGAAAGGAGTTTTAAAGTTGGTGACTTGGCGTATTTACGTTTACGACCCTACAAGCAAAACTATATCAAGCAAAATGGAGCCGAGAAACTCAAACCATGTTTCTATGGACCATATAAAGTCAGATGAAAGATCAGGGAGGTTACTTATGAATTGGAGTTACCTGGAAATAGCTGAATACACAATGTTTTCCATGTTTCATGCCTAAAAATGGCACTTGGCCAACATATTGTTCCTTCCATCAAGCTACCGCCATTGGATGAGGAAGGTAAGTTGATCTTTATACCTGAATCCATCCTTGATGTACGTAAGAAGAAGCTTAGGAATAGAAGTATCATCGAATATTTAAGTTGTTGGTAAAATTTACCTCTTGAAGACACCATGTGGGAAGGAGCCTCAATCTTTGAACATCCTAATTTCCAATTGCTTGAGGACAAACAAGTTTGGGAGGGGAAGACCATAATATCGCTTTCACATGATGAAATCGTTGCCACGGAGAAATTACTACCAAGGAGCAGTGCTGCGATTTAATAAAACAATCATTAAACGGATATGAACGGAAATGTCAAACTAAATTGTTGTCAAAATTGAACGGAAGTGTCGAACAGAATTGTTGCTGGAATTGAACGGAAGTGTCGAACAGAATGTTAACGGAATTGTTGACGGAAATGGCGACGAAAATGTCAATGGTCACATCTTTTGGAGAAGAGGTGCCTCTTGGATGGGATGCCTCCTTTGGGAGAAGTTTTAAAAGACTATAAACGAGAAGAGATGTGGAAGTATGAGGCATCCAATTAAATTCAAACATTCAAGTGCAATTACGTGCTTTATAATTTTATTCAAAGATTAAAACCTTTTATAGACAATCCAAAGATGAAAAGCCTTGGGATAATTATTATAATAATTGAAGGACGAAAACCCTTCTGAAATTTAATTATATTATTCAAAAAAATTATTCGAATATAAATTTATATCTTATCAAAATAAAAAGATATTCTTGTAAATAACGTTTTATCAAATACTATTTCGTTTAGGAATATTACACACAATCAACTTTCAATGATGATTTCTTGCACAAAACCACCCCATCAGAACTCCTTTAATGCATAGAACTGATCAACAATGAGCAAACAACATGATCCAACACTTGTATCACCAAAACAAGATCATTTGACAAGTTCTAATCCACTTTCTCTCTCCTCGGGCCCACCAAGAATAACCTAGTCAACAAAATTTGGATTTGATCCACATTTACTACACCTATACGGACTTCTAATCCACGTTGCCACTAGAGGATCTTCATCAAAGAGTTTGCTACAACTTTCCTTTTTACTCCACCTTGATTTGACAAGTATTCCAACTTATACAAGTATTTCTTTGCACACTGATCCTCTTTTGCCTTACATAGAAATTAGAATTTGAATTCCAACAGCTAATTTCCAGCAGCTATTTCTTGAAGACTAAAATTGATGGCCTCTAGCATGTCACTGCTAACTAGATCAACTTTGGAGCTTTATAACTTCAACTAGGAAACTCATCAAGACACCAAACTCTCAAGAAATATTCATGGCACTATTAACAACACTTCCAAGTATCCCTTTGACTAGATTTGACTTCTATAGTACAAACAATAATTGCTCAAACAAACTGATCCAAACATACCTTCAAGACGTCCAAGATGGTCTGGATCTTTCTAAGTTATAATGGCACATTCTTCTCTCTCCAAAAGACACTGAGACACTAGAAAGTCACAAATGCATCTAAGGATGCCTCACAACCTTCTCTAATATCTTCAAGTTGCAAACATGCCATTAGACCTCAAAACACCAAATACACCTTTTTGTCATTAATGCACTAGACCTCAAGCTTTCATTGACATCAATAACAACACATGACATTAATGACCATATTCCAACAATCTCCCTTTTTGTCATTGATGGCAAACTACTCTTAGAATGACCAACTCCCGATCTAATCTACTCCTCCATTCTGATCTTTCTCCCCCTTTGACATTAATGACAAAGGGACATACATACTCTCACAAACTCATCCACATATAGCCTTCTTGATCCTTTGACTTGACAAACTGCTCACAAAGCTGGAAAGCTCCCCCTAACACCATGCACATTTCACAAAACTTATTCTCAAACCATACTCAACCACACAAGCTGCTTGAACTGAAATATCTCACATATGCTCTCCATCACTCTAGGCATTCCTTTCATTCTATCAATGAACATACCTCAATCTGAACTTCTCCACTTGGGCTTATTAAACATAGGATTTCTTTAACCACTTGACTACAACCAAAAGCAACAACTTTGAACTTCCATGATTTATATGACCTTCTCAATATTCTTCACTTACAAGCTGACTTGGCCCAATGACTCGCAAAAGAGCTCTTTGACTCATCTTACACAAGAAACAAGTCCATACTTCACATTCTTCTCAAGGGCCCTGAGTTATCTCCCCCTTAACTCCATGCTCCTCCTTATCACACCACTTGAAGCCACAGACCAAAACATATCAGCCAAAACATACACTACTTCTGACAAGATTGGCATACCTTGTTTGAAGACACCTTCACCCTTGCATAAGCTGCCAACTTCATTCCTTTCTCTGAACTACTTGGGTCATCGTTCTCCTTTACCTACCAACACTTAAAACACTTCTAATCATTCGCTTTCATTATGAAGGCACAATTAACCCTCATGTTAGCAATAGATCTCATGGATTGGATCCACTCCTTTAGTCAATAGGACCACCTCATATAGGCATGAACAACTTCAAAACATGGCAAATCAACTCCTCATAGCATGAACCTACTACTCTTCAAGCAACACAAGCAACTAAGGGTCAAAACACTACAAAGTACCTTCTAGGACAACATGCAATCAAACTAGGTCTGAGAATCATTATTCACATTGAAGAACGTCTGATACACATTTGACAACTTAAGATATGTAAACAAAGACCAAACAACATACTTACAAGCATTCAATAATCCTCAGATCATTCTCCCTTTCTAAAATATATCATCTACAAGGCACAGACCCAAAGGCAACTCTTGAAAAAACATTCTTCAACATCTGCAATAAGTGCACTGAGAACCCTAACGAGAAACTCAGAACAACTAACAACCTCAGATTACTCAAACTTTATTCATGACATCAACAACATGCCATCACACTACTCTATCACCTTATGAGTTCACCTTGACAACAAAAAAACATGACACTCATCATACAACCTTCAAGATCACTTTCAACAATCTCCTTCTAGCTTACAAACAATCTTGTGTAGCTACAACAACAACATCTTCACAACTTTTGTGACTATTCAAAAGACACAAACAACAAGCCAACCTACTTCTTAGATTAGTTCCATGCGTTGGAACTCAAGAACAATACCTCTAACCTTCAAGGACAATGGTCATATAGACAAAGCAACAACTTACACACCCTTGTTCTAATATAAGCTTTTTGAACCTCAACTTAAACTAATACATGCATCTTAAGCAAGATAACCATTGAAGACAATATTGCACTCCATCCCTCTGACTCTCACTGAGCTCCAAAGACCAAGAATGAACTCATTTGCCTCATTAGAGCACACCTAGGGTTTGTAGTCATAAGTCATCTTGAAACCCTCAAATCACTGCCATTCACCTCTCGAGCTATCTCTTCAAATATTAGATCAGACGGATTACTCACAAAGCATCTACAAGTGCTATATTCCCTTGAGAACATCTTCAATCACCTTGATATATCTTCTTGAGTGCCAAAAAACACTCCTCAACTCTGCAAGATACCTCCATCTACTATTGTCACACATAGTCACCTTTCAATGATGATTTCTTTCACAAAACCACACCATGAGAACTCCTTCAATGCATAGAAGCAGTCAACAATGAGCAAACAACATGATCCAACACTTGTATCACCAAAACAAGATCATTTGACAAATAACAATCCACGTTTTCTCTCCTCGGGCCCACCAAAAACAACCCAGTCAACTAAAGTTGGCTTTGACCCACATTTATAGCACCTGTATGGACTTCTGACCCAAACTGTCACTTGGAGGATCTTCATCAAAGAGTTTACTACAACTTTCATTTTTACCCCACCTTGATCTGACAATTATCCTGAATTCTATTTCTTTGCACACTGGTCCTCTTTTGCCTTACACAAAAATTTGAATTTGAATTTGAATCCCAACAACTAGTTTTCAACAGCGATTTCCTGAAGACTAAAATTGATTGCCTCTAGCACGTCACTGCTAACTAGATCAGCTTTGCAGATTTATAATTTTAACTAGGAAACTCATCAAGACACAAACAAGCCAACCTACACGTCACTGCAACAAGAAACATCTTCACAACTTCTGTGACTATTCAAAAGACACAAACAACAAACCAACCTACTTCTTAGATCAACTCCAAGCATTGGAACTCAAGAACAATACCCCTAACCTTCGAAGACAATGGTTTTATAGACCAAGGAACAACTTACGTACCCCTGTTTTGATGTGGGCTTTTTGAACCTCAACTTAAGCTAACACATGCAGCTTGAGCATGATAACCATTGAAGAGAATA
The DNA here is from genome assembly GCA_037957365.1 of Torreya grandis. NCBI lineage: Eukaryota > Viridiplantae > Streptophyta > Pinopsida > Cupressales > Taxaceae > Torreya > Torreya grandis. The sequence goes on along the minus strand of JARHVA010000091.1, from coordinate 1,004,554 downwards.
TTGCACTCCATCACTCCAACTCTCACTGAGCTCCAAATACCAAGAATGAGCTCATTTTCCTCATTGGAGCACACCTAGGGTGTGTCGTCATAACTCATCTTGAAACCCTCAAATCAATGCCTTTCACCTCTTGAGCTAGCTCTTCAAATATTTGATCAATTTGATTACTCACAACCTTCTCTAACATCTTCAAGGACCTGCAAACATGCCATTAGACCTCCAAACACCAAATACACCTCTTTGTCATTATTGCACTAGACCTAAAGCTTTCCTTGACATCAATGACAACACATGACACCAATGACCATATTCCAACAATCTCCCCGTTTGTCATTGATGGCAAACTACTATTAGAATGACAAACTCCTGATCTGATCTACTTCATTTTGATCTTTCTCTCTTTTTGGCATTAATGACAAAGGGCCATACATACTCTTACAAACTCATCCACATATAGCCTTCTTAATGCTTGGACCTAACAAACTGCTGACAAAGCTGGGAAGCTCCTCCTAACACCATGCACATTTCACAAAACTTGTTCTCAAACCATACTCAACCACACAAGCTCCTTGAACTGAAACATCTCACATATGCTCCCCCTCACTCTAGGCATATCTTTCATTCTATCAATGAACATACCTCAATCTAAACTTCTCCACTTGGGATTATGAAACACAAGGCTTCTTCAACCACTTGACTGCAACCAAAAGAAACAACTTTGACCTGTCATGACTGATATGAACTTCTCAATATTCTTCACTTACAAGCTGACTTGGACCAATGACTCACATAATTGCTCCTTGACTCATCTTACAAAAGAAACAAGTCCATACTTCACATTCTTCTCAAGGGACCTAATTTAGCTCCCCGTAACTCCATGCTCATCCTAATCACACCACTTGAAGCCACAAACCAAAATATAGCAACCAAAACATACATAACGTCTCACAGGATTGACATACGTTGTTTGAAGACACTTTCACCCTTGCATAAGTTGCCAACTTCATACCAATCTCTGAATCACCTTTGCCTTTACCAAGACTTGAAACACTTCTAATCATTCGCGTTCATTATAAAGGCACCATCAGCCCTCATGCTACCAATAGGTCTCATGGATTGGATCCACTCCTCTTGGCTTATTGCTTACCCCTTGAATCAATAGGACCAACTCATATAGGGATGAACAACTTCAGAACATGGCAAAGCAAGTCCGCATAGCATAACCTACTACTCTTCAAGCAACATATGGCATTAAGGCTCAAAACACTACAAAGTACCCTCTTGGACAACATGTAGTCAAATTAGGTCCAAGAGTCATTATTCACATTGAAGAACCTATAATACACTTTTGACATCTTTAGATATGTCAACTGAGACCAAACAACATACTTACAAGCATTCAATGATCCTCAAATCGTTCTCCCTTTTTGAAACATCTCATCTACAAGGCACACACCCAAAGGTAACTCTTGCAACAACATTCTTTAACCTCTGCAATAAGCACACTTAGAACCCAGACAAGAAACTCAAAACAACATTACTCAAACTTTCTTCATGACATCAACAACATGCCATCAAACTCCTCTATGACCTTATGCGGTCACCTTGACAACAGAGAAACATGACACTCATCATACAACCTTTAAGATCACTTTCAAGAATCTCCTTCAAGCTTACAAGTAATCTTGTAAAGCTACAACAACAAGAAACATCTTCAATACTTCTGTGACTATTCAAAAGACACAAACAACAAGCCAACCTACTTCTTAGGTCAGCTCCAAGCATTGGAACTCAAGAACAATACCTCTAACCTTCAAAGACAATGTACTTATAGACCAAGCAACAACTTACACACCCCTGTTCTAATACAGGGTTCTTGAACCTCAACTTAAGCTAATACATGCATCTTAAGTAGGATAACCACCAAAGACAATATTGCACTCCATCCCTCTAACTCTCACTGAGATCCAAAGACCAAGAATGAACTCATTTGTCTCATTAGAGCACACCTAGGGTTTGTAGTCATAACTGCCTTTCACCTCTTGAGCTAGCTCTTCAAATCTGAGATCAATCTGATTACTCAAAAAGCATCTACATGTGCTATATTACCTTGAGAACATCTTTAATCACCTTGATAAATCTTCTTGAGAGCCCCAAAACACTCCTCAACTCTACAATATACCTCTATCTACCATTGTCACACACAATCAGCTTTCAATGATGATTTCTTGCACAAAAGCACACCATCAGAACTCCTTCAATGCATAGAAGTGATCAACAATGAGCAAACAACATGATCCAACACTTGTATCACCAAAACAGGATCATTTGACAAGTTCTAATCCACTTTTTCTCTCCTCGTGCCCACCAAGAACAACCCAATCAAAAAAAGTTGGCTTTGATCTGTATTTATTGCACCTGGACAAACCTTTGACACAAACTGCCACCTAGAGGATCTTCATCAAAGAGTTTGCTACAACTATCCTTTTTGCTCCATCTTCATCTGAGAAGTATCTTGACTTCTACAGGTATTTCTTTGCACACTGGTCCTTTTTTGCCTTACACAAAAATTTGATTTTGAATCCCAACAACTAGTTTTCAACAACTATTTCCCGAAGACTAAAATGGAAGGCCTCTAACATGTCACTGATAACTAGATCAAATTTGGAGCTTTATAACTTGAAGAACCTCTGATACACTTTTGCCTTCTTTAGTTATGTAAACAAAGACCAAACAACATATATACAAACATTCAATGATCCTCAGATTATTTTCCCTTTCTGAAACATCTCATCTACAATGTACATACCCAAAGGCAACTATTGAACAAAGCATCTAAGGATCAAAACACTATTAAGTACCCTCTCGGACAACATGTAGTCAAACTAGGTCTGAGAGGCATTATTCACATTGAAGAACCTCTTATACACTTTTGAGATCTTGAGATATGTAAATAGAGAGCAAACAACATACTTACAAGCATTCAATTATCCTTAGATCATTCTCCTTTTCTTAAACATCTCATCTACAAGGCACAGACCCAAAGGGAACTCCTGAAACAACATTCTTCAACCTCTGCTATAAGCACACTCGGAACGCTGACAAGAAACTCAGAACAACTAACAACCTCAGATTATTCAAACTTTCTTCATGACATCAACAACATGCCATCACACTCCTCTATGACCTTATGAGGTCACCTTGACAACAAAGAAACAAGACACTCATCATACAACCTTCATGATCACTTTCAACAATCTCCTTCAAGCTTACAAGCAATCTTGTGAAGCTACAAAAACAAGAAAAATCCTCAGAACTTATGTGACTATTCAAAAGACAAACAACAAGCCAATCTACTTCTTAGATCAGCTCCAAGCATTGGAACTCAAGAACAGTACCTCTAACCTTCGAAGACAATGGTCTTATAGACCAAGCAACAACTTACACACCCCTGTTCTGATATAGGCTTCTTGAACCTCAACTTAAGCTAATACATGCATCTTAAGCATGATAACCACTTAAGACAATATTGTACTCCATCCCTCTAGCTCTCACTGAGCTCCAAAGACCAAGAATGAACTCATTTGCCTCATTAGAACCCAGCTAGGGTTTGTAGTCATAACTCATCTTGAAACCCTCAAATTACTACCTTTCACCTCTTGAGCTACCTCTTTAAATCATAGATCAATCTGATTACTCACAAAGTATATGTTGACGCCGTGGATTGCACCCGGGGCAGGACGCCTAGCTCCTGCCTTCCACACGTCAAAATGGAAACTCCCCTCTTGCCTGTGGGACTGGCAAAGCTGGAGGGGAGAGTCTCTAGGTAAGGGCTAGCTCCCTTTGATGCATCTGAGTTGTTCCAATAAGTGCTAATACATATATATAGATATATAATGGGGGGGATGGAAAGGGAGAGAGATTGTAGGAAAACAAAATTACTCTAAAAGAGGTGATGCACCAAATGATTCGACCTACTCACACTCACACTTGAAACCATACAAACACATACGTACACTTTAAACTGGCAAAAGGACTAGGCTGCAACTTAACAGGGAGGCTTCAATGGAAAACACAGAAAACAAGGACTCACCATAGGTGTTGTGGAAAGGGCACACTGTATAGTAGCTTCTTATGTCTCTGCGCTTCCAGGTGCAGCTCTCCTTGTCACTTGCAGGAATGACACCTTACAGACACTAGGTGCGTTGGTGTTAAACCTGTGAAAGCATTAGAAAGTAATGACTAAACACAAAACTAACACTCAGACACACATAGAGATATCTAACCAGAATAGAGGTAAAAATGCGTTGATTGATTATAGGTGAAAATTTTCCAGGGCTTCGCCTTACAAATGTGACAGATCCTTTTCCAAATGACAAGTCTACAATATATAGAGGAAGAAAGGAGGCCTTTTGGCGCCCTTTTTACAAATGACCCATGTGCGTTCCGATCATTGGAAAGAGCAAGCCGCTTAAACATCATATGAGAAATTATGGGCCGCGCCATTTGTCTGCAAACAAGACCGCTCCTTCAAGACTATTTACGTGGCTTGTCTACTCATTAATGCAAAATGAAGAAATTGGGTCGCACCGTTAGCCGTTTGCACCTCTTGATGATCAATTCGCAGACATTGTAACACCTGCTGGAGTAACTGCTTGAGTAGACGCCTTCCTTCGCCACTTGGACTGCTTGTCCATTTCTGCACCTGGTCTTTCTTCTGCCTTTAAGCCTTTGAATTCCTTCGGGTTCGCGCTCTTCTTGACAATTCATTCGTGTCTCTCCCGCTTGCCTTGGTTGTTTTCCGCTGATTCCAATAAGTGACACATGGCGTGTTCCGCCGCTGAAACTGGCAGGACACGTGGCAATGTCCGCTGAATTTATAGAAGCTTCAAATGCCTTTGGAGAGTTCTACGAAAAGCAACGCATGGTGACTTCCGCTCTCTTCAGCAGTTCGTCAGGGCCCACCACAGTGCTCGCGGGACAAAAGGGAAGGGATGGCGGGTGTTGACACTTGTCGGCTTCCACCGAGCCTTACAGGGAATACGTGGCGCATACCGCTTCTTTTAGAGAAAACATGTCAAAGCTTCCGCAGTTGCCACTTGGTGCTTTCTGTGCTCTGGCTTTCCCTGGTTTTGTCACTTTCTAGCTCCTTCGGCCCTCGGGTTATCTTCTTGGCGAGTCGCTGGCTCCTTGGCTCTTTTCTGGTTGGCACTCAGGGATTTTGAAAACAAACAGTTGTTTCACCATCTTAAATTTGACGTCCGCGCACCCCTCACTGCGTTTGATTACCCAACGGCTAGTTTTTCGTGTTCAACTTTGACGTCCTTGGGCTCGTCACCCTTGGACCTTCCTTCGGCTTTCTGCTTCAGCCCTTTTGCCCATGGGTCTTTTCTGCGGAAAATTTTTCCTGCGGACAAAAGTCCGCAAGAATTGTCCTGGTCGCTTTGACTTTTTTCGGAATTTTCCCCGGCTTTTTCCTCTCTCGCGGCCCTTCCGAATTTCTTCGGACTTTTTGTCCAAAGGAATTCCTTCGAACAAAAATTCCGAATGATTCAATGCCTTAAGACTTTTTGTGCATTTCTTGAAATCCTTCGGCTGCCTTCGAAGTGCTCCTTGCCCTCCGCAAGGGCTTTTGAACCCAGAACTGCCCTCTGCAAGGGCACTCGTCTTTTGGCTTTAGGATGCTCCCTTGAACCAAGCCGTTGAACTGATCGATTGAACCAAAAATGGTTCAACGGTTCAATAGTTCAACATTGCACGCCACTCATTGGTTGAATCGAGCCTTCAAACCTGTCGCTTGAACCAAACACTTGAACCCAGAAAGGTTCAACGGTTCAATGGTTCAATGGTTCAATGCTTCGCACCAATTGTTGAACTTTGCCGATTAAAACCAAGCCCCTTTGAACCTTTCGCAATGAACCAAGGCGTTGAACCAAGCGATGAACCGAGGCGTTGAACTGAAACTATTGAACTCGGCTGTTGAACCAAAGCGATGAACCAAGCGATGAACTCTGCCATTTGAACCAAGGCGTTGAACTTTGCCGTTTGAACCAAGGCGCTGAACCAAGGCATTGAACCGGTTCAACGGTTCAAAGATGCTAACTTTGGAAAGGTCATGTCGTTGAACCACTTTTAGCTCTTTTCCTTGCGAAATTCTTCTGACAGGAGTCCGAAGAAGCTTTGTAAAACCTTGCACTCTTTGAACTGGTTCTTCACTTGCCGAAAGAAAAGCCTGCAGAGTCCATAGAAATTTTTAGACTCGTGCAAAATCAAAAAAAAAAGAACTGGCTCAGAACAGCAGGGAAAGAAGGGGAGACCGATTTTGGCCTACTAGACCAAAAATGGTCAACAGTATCTACAGGTTCTATATTAGCTTGAGAATATCTTCAATCACTTTGATCAATCTTCTTGAGTGCCCTAAAACACTCAACCTTGCAAGATACCTCATTCTACCATTGTCACACACAGTCAGCTTTCAATGATGATTTCTTGCACAAAACCACACCATCAGAACTCCTTCAATGCATAGAAGTGATAAACAATGAGCAAAAAACATGATCCAACACTCGTCTCACCAAGACAAGATCATTTGACAAGATTTCGAATCCACTTTTTCTCTCCTCGGGCTCACCAAGAACAAACCAATCAACAAAAGATGGATTGGACCTGCATTTATTGAAACTGTACAGACTTCTGACCCAAATCGCGACCTGGAGGATCTTCATGAAAGAGTTTGCTACAACTTTCCTTTTTACTCCACCTTGATCTGATAAGTATTTTGACTTCTACATGCATTTCTTTGCACACTGGTCCTCTTTTGCCTTACACTGAAATTTGAATTAGAATCTGAATCCCAACAACTAGTTTGCAACAACTATTTCCCTAAGACTAAAATTGACGGCCTCTAGCATGCCACTACTAACAAAATCAACTTTGCAGCTTTATAACTTGAACTAAGAAACTCATCAAGACACCAAACTTGCAAGAAATCTTCATGGTACTATTAACAACACCTCCATGTATCCCTTTGACCATAGTTGAATTTTATAGTACAAACAATAAATGCTCAAACAAACTGATCCAAACATACCTTCAAGGCATCCAAGACGGTTTGGCTCCTTCTAAGCTAGAATGGCACATTCTTCTCTCTCCAAAGGACACTATGAGGCACCAGAACCTCAGAAATGCATCTAAGGATGCCTCACAACCTTCTCTAACATCTTCAAGTACTTGCAAACATGCCATTAGACCTCAAGATTCCTTAGATGTCAATGACAAGACATGACACCAATGACAATACTCCAACAATCTCCCCCTTTGTCATTGATGGCAAACTACTCTCAGAATGATAGACTCTTGATCTGATCTACTCCATTTTGATCTTTCTCCCCCTATGACATTATTGACAGTGGTCCATACATGCTCTCACAAACTCATCCACACATAGCCTTCTTGATCCATGGACCTGACAAACTGCTCACAAAGCTGACAAGCTTCCCCTAACACCATGCACATTTCACAAAGCTTGTTCTCAAACCATACTCAACCACAAAATCTCCTTGAAACACAGGGCTTCTTCAATCTGAACTTCTCCACTTGGGCTTATGAAACACATGGCTTCTTCAACCACTTGATTGCAACCAAAAGGAACAACTTTGCCCTTCCATGACTGATATGACCTTCTCAATATTCTTCACTTACAAGGTGACTTGGACTAATGACTCACAAAACTGCTCCTTGACTCATCTTACACAAGAAACAAGTCCATACTTCACATTTTTCCAAAGGGACCTGAGTTAGCTCCCCCTAACTCCATGCTCCTAATCACACCACTTGAAGCCACAAACCAAAATATAGCAACCAAAACATGCACAACTTCTTACAAGATTGACATACCTTGTTTGAGGACACCACCCTTGCATAAGCTGCCAACTTCATACAAATCTCTGAATTTTGTGTATCACGTTTTACCTTTACCAACGCTTGAAACACTTCTAATCATTGGCTTTCATTATGAAGGCACCATTAGCCCTCATGTGTCTCATGGATTGGATACACTACTTCTGGCTTATTATTGACCCCTTGAGTCAATAGGACCACCTCAGATACACATGAACAACTTCACAACATGGAAAAGCAACTCCTCATAGCATCAACCTATTACTCTTCGAGCTACACAAGCAATTACGGCTCAAAACACTACAAAGTACTAACTCAGACAACATGAAGTCAAACTAGGTCTAAGAGTCATTATTCACTTTGAAGAACTTCTGATACACTTTTGACATATTCAGATATCTAAATAGAGACAAAATAACATACTTACAAGCATTCAATGATCCTCAGATCATTCTCCCTTTTTGAAACATCTCATGTACAAGGCACAGACCCAAAGGCAACTCTTGAAACAACATTGTTCAACCTCTGCAATAATAAGCACACTCAAAACCTTGACAAGAAACTCAGAACAACTAACAACCTCAAATTACTCAAACTTTCTTCATGACATCAACAACATGCCATCACACTCCTCTACGAACTTATGAGGTCACCTTGACAACAAAAAAATTGGACACTCAACGTACAACCTTCAAGATCACTTTCAACAATCTCCTTCAAGCTTGCAAGCAATCTTGTGAAGCTATAACAACAAGAACAATATTCAGATCTTCTATGACTATTCAAAAGAAACAAACAAAGAGCCAACTTACTTCTTAGATCAGCTCCAAGCATTAGAACTCAAGAACAATACCTCTAACCTTCAAAGACAATGTTCTTATAGACTAAGCAACAACTTACACACCCCTGTTCTGATATAGGCTTCTTGAACCTCAACTTAAGCTAATAGATGCATCTTAAGCATGATAACCACTAAAAACAATATTGCACTCCATCCCTCTGACTCTCATTGAGCTCCAAAGACCAAGAAAGAACTCATTTGCCTCATTAGATCGCACCAAGCGTTTGTAGTCATAACTCATCTTGAAACTCTCAAATCACTGCCTTATTACCTTGAGAACATCGTCAATCACCTTGATCAATCTTTTTGAATGCCTCAAAACACTCCTCAACTCTGCAAGATCCCTGTCACATAGAGTCAGCTTTCAATGATGATTTCTTGCACAAAACCACACCATTAGAACTCCTTCAATTCATAGAAGCAATCAACAATGAGCAAACAACATGATCCAACACTTGTATTACCAAAACAAGATCATTTGACCAGATCTAATCCACTTTTTCTCTCCTCGGGCCCACCAAGAACAACCTAGTCAACAAAATTTGGCTTTGACCTGCATTTGTTGCACTTGTATGAGCTTCTGACACAAACTGCCACCTGGAGGATCCTCATCAAAGAGTTTGCTACAACTTTCCATTTTACTCCACCTTGATCTGACAAGTATCTTGACTTCTACAGGGATTTCTTTGCACACTAGTCCTCTTTTGCATTACACATAAATTTGAATTTGAATTTGATTCCCAACAGCGAATTTTCAACAGCTATTTCTCGAAGACTAAAATTGACAGCCTCTAGTAGGTCACTACTAACTAGATCAACTTTTCATCTTTATGATTTGAACTAGGAAACTCATCAAGACACCAAACTTTATGGAAATCTTCTTGGCACTATTAACAACACCTCCATGTATCCCTTTGACTAGAGTTGACTTCTATAGTACAAAAAATAAATGCTCAAATAAACTGATCCAAACATACCTTGAAGACATCCAAGACAGTCTGGGTCCTTGTAGCCTAAAATGTCACATTCTTCTCTCTCCAAAGGATGCTATCAGGCACTAGAACCTCACAAATGCATCTAGGGATGCCTTACAACCTTCTCTAACATCTTCAAGGACATGCAAACATGCCATTAGACCTCCAAACACCAAATGCACCTCTTTGTCATTAATGCTATAGACCTCAAGCTTTCCTTGACATCAATGAAAACACATGAGACCAATGACCATATTCCAATAATATAGCCCTTTGTTATTGATGGCAAACTACTCTTAGAATGACAAACACCTGATCTGATCTACTCCATTCTGATCTTTCTCCCCTTTTGTCATCAATGACAATCGACCATAAATACTCTCACAAACACATCCACATATAACCTTCTTAATCGTTGGACCTGACAAACTACACACAAAGCTGGCAAGCTCCCCCAACACCATGCACATTTCGTGAAAATTGTTCTCAAACCATACTCAACCACAAAAGATCGTTGAACTGAAACATCTCACATATGCTCCCCCTCACTTTAGGCATACATTTCATTCTATCAATGAACATACCTCAATCTGAACTTCTCCACTTGGGCTTATGAAACACACGGCTTCTTCAACCACTTGATTGCAACCAAAAGCAACAACTTTGACCTTCCATGACTGATATGACCTTCTCAATATTATTCAATTACAAGGTGACTTGGACCAATGACTCACAGAACTGCTCCTTGACTCATCTTACACAAGAAACAAGTCCATAATTCACATTCTTCTAAAGGGACTTGAGTTAGCTCCCCATAACTCCATGCTCCTCCTAATCACACCACTTGAAGCCATAAACCAAAATATAGCAAGCCAAACATGCAGCACTTCTCACAATATTGACATACCTTGTTTGAAGACACCTTCACCCTTGTGTAAGCTGCCGACTTCATACCAATCTCTGAACTTCTTGTATCACCTTTTGCCTTTACCAACGATTGAAACACGTCTAATCATTCGCTTTCATTATGAAGGCACCATTAGCCCTCATGCTACTAATAGGTCTAATGGAGACCTAATCAACATGGATCCACTCCTCGCTTATTACTGAACCCTTGAGTCAATAGGACCACCTCAAAATGACAAACACTTGATCTAATCTACTACTCCATTCTGATCTTCCTCCCCCTTTGACATTGGTGACAAAGGGCCATACATACTCTCACAAACTCATCCACATCTAGCCTTCTTGATCCTTTGACCTGACAAACTGCTCACAAAGCTAGCAAGCTCCTCCTAAAACCATGCACATTTCACAAAACTTGTTCTCAAACCATACTCAACAACACAAGCTTCTTGAACGAAACATCTCACATATGTTCCCCCTCACTCTAGGCATACCTTTGAACTTCTCCACTTGGGCTTATGCAACACATGGCTTCTTCAACCACTTGACTGAAACCAAAAGCAACAACTTTGACATTCCATGACTAATATGACCTTCTCAATATTCTTCACTTACAAGTTGAGTTGGACCAATGACTCACATAACTGCTCCTTGACTCATCTTACACAAGAAACAAGTCCCTAACACACATTCTTCTCAAGGGACCTGAGTTAGCTCCCTCTAACTCCCTGTTCCTCCTAATCACACCACTTGAAGCCACAAACCAAAATATAGCAACCAAAACATACACAACTTCTCACAATATTGACATACCTTGTTTGAAGACACTTTCACCCTTGCATAAGCTTCCAACTTCATACCAATCTCAGAACTTCTTGGATCACCTTTTGCCTTTACCAACACTTAACACTTCTAATCATTCACTTTCATTCAAAAGGCACCATTAGCCCTCATGCAACCAATAGGTCTCATGTATTTTATCCACTCCTCGCTTATTACTGACCCCTTGAGTCAATAGGAGCACCTCAGATAGGCATGAACAACTTCACAACATGGCAAAGCAACTCCTTGTAGCATCAACCTACTACTCTTCAAGCAACGCAAGCCATTAAGGGTCAAAACACTACAAAGTACCCTCTCAGACAACATGTAGTCAAACTAGGTCTGAGAGTCATTATTCACATTGAAGAACCTCTAATACACTTTTGACATCTTCAGATATGTCAACTGAGACCAAACAACATACTTACAAGCATTCAATGATCCTCAAATCATTCTCCCTTTCTGAAACATCTCATCTACGAGGCACACACCCAAAGGCAACTCTTGAAACAACATTCTTCAACCTCTGCAATAAGCACACTTAGAACCTTGACAAGAAACTCAGAACAACTAACAACCTTAGATTACTCAAACTTTCTTCATGACATGAACAACATGCCATCACACTCGTCTATGACCTTATGAGGTCACCTTGACAACAGATAAACATGACACTCATCATACAACCTTCAAGATCACTTTCAACTGTCTCCTTCAAGCTTACAAGCAATCTTGTGAAGCTACACAACAAGAAACATCTTCAGAACTTCTGTGACTATTCAAAAGACACAAACAACAAGCCAAACTACTTCTTAGATCAGCTCTAAGCATTGGAACTCAAGAACAATATCTCTAACCTTCAATGACAATGGTCTTATAGACCAAGCAACAACTTACACACCCTTGTTCTAATATAGGCTTCTTGAATCTCAACTTAAGCTAATAGAAGAATCTTAAGCTGGATAACCATTGAAGACAATATTGGACTCCATCCGTCTGACTCTTACTGAGCTCCAAAGACCAAAAATGAACTCATTTGCCTTATTAGAGGACACCTAAGGTTCGTAGTCATAACTCATCTTGAAACCCTCAAATCACTGCCTTTCACCTCTTGAGCTAGCTCTTCAAATCTGAGATCAATCTGATTACTCACAAAGCATCTATAGGTGCTATATTACCTTGAGAACATCTTTAATCACCTTGATCAATCTTCTTGAGTGCCTCAAAACACTCAACTTTGCAAGATACCTCAATCTACCATTGTCACACACAGTCAGCTTACAATGATGATTTCTTGCACAATATCACACCATCAGAACTCCTTCAATGCATAGAAGTTATCAACAATGAGGAAACAACATGATCCAACACTTGTATCAGCAAAACAAAATCATTTGACAAGTTTTAATCCACTTTTTCTCTCCTCAGGCCCACCAAGAACAACCCACCCAACAAAAGTTTGCTTTGACTTGCATTTATTGCACTTGTACGGACCTCTAACATAAACTGCCACCATCTGAGAAGTACCCTTACTTCTACAGACATTTCTTTGCATGTTGGGCCTCTTTTGCCTTAAACGGAAATTTGATTTCGTATCCCAACAACTAGTTTTCAATAGCTGTTTCTCGAAGACTAAAATTGACAGCCTCTAGCATGTCATTGCTAACTAGATCAATATTGGAGCTTTATAGCTTGAAGAACCTCAGATACACTTAAGATATGTAAACAGAGACCAAAAAACATACAAGCATTTGATGATACTCAGATCATTCTCCCTTTTTGAAACATCTCATCTACAAGGCATAGACCCAAAGGCAACTCTTGAAACAACATTCTTCAACCTCTGCAATAAGCACACTCAGAACCCTGACAAGAAACTCAGAACAACTAACAACCTCAGATTGCTCAAACGTTCTTCATGACATCAACAACATGCCATCACACTCCTCTATGACCTTATGAGGTCACCTTGACAACAAAGAAACAAGACACTCATCATACAAGCTTCAAGATCACTTTCAACAATCTCCTAGCTTACAAAGAATATTATGAAGCTACAGCAACAAGAAACATCTCACAACTTCTGTAACTATTCAAAAGACACAAACAACAAACCAAACTACTTCTTATATAAGCTCGAAGCATTGGAACTCAAACAATACCTCTAACCTTCAAAGACAATGGTCTTATAGACCAAGCAACAACCTACACACCTCTGTTTTGATATAGGCTTCTTGAACCTGAACTTAAGCTAATACATGCATCTTGAGCATGATAACCACTGAAGACAATATTGCACTCCATCCCTCTTATTCTCACTGAGCTCCAAAGACCAAGAATGAACTCATTTGCCTCATTAGAGCACACCTAGGGTTTGTAGTCATAACTCATCTTGAAACACTCAAATCACTTCCTTTAACCTCTTGAGCTAGCTCTTCAAATCTGAGATCAATCTGATTACTCACAAAGCATTTACTAGTGCTATATTACTTTGATAACATCTTCAATCACCTTGATCAATATTCTTAAGTGCCCAAAAACACTCCTCAACTCTACAAGATACCTCAATCTACCATTGTCACACACAATCACCTTTCAATGATGATTTCTTGCACAACACCACACCATCATAACTCCTTTAATGCGGAGAAGTGATCAACAATGAGCAAACAACATGATCCAACACTTTATCACCAAAACAAGATCATTTGAAAAGTTATAATCCACTTTTTCTCTCCTTGGGCCCACCAAGAACAACCCAATCAACAAAAGTTGGCTTTGATCCACATTCTTTGCACTTGTATGGACTTCTTACCCAACCTGCCATAGGAGGATCTTCATCAAAGAGTTTGATACAACTTTCCTTTTTACTCCACCTTGATCTGACAAGTATTCCGACTTCTATAGGCATTTCTTTGCACACTGGTCCTCTTTTGCCTTAGACATAAATTAGGATTTGAATCTTAATAGCTAGTTTTCAAACTGGAAACTGTTGATGGCTATAACAAATGCACGCCTCGAGCATAGATCCAAAAATTAGATACCTATTTACCTCTCCAACTCATGATGGAAGAAGAAGCGATCAAATTCGCAACCCTTCATCTTGAAGGTATTACTCATGAATGGTGGTACCATGGGTGGATTACGTAAGGGCACGATCTTATCAAATCTTATGATGAATTTACTAAAAGGTTGATCGAAAGATTCGATAAAATCGACCCCGAAATCCAGTTTAGAGAATTAGCATTATTAAAACAAAATAGTGATGTGGAAGAATGTGGCAGAATTCCAAAGACTTTGTGATGGTTCTAGAGATTACAGAAATGAGGCTTATAGTATTGTTCATGGAAGGATTGATCGAACCACTCAAAGTTTTAGTCAAAGCCTATAATACTCCCACCCTCCAAGAAATGATTAAAAAGGCATTAGATATGGAAACATCAACACAGAGGAATAAAATTATGCCATTTGTGCAGCGAAATATAACCAATAATGGACAACCACGAACCATGTCGTTAGGGTAGCAAGGGACAATACTCTATAGCCAACAAAGGAAACCCACTTCCACCAAGAGGATTCCAAGAATTAGAAACAAGAAATGATCTGAGGAAAAATTTATGCCTTAAGTCTAAAGTTCCTTGGGGACCAGGTCACTGTTGTTTGGGAAAAGGACAAGTCCATTACATTAAAGTTGTTTCAAATGGGGAATGATGAAGAAGAAACAGAAGTTGAAGAAACCATACGTGAACTAGAAGAAGGCGAAAAAACATGGGGAAGTATTCTTGCAACATTATCAGGAGACCCGGGGTACCATCCTTTTGGAGTAAGAGGAAGTCTTCAAGGCCAGAAAATCATCGTATTAATAGATAGTGGGGCCACTCACAATTTCATTGATGAAGGATTGGTGACAAAAATGGGCTTAAAAATAGAAGAATTCCAAGGTTTTAAGGTAACCATTGCGGACAATTTTACCATACCATGCAGTCAAAGAATCCCACTACTCCGTCTCACTTTGGGAAGGCATCAAATTAATGATGATTTCTATGTGGTGGGCATTGGCGAAATAGACTTGGTATTAGGTGTGCAATGGTTACATTCCTTGGGGGAATTTACCCAAAACTATCAAACCATGGAATTAAAATTTAAAGTAGATGGGAAAGAAGTAGTTCTTCAAGGTATGGGTAATGCCCCCCCCCCAAGTGATTACCGCCAAGAGCATGGAACGAACATTCAGGAAAGACCAAGTTTCATGGGCCACATAATGTTTTGTAAGTTCTACAAAATCATAGCCACATAAACATCATATCGATATTCAGCCCATACTTAACAAACATGCTAAAGTTTTTGAGAATATCCCAAATGGATTGCCACCTGATAGGGGGTTTCAACATATCATTGAATTAGAAAATGGTACCCAACCCATAATAACCACACCTTACCGCCATCCCAGAATTTATAAAGAAGAGATCGAAAAAGCCATCAAAAAATTATTGGAGATGGGTCATATTAGACCAAGTTCGAGTCCTTTCGTCTCTTTCGTGGTTTTAGTTAAGAATAAAGATGGCGCGTTGAGAATGTGCATAGACTATCAACAATTGAATAAAAAGACAATAAAAAATAGATATCCAATACCACGAATTGACGAATTAATTGATGAGCTACATGGACCTATTTATTTCTCCAAAATTGATTTAAAATCAGGATACCACTTGAAGCCACAAACCAAAATATAGCAACCAAAACATACATAACTTCTCACAGGATTGATATACGTTGTTTGAAGACACTTTCACCCTTGCATAAGCTGCCAACTTCCTACCAATCTTTGAACTTCTTGGATCACCTTTTGCCTTTACCAAGACTTGAAACACTTCTAATCATTCACGTTCATTATGAAGGCACCATCAGCCCTCATGCTACCAATAGGTCTCATGGATTGGATCCACTCCTCTTGGCTTATTGCTTACCCCTTGAGTCAATAGGACCACCTCATATAGGGATGAACAACTTCAGAACATAGCAAAGCAACTCCGCATAGCATAACCTACTACTCTTCAAGCAGCATATGGCATTAAGGCTCTAAACACTACAAAGTACCCTCTTGGACAACATGTAGTCAAATTAGGTCCAAGAGTCATTATTCACATTGAAGAACCTATAATACACTTTTGACATCTTTAAATATGTCAACTGAGACCAAACAACATACTTACAAGCATTCAGTGATCCTCAAATCGTTCTCCCTTTTTGAAACATCTCATTTACAAGGCACACACCCAAAGGTAACTCTTGTAACAACATTCTTCAACCTCTGCAATAAGCACACTTAGAACCCAGACAAGAAACTCAGAACAACTAAAAACCTCAGATTACTCAAACTTTCTTCATGACATCAACAACATGCCATCAAACTCCTCTATGACCTTATGAGGTCACCTTGAAAACAAAGAAACATGACACTCATCATACAACCTTCAAGATCACTTTCAAGAATCTCCTTCAAGCTTACAAGCAATCTTGTAAAGCTACAGCAACAAGAAACATCTTCAATACTTCTATGACTATTCAAAAGACAAACAACAAGCCAACCTACTTCTTAGGTCAGCTCCAAGCATTGGAACTCAAGAACAATACCTCTAACCTTCAAAGACAATGTACTTATAGACCAAGCAACAACTTACACACCCCTGTTCTAATACAGGGTTCTTGAACCTCAACTTAAGCTAATACATGCATCTTAAGCAGGATAACCACTGAAGACAATATTGCACTCCATCCCTCTAAATCTCACTGAGCTCCAAAGACCAAGAATGAACTCATTTGCCTCATTAGAGCACACCTAGGGTTTGTAGTCATAACTGCCTTTCACCTCTTGAGCTAGCTCTTCAAATCTGTGATCAATCTGATTACTCAAAAAGCATCTTCAAGTGCTATATTACCTTGAGAACATCTTTAATCACCTTGATCAATCTTCTTGAGAGCCCCAAAACACTCCTCAACTCTACAATATACCTCAATCTACCATTGTCACACACAATTAGCTTTCAATGATGATTTCTTGCACAAAACCACACCATCAGAACTCCTTCAATGCATAGAAGTGATCAACAATGAGCAAACAACATGATCCAACACTTGTATCACCAAAACATGATCATTTGACAAGTTCTAATCCACATTTTCTCTCCTCGTGCCCACCAAGAACAACCCAATCAAAAAAAGTTGGCTTTGATCTGCATTTATTGCACCTGGACAAACCTCTGACACAAACTGCCACCTAGAGGATCTTCATCAAAAAGTTTGCTACAATTATCCTTTTTGCTCCATCTTCATCTGAGAAGTATCCTGACTTCTACAGGTATTTCTTTGCACACTGGTCCTCTTTTGCCTTACACAAAAATTTGATTTTGAATCCCAACTAGTTTTCAACAACTATATCCCGAAGACTAAAATTGAAGGCCTCTAGCACGTCACTGATAACTAGATCAAATTTGGACCTTTATAACTTGAAGAACCTCTGATACACTTTTGCCTTCTTTAGATATGTAAACAAAGACCAAACAACATATATACAAGCATTCAATGATCCTCAGATCATTTTCCCTTTCTAAAAGATCTCATCTACAATGTACATACCCAATGGCAACTATTGAAACAACATTCTTCAACCTTTGCAATAAACACACTCATAAACTTGACTAGAAACTCAGAACAACTAACAACCTCAAATTACTCAAACTTTCTTCATGACATCAACAACATGTCATCACACTCCTCTATGAACTTAGGAGGTCAGCTTTACAACAAAGAAATAGGACACTCATCATATAACCTTCAAGATCACTTTCAACAATCTCCTTCAAGCTTATAAGCAATCTTGTGAAGCTACAACAACAAGAAACATCTTCAGAACTTCTGTGACTATTCAACAGACACAAACAACAAGCCAATGTACTTATTAGATCAGTTTCAAGCATTGGAACTCAAGATCAATAGCTCTAACCTTCAAAGACAATTGTCTTATAGACCAAGCAACAACTTTGTTGAACACAATTATCTACTGGGATGGGGGGGTGAATCAGTAGATGAGCTAAAACTAGTCCTTTTAAAACAGAGGATGTAAATTCATGTGCAAATCAAAAAACAAATGCAGAAGTCACACACACATAGAAGCACATAACATCATATTTTTAGGTGAAAAACCCAAAGGAAAAAACCATAGTGAGAATCAGCTGCTAGAATCCACTATTCTAATCCAGCCTCATAATAAAATGCCTTACTGGCAAACCTCACTGAGTACATTCAAGGACACCAATTCTTAGGAGACACCAATCTCCTCATTGAGCACCAACCCAGTTTGTATGCAGGCACCAACCTACTTCAACTATGGAGCTACAACTCCAGCATACAAGATAGATTCACAAGTCTAATTTGTAATTGCTCACCTTCTTCTCATTATTTGTGTGCTTTATCTTCCTACTTGCTTAATCTCTTTCTGCATGTTTTTCACTCTGTATCTGCATACATCTAGTTATGCTCTATTCAGATACACTTCATTCCCCTTGTTCTCTACGTTTTATTCTATTTGCATATTTATTTTTATCGACAACACTTTTTCTTACTTTTAAATGCAATAGCAACAACACTTTTTTTATGTGTTAAGAGTCGTGTTTATACAAGGATTCATTAGGGTTTCTCGACTCACTTAATGCATTCACATTCTATTTGCACTTAACAAGTTTCAATTTTGGATTCTCCTTTAATGCATATTTGACTTTTGCATTTTCCCACGTCTTGGTTCTTGCATCATACAACAATTGTCTATTCTCATTTCTATCTTTGACAACTATGGGATTTTGGTCATAACGATGCCATTTCTTTTTTGTGTCTTGGTTCATGCATTACGCCGTAATGTTCTGGTCTGTTTGCTATGTTTGGCAACTACTGGATTTACCTCTTAAATGCACAACCTCCTTAATCAATGATTGATCAGTTGGATCGATCAATCTTGAACTCTGTGCAATCATTTACAGGTTTTGTTTGTTCCTTCAATTGTTTGTTAAGAATATATTAAATGCAGGCCTTTGATTTCTTTCTCCGCACCAAGTCTAACCATCAAGCTCCTCTGTGCATCTCGCTACTTCTTATATATTAGGATCGCTTTCGCTCCTTTTGATTCATTTGAATATGCTCGATATTTAACTTTCCCATTGTGTATTAACCTCCAAGCACCTTTAAGGCTTTGGATACACTCGCTTCGTTGGATCTTCTTAATCCTGACTTGCGTGTGTCATTGGATCATCAAAGGTACTTGCTCTTTATGTTGACTAGATCACTAACCTCTGACATGTTGACTTCATCTCGCTTATTTCGGTGTCTTTGAGATGCTTCTCCTTCGTTGATCTCTTTAGACTTGCTCAAACTTTAGTATGTTCCCTTCGGGACAATTTTCACAGTTTTTTTGTCTGGGTTATTTTCCTCGGGTTATTTTCTTCAAGACTTTTCTCTTCGGGCTATATTCCCAACTTAATTCTTCGGCACAATTTTCATGACAAAATTGTCCTTCGGAATCCTGGAAACGTCCTCATGCCCTTCAGCTTTCTTGAACGGTCTAGTTTCCCTTCAGACTTTCTACGGACTACCCTTCAGCGTTTTTGAATGGTGCACTTGCCCGTCGGACTTCTTAAGAAGTGCCCTTCAGATTTCTTGAATGGTCCACTTGCCCTTCGAACTTTCTGTAGACTACCCTTTGGCTTTTCTGAAAGGGTCCACATACCCTTCGGCTTTCTTGCAGGTATCTGCATGCCCTTTGAAACAAATTCCATGGGCTTTTTGTCCGAAAGATTTGTCCTTGCCAATATTTCCAAAAGAATTGTCTTTGCCAACTTTTCGAATGAATTCTTTCGTAAGAATTCCTCAAGACCATTTTGGGTTCTTCATTTAGCATGACTTATAGACTTGGAAGAAGTAAAGTCATATTAGAAACCAGATCAACTCTTTCAGACCTGTTGACCATTTTTGGCCCAATAGGTCAAAAATCGGTCCCCCCTTTTTTTCCATGCTGTTCTGAGCCAGTACTTTTGATTTTGCATGAGTCTTGCAAATTTCTACGGAATCTGCAGGTTTTCTATGAACTCTGCAGGGCCATTTCTACAGACTCTATAGAGCTTGGATTTCTACAGACTCAACAGTGAAGTTTTCTACGGACTCTGCAGGTTTTCTACGGACTCTGCAGGTCCATTTCTACGGACTCTGTAGGTTTCTACAGACTTCACAGGGACTTTTACGAACTCTGCAGGTGTAGTCTTTCAGCAAAAGAACCAGTTCAAAGAGTGCAAGGTTTTACAAAGCTTCTTCGGACTCTTGTCTGAAGAAATTCATAAGGAAAGAGAGCTAAAATGGTTCAAAGACACTTTTTTCTTAAGGTTGGAAGAGTGGTTCAACGACATAATCTTTCCAAGAGTTAGCATCTTTGAACCGTTGAACCATTGAACTGGTTCGACGCTTTGGTTCAATGCTTTGGTTCATCGCGTTGGTTCAATCAAATGGTTCAATGGCTGAGGTTCAACAACGCAAAGTTCATCGGCAAAGTTCAAATGCTTCGGTTCGTCGGCTTCGTTCAATGTTTCGGTTCACTCAGTCGGTTCAATCAATTGGTTCAACTGTTGGTTCAAAGGAGCGGTTCAATCAAAAGTTCAAGCCTCCCGAAGGACAAGTGCCCTTGTGGAGGGCAATTATGGGTTCAATAGCCTTTGCGGAGGGCAAGGAACACTTTCGAAGAGGCCACAAACAGAAAGCTGCAAAGGTAAGTTCTTTCGGAATTTTGTTAAGGCAAAGGCATAATTCCTTCAGACTTTTTGTTTGAAGGAATTCGGAAGGGCACTTTGAAGGCAGCCGAAGGAATTCAAAACGCGCAGAAAGACCAAGGCAAGGAAAATAATTTCTTCGGACTTTTTGTCCGAAGGAATTCCTTCGGACAAAAAGTCCGAAGAAATTCAGAAAGGAAGCCGTGAGCCCAGAAAGGCCCGGGAAAGAACTCTGAAAAAGTGACAAGACAATTCTTGTAGATTTTTTGTCCGTGGGAAAATGTCCGCAGAGAAAAGCTGAAAAGACAAAGGCCACCGAAGGACCCCGAAGGGCAAGTGCCCTTGCAGGGGACTCTCGGCTGCCAAACAAAGGGCACTTCTCAAAAGGCAAAAGAGAAAAGACTGCAGAAATTGCCAAGGATGGTGACGTCTCCGAAGCCATCAACTTCAAGGAGATAGACTAGCCATTGTTTTTCAAACGGTGACGGGCCCATGAACGTCATTTTTACGGTAGAGAAATAACCGTTTGACCTTTGAATTCTTGAACACCAACAAAGAGCCCAGAGAACAAAGAGATAGAAGCCAACAAAAAGGACAAAACCAGGAAAACGACGCTGAAAAAAGACAAAGGTTGAGAATGAACTCAGCGACCTACTATGAAAAGAGCCCAAGGAGCCAGCAAAGACGAGAAGATAGCCCCCGAGGGCCAAGGAGCCAAAAGAGTCAAGGCAGGGAAAAAGACAAAATTGCCAAGTGTAGAAATAGACAAATAGTCCAAGTGGCGAAGGGAGGCGTCGACTCAAGGAGTTATTCCAGCGGTTGGAACAGTGCTCGCCAAGTGGTCATAAATGGGATGCAAACAGTGAACGGCGCGGCCCATTTTTTCTCTATTTTGCATTTATGAGCAGACAAACCGCGTGGGTGCCTTCAAGGAGCAGTCTTGGTTATGGAGAAACGGCGCGGCCTATGTTTTAAAATGCCTGAAGTCAGAATCAGAACGGACACAGCATTTATATTTTAGCGGCTTCCTCTTCCCAATGCCCTTGGGATGCGCATGGGCCATTTGTAAAAAGGGCGCCAAAAGGCCTCCTTTCTTCCTCTATATATTGTAGACTTCTCATTTGGAAAAGGGATCTTTCACATTTGTAAGTCGAAGCCCTAGCAAATTTTCACCTAGAATCAATAAAACGCATTTTTACCTCTATTCTGGTTAGATATCTCTGTGTGTGTCTGAGTGTTAGTCTTGTGTTTAGTCATTGCTTCCTAAATGCTTTCATAGGGTTGACACCAACGCATCTGGTATCTATAAGGCACCATTCTTGCAGGTGACAAGAAGAGCTATACTTGGAGCGTAGAGACAGAAGGAAGTCATTACACAATGTGCTTTTACAGCACCTATGGTGAGTCCCTACTTCTGTGTTCCATTAAAGCCTCCCTGTTAAGCTTCATGTAGTTTGGTCCTTTTACTAGTTAAAGTGTATGTATGTGTCTTATGGTTCAGAGTGTGAATGTGAATAGGTCGAGTTATTTTGGTGCATCATCCTCCTAGAGTAAGTTTTTTTTTCTGTAATCCTTCTCCCTTTTCACCCCACCCCCCCATTTTATATATATATATATATATATATATATATATGTATTAGCACTTATTGGAACAACTCAGATGCATCAAAGGGAGCTAGCCCTTATCTAGAGACTCTCCCTTTTAGCTTCGCCAGTCCCACAAGCAAGAGGGGAGTTTCCATTTTGACGTGTGGAAGGCACGAGCTCGGCCTTCTGCCCCGGGTGCAATCCACTACGTCAACAAGACCCATTCGGGTTTTCAACTTTGCTCAACTTATTAAAATGAACTAAATAAAGTTGCTGCAAAACTCCAATCAACTCACCTAGACCCATTCGGGTTTTTCCCATTGCTTAACTCATAAACATGAGAGAAGCAAAGTCACTTTGAAATCCCAATAACCTCTTCCTTGAGCCATTCAGGTTTTCCACATTGCATATCTTATAAACATGAAAGAAGTGAAGTGCTTCCGTAACCCTGATCAACTCTTCTAGACCCTTTCAAATTCTTGAGACAACTTGACTTACAAAAATGAGACAAGTAAAGTCGTTGCATAAACCTGATTAACACTGCTAGGCCCATTCGGGTTCTCAGGACAACTTAACTTACAAGATGACTTGGCCCAATGACTCACAAAAGAGCTCTTTGACTCATCTTACACAAGAAACAAGTCCGTAATTCACATTCTTCTCAAGGGACCTGAGTTAGCTCCCCCTAACTCCTTGCTCCTCTTTATTACACCACTTGAAGTCACATACCAAAATATAGCAACCAAAACATACACAACTTCTGACAAGATTGACATACCTTGTTTGAAGACACCTTCACCCTTGAATAAGCTACCAACTTCATACCTTTCTCTTAACTTCTTGGATCACCTTTTGCCTTACCTACCAACACTTGAAACACTTCTAATCATTCGCTTTCATTATGAAGGCACCATTAGCCCTCATGTTATCAATAGGTTTCATGGATTGGATCCACTCTTTCTAGCTTATTATTGACCCCTTGAGTCAATAGGACCACCTTAGATAGGCATGAACAACTTCACAACATGGCAAAGCAACTCCTCATAGCATCAACCGACTACTCTTCAAGCAACACAAGCCATTAAGGCTCAAAACACTGCAAAGTATCCTCTCGGACAACATGTAGTCGAACTTCTTCATTCACCTTGATTAATCTTCTTGAGTGCCCAAAAACACTCCTCTACTCTACAAGATACCTCAATCTACCATTGTCACACACAATCACCTTTCAATGATATTTGTTGCACAAAACCACACCATCAGAACTCCTTCGATGCATAAAAGTGATCAATAATGAGTAAACAACATGATCCAACACTTGTATCACCAAAACAAGATCATTTGACAAGTTCTAATCCAATTTTTGTCTCCTCGGGCCCACCAAGAACAACCCAGTCAACGAAAGTTGGCTTTGACCTGCATTTATTGCACCTATATGGACTTCTAACACAAATTGCCACTAGAGGATCTTCATCAAAGAGTTTGCTACAACTTTCCTTTTTACTCCACCTTGATCTAACAAGTATTTCGACTTCTACAGGGATTTCTTTGCATACTAGTCCTCTTTTCAACAACTATTTCCTGAAGACTAAAATTGACGGCCTCTAGCACGTCACTGCTAACTAGATCAACTTTGGAGCTTTATAACTTCAACTAGGAAACTCATCAAGGCACCAAACTAGCAAGAAATCTTCATGACACTATTAACAACACATCCAGGTATCCGTTTGACCAGAGTTGACTACTATAGTACAAACAATAAATGCTCAAACAAACTGATCGAAACATACCTTCAGGAGGTCCAAGACGGTCGGGTTCCTTCTAGGCTAGAATGCCACATTCTTCTCTCTCGAAAGGACACAATGAGGCACTAGAACCTCACAAATACATCTAGGGATGCCTCACAACCTTCTCTAACATCTTCAAGGATCTGCAAACATGCCATTAGACCTCCAAACACCAAATACACCTCCTTGTCATTAATGCACTAGACCTCAAGCTTTCCTTGACATCAATGACAACACATGACACCAATGACCATATTCCAACAATCTCCCCCTTTGTCGTTGATATCTAACTAATATCTGAATGACAAACTCCTGATCTGATCTACTCCTCCATTCTAATCTCTCCCCCTTTGACATTAATGTCAAAGAGCCGTACATACTCTCACAAACTGATATAGGCTTCTTGAACCTCAACTTAAGCTAATACATGCATCTTAAGCATGATAACCACTGAAGACAATATTGTACTCAATCGCTCTGACTCTCACTGAGCTCCAAAGACAAAGAATGAACTCATTTGCCTCATTAAAGCAAACCTAGAGTTTCTACTCATAACTCATATTGAAACCCTCAAATTACTGCCTTTCACCTCTTGAGCTAACTCTTCAAATCTGAGATCATTATGATTCCTCACAAAGCATCTACAGGTGCTATATTACCTTGAAAACATCTTCAATCACCTTGATCAATCTTCTTGAGTGCCCTAAAACACTCTTCAACTCTGCAAGATACCTCAATCTACCATTGTCACATACAGTTAGCTTTCAATGATGATTTCTTGCACAAATCCACACCATAGAAATGCCTCCAATGCATAGAAGTGATCAACAATGAGCAAACAACATGATCCAACACTTGTATCACCAAAACAAGATCATTTGACAAGTTCTAATTCGCTTTTTCTCTCCTCGGGCCCACCAACAACAACGCAGTCAACAAAAGTTGGCTTTGACCTGCATTTATTGCAGTTGTACGAACTTCTGACACAAACTGCCACCTGGAGGATCTTCATCAAAGAGTTTGCTACAACTTTCCTTTTTAGTCCACCTTGATCTGACAAGTATCATGACTGCTATAGGCATTTCTTTGCACATTGGTCCGCTTTTGCCTTACACAAAAATATGAAATTGAATATGAATCCCAACAGCTAGTTTTCAACAACTATTTCCCAAAGACCAAAATTAACGGCCTCTAGCACGTCACTGCTAATTAGATCAACTTTGCAGCTTTATAACTTGAACAAGGAAACTCATCAAGAGACCAAACTTGCAAGAAATCTTCATGGCACTATTAACAACACCTCCATGTATACCTTTGACAAGAGTTGACATATATATTATAAACAATAAATGCTCAAACAAACTGATCCAAACATACCTTCAAGTCGTCCAAGAGGGTCTGGCTCCTTCTAAGTTAAAATGACACATTCTTCTCTCTCCAAAGGACACTATGAGGCACTAGAACCTCACAAATGCATATAAGGATACCTTATCACCTTCTCTAACATCTTCAAGGAATTGTAAACATGCCATTAGACCTCAAGATTTCCTTGACATCAATGACAACACATGACATCAATGACCATATTCCAACAATCTCTCCTTTTGTCATTGATGGTAAACTACCCTCAGAATGACAGATTCCTGATCTAGTCTACTCCATTCTGATCTTTTTCCCCCTTTGACATTAATGACAAAGGTCCATACTTACTCTAACAAACTCATCCACATATAGCCTTCTTGATCCTAGGCCCTGACAAACTACTCACAAAGCTGGCAAGCTCCCCTTAACACCATGCACATTTCACAAAACTTGTTCTCAAACTACACTTAACCACACAAGATCTTTGAATTGAAACATCTCACCTCTGCTCCCTGTCACTCTAGGCATACCTTTTATTCTATCAATGAACATACGTCAATCTGCACTTCTCCACTTGGGTTTATTAAACACAGGGCTTCTTCAACCACTTGACTGCAACCCAAAGCATCAACTTTGACCTTCCATGACTGATATGACTTTCTCAATATTCGTCACCTACAAGCTGACCTGGACCAATGACACACAAAACTGCTCCTTGACTCATCTTACACAAGAAACAAGTACTTCACATTTTTCTAAAGGAACCTGAGTTAGCTCCCCCTAAATCCATGCTCCTAGTCACACCATTTGAAGCCACAAAGAAAAATATAGCAACCAAAAAATACATAACTTCTCACAAGATTGACATACCTTGTTTGAAGACACCTTCACCCTTGCATAAGCTGCGAACTTCATAGTAATCTCTGAACTTCTTGGATCATCTTTTGCCTTTACCAATGTTCGGAACAGTTCCAATCATTCGCTTTCATTTTGAAGGCACCATTAGCCCTCATACTACCAATAGGTCTAATGGAGACCTGTCCAACATGGATCCACTCCTCGCTTATTATTGACCCCTTGAGTCAATAGGACCACCTCAGATAGGAATGAAGAAATTCACGAGATGGCAAAGCAACTCCTCATAACATCAACTTAGTACTCTTCAAGCAACACAAGCCATTAAGGTTCAAAACATTACAAAGTACCCTCTTGGACAACATGCAGTCAAACTAGGTCTGAGAGTCATTATTCACATTGAAGAACCTATTGTACACTTTTGACATCTTCAAATATGTAAATAGAGACCAAGCAACATACTTACAAGCATTCAATGGTCCTCAGATCTTTATTCCTTTCTGAAACATCTCATCTAGAAGGCATAGACCCAAAGGCAACTCTTGAAAAAACATTCTTCAACCTCTAGAATAAGCACACTTGAAACCCTGACAAGAAACTTAGAACAACTAACAACCTCAGATTACTCAAACTTTCTTCATGACATCAACATGCCATCACACTCCTCTATGACCTTATGAGGTCACCTTGACAACAAAGAAATAGGACACTCATCATACAACCTTCAAGATCACTTTCAACAATCTCCTTTTGGCATACAAACAATCTTGTGAAGCTACAACAACAAGAAACATCTTCACAACTTCTGTGATTTTTCAAAAGACACAAACAAGCCAACCTACTTCTTAGATCAGCTCCAAGCATTGGAAATCGAGAACAATACCTTTAACCTTCAAAGACAATGGTCTTATAGACCAAGCAACAACTTACACACCATTGTTTTAATATAGACTTCTTGAACCTGAACTTAAGCTAATACATGCATCTTGAGCATGATAACCACTGAAGACAATATTGCACTCCATCCCTCTGACTCTCACTGAGCTCCAAAGCCCAAGAATGAACTCATTTGCCTCATTAGAGCACACCTAGGGTTTGTAGTCATAACCATCTTGAAACCCTCAAGTCATTGCCTTTCACCTCCTGAGCTAGCTCTTCAAATCTGAAATCAATCTGATTACTCACAAGGCGTCTACTGGTGCTATATTACCTTGAGAACATCTTCAATCACCCTGATTAATCTTCTTGAGTGCCCAAAAACACTCCTCTACTATGCAAGAACTCCTTCGATGCATAGAAGTAATCAACACTGAGCAAACAACACGATCCAACACTTGTATCACCAAAACAAGATCATTTGACAAGTTCTAATCCACTTTTTCTCTCCTCAGGGCCACCAAGAACAACCCAGTCAACAAAAGTTGGATTTGACCTGTATTTATTGCACCTGTACGGACTTTTGACACAAATTCCCATTGGAGGATCTTCATCAAAGAGTTTGCTACAACTTTCCTTTTTACTCCACCTTGATCTGAGAAGTATTCCGACTTCTACAATTATTTCTTTGCTCACTCTTCCTCTTTTGCCTTACAAAGAAATTTGAATTTGAATCGTAACAAGTAGTTTTCAACAGCGATTTCTCGAAGACTAAAATTGACGCCCTGTAGCACGTCACTGCTAGCTAGATCAACTTTTGAGCTTTATAACTTGAACTAGGAAACTCATCAAGGCACCGAACTTGCAGCTTCTAGGCTAGTATGACAGATTTTTCTCTCTCCAAAGGACACAATGAGGCACTAGAACCTCACAAATACATCTAGGGATGCCTCAAAACCTTCTCTAACATCTTCAAGGATCTGCAAACATGCCATCAGACCTCCAAACACCAAATACACCTTTGTCATTAATGAACTAGACCTCAAGCTTTGCTTGACATCGATGACAACACATGACACCAATGACCATATTCCAACAATCTCCCCCTTTGTCATTGATGGCAAAATAATCTCAGAATGACAAACTCCTAATCTGATCTACGCCTCCATTTTGGTCTTTCTCCCCCTTTGACATTAATGGCAAAGGGCCATACATACTCTCACAAATTCATCCACATATAGCCTTCTTGATCCTTGGACCTGACAAACTTCTCACAAAGCTGGCAAGCTTCCATTAATACCATGCACATTTCACAAAACTTGTTATCAAACCATACTTAACCACACAAGCTCCTTGAACTGAAACATCTCACATATGCTCCCCTTCACTCTAGGCATAGCTATCATTCTCTCAATGAACATATTACAATCTGAACTTCTCCACTTGGCCTTATGAAACACAGGGCTTGTTCAACCACTTGACTGCAACCAAAAGCAACGGCTTTGAACTTCCATGACAGATATGACCTTCTCAATAGTCTTCACTTACAAGCTGACATGGATCAATGACTTGCAGAACTGCTCCTTGACTCATTACAAAAGAAACAAGTCCATAATTCACATTCTTCTCAAGGGACCTGAGTTAGCCCCCCCAAACTCCATGCTCCTCCTAATCACACCATGTGAAGCCACAAACCAAAATATAGCAACCAAAACATACACAACTTCTCACAAGATTGACATGCCTTGTTTGAAGACACCTTGACCCTTGCATAAGCTGAAAACTTCATACCAATCTCTGAACTTCTTGGATCACCTTTTGCATATAGCAACACCTGAAACACTTTTAATTATTCGCTTTCATTATGAAGGCACCATTAGCCCTCATGCTACCAATAGGTCTCATGGATTGGATCCACTCCTTCTCGCTTATTACTAACCCCTTGAGTCAATAGGACCACCTCAGATAGGCATGAACAACTTCACAACATGGAAAATCAACTCCTCATAGCATGAACCTACTACTCTTCAAGCAACACAAGCAACTAAGGCTCAAAACACTACAAAGTACCCTCTTGGACAACATGCAATCAAACTAGGTCTGAGAGTCATTATTCACATTGAAGAACCTCTGATACACATTTGACATCTTCAGATATGTAAACAGAGACCAAACAACATACTTACAAGCATTCAATGATCCTCAGATCATTTTCCCTTTCTAAAACATCTTATCTACAAGGCATAGACCAAGGCAACTCTTGAAACAACATTCTTCAACCTCTGCAATAAGCACACTCAGAATGCTGACAAGAAACTTAGAACAACTAACAACCTCAGATTACTCAAACTTCCTTCATTACATCAACAACATGCCATCACACTCCTCTATGAACTTATGAGGTCACCTTCACAACAAAGAAACAAGACACTCATCATACAACTTTCAAGATCACTTTCAACAATCTTCTTCAAGCTTACAAGCAATCTTGTGAAGCTACAACAATAAGAAACATCATCAGAACTTCGCTGACTATTCAAAAGACAGAAACAAGCCAACCTACTTCTTAGATCAGCTCCAAGCATTGGAACTCAAGAACAATACCTCTAACCTTCAAAGACAATGGTCTTATAGACCAACCAACAACTTACACACCATTGTTTTGATATAGACTTCTTGAACCTGAACTTAAGCTAATACATACATCTTGAGCATGATAACCATTGAAGACAATATTGCACTCCATCCCTCTGACTCTCACTGAGCTCCAAAGCCCAAGAATGAACTCATTTGCCTCATTAGAGCACACCTAGGGTTTGTAGTCATAACCATCTTGAAACCCTCAAGTCATTGCCTTTCACCTCTTGAGCTAGCTCTTCAAATCTGAGATCAATCTTATTACTCACAAAACGTCTATATGTGCTATATTACCTTGAGAACATCTTCAATCACCTTGATCAATCTTCTTGAGTGTCCCAAACAATCAACTCTCCAAGATACATCAATCTACCCTTGTCACACATAGTCAGCTTTCAATGATGATTTCTAGCACAAAACCACACCATCATAAATCCTTCAATGCATAGAAGTGATGAACAATGAGCAAACAACATGATCCAACACTTGTATCACCAAAACAAGATCATTTGACAAGTTCAAATTCACTTTTTCTCTCCTCGGGCTCACCAAGAACAACCAAGTTAACAAAAGATGGCTTTGACCTGCATTTATTGCAACTGGACAGACTCTAACACAAGCTACGACTTGGAGGATCTTCATCAAATAGTTTTCTACAACTTTCCTTTTTACTCCACCTTGATATGATAAGTATCCTGACTATTACATGCATTGCTTTGCACACTGGTCCTCTTTTGCCTTACACAAAAATTTGAATTTGAATCCCAACAGCGAGTTTGCAACAACTATTTCCCTAAGACTAAAATTGACGGCCTCTAGCACGTCACTGCTAACTAGATCACTTTGTAGCTTTATAACTTGAACTAGGAAACTCATCAAGACATCAAACTTGCAAGGAATATTCATGGTAGTATTAACAACACCTCCATGTATCCCTTTGACCAGAGTTGACTTCTATAGTACAAACATTAAAATCTTAAATAAATTGATCCAAAAATACCTTCAATATGTCCAAGATGGTCTGGCTCCTAAGCTAGAATGGCACATTCTTCTCTTTCCAGAGGACATTATGAGGCACTAGAACCTCAAATGCCATTAGACCTCCAAACACCAAATACACCTCTTTGTCTTTAATGCCCTAGACCTCAAGATTTCCTTGACGTCAATGACAACACATGAAACCAATGACCATATTCCAACAATCTCCCCCTTTGTCATTGATGGCAAACTACTCTCAGAATGAAAGACTCTTGATCCGATCTACTCCTCCATTATGATCTTTTTACCTCTTTGACGTTAATGACAAAAGGCCATACATACTCTCACAAACTCATCCACATATAGCCTTTTTGATCCTTGGACCTGACAAATTGCTCACAAAGGTGGCAAGCTCCCCATAACACCATGCACATTTCACAAAACTTGTTCTCAAACCATACTCATCCACACAAGCTCTTTGAACCGAATCGTCTCACATATGCTGCCCCTTACTCTAGGCATACCTTTCATTCTATTAATGAACATACCTCAATCTGAACTCCTCCACTTGGGCTTATGAAACACATGGCTTCTTCAACCACTTGATTGCAACCAAAAGCAACAACTTTGACCTTCCATGACTGATATGACCTCAATATTCTTCAATTACAAGCTTACTAGGACCAATGACTCACAGAACTGCTCCTTGACTCATGTTACACAAGAAACAAGTCGATACTTCACATTCTTCCGAAGGGACCCGAGTCATCTCCCCCTAACTCCTCCATGCTCCTAATCACACCACTTGAAGCCATGAACCAAAATATAGTAACCGAAACATGCATGACTTCTGACAAGATTGACATACCTTGTTTGAAGACACCTTCACCCTTGCATAAGCTGCCAACTTCATACAAATCTCTGAATTTCTTGGATCACATTTTGCCTATACCAACGCTTAAAACACTTCTAATCATTCGCTTTCATTATGAAGGCACCATTAGCCCTCATGCTACCAATAGGTTTCATGGATTGGATCCACTTTTTCTCGCTTATTACTGACTCCTTGAGTCAATAGGACCACCTCAGATAGGCATGAACAACTTCACAACATGGCAAAGCAACTCCTTATAGGATCAACCTACTACTCTTCAAGCAACACAGCCATTAAGGTTCAAAACACTACAAAGTACCGTCTAGGACAACATGCAGTCAAACTAGGTCTGAGAGTCATTATTCACATTGAAGAACCTTTAATACACTTTTGACATATTCAGATATGTCAACTGAGACCAAACAACATACTCACGAGTATTCAATGATCCTGAAATCATTCTCCCTTTCTGAAACATCTCATCTACAAACACACAGCCACCAACATTCTTGAAACAACATTCTTCAACCTCTGCAATAAGCACACTCAGAATCCTGACAAGAAACTCAGAACAACTAATAACTTCAAATTACTCAAACTTTCTTCATGACATCAATAGTATGCCATCACCCTCCTCTATGACCATATGAGGTCACCTTGACAACAAAGAAACATCACACTCATCATACAACCTTCAAGATCACCTCCATGTATCCCTTTGCCCAGAGTTGACTTCTATAGTACAAACAATAAATGCCCAAACAAACTGATCCAAACATACCTTCAAGACATCCAATACGGTCTGGCTTCTTCTAGGCTAGATTGGCACATTCTTCTCTCTCCAAAGGAGACTATGAGGCACTAGAACCTTACAAATGCATCTAGGGATGCCTCACAACCTTCTCTAACATCTTCAAGTACCTGCAAACATGGCATTAGACCTCCAAACACCAAATACAACTCTTTGTCATTAATGCACTAGACCTCAAGCTTTCCTTGACTTGTCATCAATGACAACACATGACACCAATAACCATATTCCAGCAATCTCCCCCTTTGTCATTGATAACAAACTACTTTTAGAATGATAGACACTTGATCTGATCTACTCCTCCATTCTGATCTTTCTCCCCTTTTGTCATCGATGACAAAGGGCCATACATACTCTAACAAACTCATCCACATATAGCCGTCTTTATCCTTGGTCCTAACAAACTGTTCACAAAGTTGGCAAACTCCCTCTAAAAACCATGCACATGTCACAAAACTTGTTCTCAAACCATACTCAACCACACAAGCTCCTTAAACTGAAACATCTCAAATATGCTCCCCCTCACTTTAGGCATACCTTTCATTCTTCAATGAACATACCTCAATTTGAACTTCTCCCTTGGGATTATGAAACATAGGGCTTCTTCAACCACTTGATTGCAACCAAAAGCAACAACTTTGAGCTTCGACGACTTGATATGACCTTCTCAATGTTCTTCACTTACAAGCTGACTTGGAGCAATGATTCTCAAAACTGCTCCTTGACTCATCTTACATAAGAAACAAGTCCATACTTCACATTCTTTTAAAGGGACCTGAGTTAGCTCCCCCTAACTCCATGGTCTTCCTAATCACACCACTTGAAGCCACAAACCAAATTATAGCAACCAAAACATACACAAATTCTCACAAGATTGACATACCTTGTTTGAAGACACCTTGACCCTTGCATAAGCTGGCGACTTCATACCAATCTCTTAACTTCTTGGATCACCTTTTGTCTTTACCAATGCTTGAAACACTTTTAATCATTCGCTGTCATTATGAAAGAACCATTAGCCCTCATTCTACCAATAGGTCTCATGTAGACCTAATCAACATGGATCCACTCCTCGCTTATTACTGACCCCTTGAGTCAATAGGCCCACCTCAGATAGGCATGAACGACTTCACAACATGGAAAAGCAACTCCTCATAGCATTAACCTACTACTCTTCAAGCAACATAAGCCATTAAGGCTCAAAACGTTACAAAGTACCCTCTCGGACAACATGCAGTCAAACTAGGTCTGAGATTCATTATTCACTTTGAAGAACCTATGATACACTTTTGACATCTTTAGATATATAAACAGAGACCAAAAAACATAATTACAAGCATTCAATGATCCTTAGGTCATTCTTCCTTTTTGAAACATCTCATCTACAAGGCATAGACCCAAAGACAACTCTTGAATCAACATTCTTCAACCTTTGCATTAAGCACACTCAAAACCCTGACAAGAAACTCAAAGCAACTAACAACCTCAGATTACTCAAACTTTCTACATGACATCAACAACATGCCATCATACTCCTCTATGACCTTATGAGGTCACCTTGACCACAAAGAAACATGATACTCATCATACATCCTTCAAGATCACTTTGAACAATCTCCTGCGAGCTTACAAGCAATCTTGATAAGCTATAGCAACAAGAAACATCTTCAGAACTTATGTGACTATTTAAAAGACACAAACAACAAGCCAACCTAATTCTTAGATCAACTCCAAGCATTGGAACTCAAGAACAATACCTCTAACCTTCAAAGACAATGGTCTTATAGACCAAGCAACAACTTATACACCATTGTTCTGAAGTAGGCTTGTTGAACCTCAACTTAAGCTAATACATGCATCTTGAGCATGATAACCACTGAAGACAATATTGCACTCCATCCGTTTGACTCTCACTGAGCTCCAAAGACAAAGAATGAACTCATTTGCCTAATTAGAACACACCTAGGTTTTTAGTCATAACTCATCTTGAAACCCTCAAATCACTGCCTTTCACCTCTTGAGCTAGCTCTTCACATTTGAGATGAATTTGATTTTTCATAAAACATCTACAGGTGCTATATTAACTTGAGAACATCTTCAATCATCTTGATCAATCTTCTTGAGTGCCCAAAAACACTCCTCTACTCTACAAGATACCTCAATCTACCATTGTCACAGACAGTTTGCTTTCAATGAATATTTCTTGGACAAAACCACACCATCAGAAATCCTTTAATGCATAGAAGTGTTCAAGAATGAGCAAACAACATGATCCAACACTTGTATCACCAAGACAAGATCATTTGACAAGTTCTACTCCACTTTTTCTCTCGTCAGGCCCACCTGTTGGTAATTTGAGAAAGGAGACAGTTGACAGTTTGAATATCATGATCTAGAAAGCAGTCTGAGGATTGAAGAATTGTCATTCCCGTCTAGGGCAGCATGGAATTGTCATTGATGTCAAAATTTAATGTCATTGATGTCATTGAGATTGAATCTGATCATGCATTGATGCCAAAGGTTGAGTTGAGCAGACTTATGGAGTAAATCATGTTTGTGAAGTGCTCTTACTTATAAAATAAGTAAAGCGGTCTCGAAACTCCGAACTGGTCTAATAAAGTTGGTCGGGTTTATGGAACGACTTTACTTCTTTCATGTTAATAAGTAAAGCAAAGTCGAAAACCTGAAGTGGTCTAGAGGAATTATTCGGGGTTCTGAGGTGACTTTACTTGGTCGGGATTCTGGAATGACTTTACTTCTGTATGCTTTATAAGTAAAGCAATGTTAAGATCCCGAGTTGGTCTAAGTGGAGGTTATCGGGTTTCCAAGATAGCTTTACTTCTAATTATTCGCTCTCATTATGAAGGCACCATTAGCCCTCATGCTACCGATAGGTCTCATGGATTGTATCCACTCCTTGCTTATTACTGACCCCTTGAGTCAATAGGACCACCTCATATAGGCATGAACAACATCACAACATGGTAAAGCAATCCCTCATAACATCAACCTACTACTCTTCAAGCAACATAAACCATTAGGCTCAAAACACTACAAAGTACCCTCTCAGTCAACATGTAGTCAAACTAGGCCTGAGAGTCATTATTCGTATTGAAGAACCTCTAATACACTTTTGACATCTTGAGATATGTCAACTACGACCAAACAACATACTTACGAGCATTCAATGATCCACAAATCATTCTCCCTTTCTGAAACATCTCATTTACAAAGCACACACCCAACAACATTTTTGAAACAACATTCCTCAACCTCTACAATAAGTGTTGACCATTTTAGGTCCAATAGGCCAAATATCGGTCCCCTTCTTCCCCTGCTGTTCTGGGCCATTTCATTTTTTGATTTTGCACAAGTCTGGTAATTTCTACGGACTCTGCAGGTCTATTTCTATGGACTCTGCAGGTGTTTTTCTACCTTTTTTGCAGGCATGGATTTTCTACGAACTCTACAGGTGAAGTTTCTACGGATCCTGCAAAGAAGATTTTTCTACGAACTCTGCAGGCGAGTCCTCCGGCACATGAAGAACCAGTTCAAAGAGTGCGAGGTTTTGCAAAGCTTCTGCAGACTCTTGTCAAAAATTCACAAGGAAGGTTAACATCTTTGAACCGTTGAACCATTGAATCGGTTCAACGCCTTGGTTCAATCGGCAAGTTTCATCGCTTTGGTTCAAAGCCTTGGTTCAATTGGCAAGTTCGTTGCTTTGGTTCAATCAAACGGTTCATCGGCTTGGTTCAACGCATTGGTTCAATGCCTTGGTTCAATGTTTCGTTTCAATCGGATGGTTCAATCACTCGGTTCACTCAGTCGGTTCATCGACTTGGTTCAATGCGTTGGTTCAACGTTTTTGGTTAAATGTTAAAGTTCATTGGAAAAGTTCAATGCAAAGTTCTTCAACGGGCTCAATCAAACGGTTCGATGCCTTGGTTCAACAACTATTTGAACCGTTGAACCGATTCAATCAAGTGGTTCAACGGTTGGTTCAAAGGAGCAGTTCAAACGAAAGTTCAAGCCTCCCGAAGGGCAAGTACCCTTGCGGAGGGCAGTTCCATGTTCAAGAGCCCTTGCGGAGGGCAGAAAGCACTTCAAAGAAGCCAAAGAAAGCCGCAAGGGTAAGTTCCTTCGAATTTTTGTTAAGGCAAAGGCAGAATTCCTTCGGACTTTTTGTCCGAAGGAATTCGGAAGGCTGCAAGCTCAAAAGGACCCGGGGAAAATTTCGAAGAAATCAAAGTGGCTGAGACAATTCTCGCGGACTTTTTGTCCGCAGGAAAATTGTCCGCGCAAAAAGCCTGCAGAAACGACTCGTGGGCAAAAAGGCTGAAGCAGAAAGCCGAAGGAAGGTCCAAGGGTGATGGGCTTGAGGACGTCAAAGTTAAACACAGCAAACTAGCCATTGGGTATTCAAACGCAGTGACGGGTGCGCGGATGTCAAATTTAAGATAGTGAAATAGCCGTTTGTTTTTAAAAAAATGCTTGAGTACCAACTAGAAAAGAGCCAAGGAGCCAGTGACCCGCCAAGAAGATAGCCCGAGGGCCGAAGGAGCTAGAAAGCGACAAAACAAGGGAAAGCCAGAGCGCGAAAAGCGCCAAGTGGCAAGTGTGGAAGCTTTGACATGTTTTCTCTAAAAGAAGCGGAACGCGCCACGTATTCCCTGCAAGGCTCAACGGAAGCTGACAAGTGTCAACACCCGTCGTCTCTCCCCTTTTTGTCTTGCGAGCACTGTGGTGGGCCTTGACGAACTGCTAAAGAGAGCGGAAGCCGCCACGTGTCCTTTTCTGCAGGACTCTCCAAAGGTGTTTGAAGCTTCTATAAATTCAGTGGACGCTGCCATGTGTCCTGCCTATTTCAGCGGCGAAACACGCCATGTGTCACTTATTGGAATCAGTGAAAAATGGCCAAGGCAAGCAGGAAAGACACAAATGAATTGTCAAGAAGAACGACGGACCCGAGGACGTAAAATTTGTGGAAGTGAGGTAGCTGTTGATCTTCGCAAACTTAAGCGCGAACTCGAAGGAATTCAAAGGCTTAAAGGCAGAAGAAGGACCAGGTGCAAAAATGGACAAAGCAGTCCAAGTGGCAAAAGAAGGCATCGACTCAAGCATTTACTCCAGTAGGTGATATAGTGTCTGCGAATTGATCATCAACAGGCGTAAACGGCTAACAGCGCAACCCGATTTCTTTATTTTGCATTAATGAGCAGACAAGCCGCGTAATCGTCTTGAAGGAGTGGTCTTGTTTGCAGACAAACGACGCAACCCATAATTTCTCATATGATGTTTAAGCGGCTTGCTCTTCCCAATGATCGGAACGCACATGGATCATTTGTAAAAAGGGCGCCAAAAGGCCTCCTTTCTTCCTCTATATATTGTAGACTTGTCATTTGGAAAATGATCTTTCACATTGTAAGGCGAAGCCCTGACAATTTTCACCTGAAATCAATAAACGCATTTTTTACCTCTATTTTGGTTAGATATCTCTGTGTGTGTCTGAGTGTTAGTTTTGTGTTTAGTCATTGCTTCCTAATACTTTCACAGGGTTAACACCAACGCACCTAGTGTCTATAAGGTGTCATTCTTGCAGGTGACAAGGAGATCTGCACTTGGAAGCGTAGAGATAGAAAGAAGCTACTATACAGTGTGCCCTTTCCACAACACCTATGGTGAGTCCCTGTTTTCTGTGTGTTCCATTAAAGCCTCCCTGTTAAGCTTCCTGCAGCCTGGTCCTTTTACCAGTTTAAAGTGTACATACATGTTTGCATGGTTTCAAGTGTGAGTGTGAGTAGGTCGAATCATTTGGTTCATCACCCCTTTTAGAGTAGGTTCTGTTTTCCTGTAATCCTTCTCCTTTTTCACCCCCCCATTATATATCTATATATATGTATTAGCACTTATTGGAATAACTCAGATGCATCAAAGGGAGCTAGCCCTTACCTAGAGACTCTCCCCTCCAGCTTCGCGAGTCCCACAAGCAAGAGGGGAGTTTCCATTTTGATGTGTGGAAGGTAGGAGCTAGGCATCCTGCCCTGGGTGCAATCCACTGCATCAGCAATAAGCACACTCAGAATCTTGACAAGAAACTCAGAACAACTAACAACCTCAGATTACTCAAACTTTCTTCATGACATCAACATGTCATCACATTCTTCAATGACTGTTGACGCAGTGGATTGCACCCTGGGTAGGAGGCTGAGCCCCTGCCTTCCACACACAACAATGGTAACTCCCCTCGCCTATGGGCTTTGCAAAACTGGGGGTAGAGTCTCTAGATAAAGGCTAGCTCCCTTTGATGTATCTTTTAGGCCCTAGATTCCCTATTGCTAACAAATAAATGAAAAAAAGGGGGGATGAAAAGGGAGGATGCTGAAAACAGAACCTAAACCTAAACTAAAAGGTGATACACCAAAAAAGGTTGATCCACTCAGCCCGAACATAACTTTCCACCAAGAAGAAGCTCCCATACACTTCATCTGATGTGGAAAACTCTTCTGTATCAATGAGTCAGGGGTCCGTAGAGATACAAGGAGAAAGAACTTCCAAAGGTGTTCTGAGACACACTTTGGCAGCCTATTCACATGCATCTATATTCCTGTTGTAGACACTTCTGGCAGACCTGCAGAAGAAGAAAACTCACAATGCACTAGACATGCTGGAATCGTTCTGTGAAAATCATAAAAGAAAATGACTTAACACAAAATAAAAACATAGACATGCGTGGGTGCAAGTTCAAATGGAGGTAAAAATTGCTAAGTCTTGATTCAAGGTAAAATCTGGCAGAGTTTTGCCTTACAAACCCAGAGATTTTGGGCAGAGCTTTGCCTTACGGGCTAAGAGATCCCTTTCTCAAAATGAGAAGTTTACAATATATAGAAAGAGAAGAAGATTTGGCACTTTTTGGAAAAGACTTTGGCACCCCTTTTTACAAGTGGCCCATGTGTGTTTCGAGCCTTGGGAAGAGGAAAGCCGCTTGATATATAAAGTTGTGTCGGCTCTTGCTTTGACTTTAGGCATTTAAAAACACAGGCCGCGTCGTTTGTCTACAAACAAGACTACTCCTTGAAGGCACCCACACGGTTTGTCTGCTCATAAATGCAAAATGGAGAAAAATGGGTCGCGTCGTTCACTATTTGCGTCCCTTGATGACCATTTGGCAACCACTGTTCCAACCACTGGAGTAACTCTTTGAGTCGACACCTTCCTTTGTCACTTGGACTGTTTTGTCTGTTCCTGCACTTGGCTCTTTTGCCCCTTCAAGGGCTATCTTCTGCTAATTCTTCGTGTCTTTTCCGCTTGCTTTGACCGCTTTTTGCTGATCTCAACAAGTGACACGTGGCGTGTTCCGCTGTGAAATAGGTGAGGACACATGGCAGCATCCGCTTAACTTATAAAAGCTTTAGACACCTTTTGAGAGTCCTGTGGAAGATGACACATGGCGGCTTCCGCTGAGTTTTAGAAACAATATAGAAACACTCGGGGCTCATTCGAATTCACACGAACGATGACACTTGGCAGCTTCCACTCTCTTTAGCAATCCGTTCAGGGCCCACCACAGTGTTTACTTAATAACATAACGAAATAAAGAAAACCATGGATTTTGACACTTGTCGGCTTTCGCTGAGCTTTACAAGGGACACGTGGCACGTTCTGATGCACTTAGAAAAATATGTCAAAACCTTCCGCATTTGCCACTTGGCACCCTCCGCAGAACTCTGAGGGAAGCTTGTTGAAAGGAGTTTTGGGACTCGAATGCAGACACTTATCATGCTCCGCCGGGTTTTGCAAGGGACACATGGCACGTTCCGCTGCTTTTAGAGGAAAATTATCATGTGTCCCGACAGACGACACTTGGCAGTTTTCGCTCTCGGGCTATTTTCCCGCGGACAAAAGTTCGCAAGAATTGTCTCGCTCATTCCTTTCTTTCGGAATTCTTTCTTGGGCCTTTTTTTTCGCCGCCGGCCTCTTCCGAATTTCTTCGGACTTTTTGTCCGAAGGAATCCCTTCAGACAAAAGTCCGAAACAAATTCTCATTCTTTGCTGTGTCAAATTTCTGAAGGGACTTTACCTTTTTGGCTTCTCTATGTGGCCTTCTGAAAGTGTTCCCTGCCCTCCACAAGGGCTCTTGAGTCTGGAACTGCCCTCCGCAAGGGCACTTGAAATGGTCCATTTTGCGCCTAAGTGTTGGGAACTCATCTTTGCCTACAGAGTCCATAGAAAACTTACCTGCAGAGTTCGTAGAAACTCCAAGACTTGTGCAAAATCAAAAAATGAACTGGCTCAAAACAACAGGGGAAAAGGGGGACCGATTTTGGCCTGCAGGACCAAAATGGTCAACAAATTAGTGACTCCCAGCGAAGCATGCCTGCTATGCTTAGAAACCAGTTGCCTTAAAAATCCATTCGGCACGGAGTCAGATTACAGCTTTGAAGAAAGGTTAACAACAGCCTCGAGAGATCCCAGAATCAATCATGAGCTTTTACCCGCAGACACAAGGGAAAACACACACAAGGCTAAAAACACTACTTGTGCAAACTGCACTTATGGAAAACAGGAAAAGAAACTGAAATCAAACTACTATATATAGCTAACTAGGTATATTTGCTTCCCTCCTGGATCAAAGGGAAAACTTCTTAAGTCCCCTCCCTAGCTAGGAAACTTATGGTGCTAGACAAGTGGTTGAATGGAAAGGAGACTTGGTGACCTGCTCCTCTTGCCTGTCACCTCGATTGGCTTGCATTTGAGTGGATCGGAATTGAACATGCTTCCAACATATATTTACTCTTTTTGTTTTTGGAAGCTTGTTGAATGCTGGCTCTTGATACTGGTGCATTTTATCCAGAAATCAATGGCTGTTGGCTCATCACCATAAGCCCTCTGTTGTGCATGGTCCCTTTGCAATGGATCATGGTTTGACATGTTTCCTTCTGCTTCATTGAAGACCCTGTCGAACTCATCCTCTGCTTCCTCTTGGCCTTCTTGAAGAAGGGTGACTGTTGTGATGTCTGAAATGGAATCACAAACTGATTGCTCATCTCACAGAACATCACCCTTTTGTTCAAAGCTCTCTTCTTCAAGGCTTTCCGCCTGATTCCCCTCCAATTCGGGCTCCATGGCATAATCCTCCTCATCAAAACAACAAGGAAGTTCATCAAACAAGGGGGGAGAGATCTCACCATG
The DNA here is from genome assembly GCA_037957365.1 of Torreya grandis. Classification (NCBI taxonomy): domain Eukaryota; kingdom Viridiplantae; phylum Streptophyta; class Pinopsida; order Cupressales; family Taxaceae; genus Torreya; species Torreya grandis. The sequence goes on along the minus strand of JARHVA010000091.1, from coordinate 962,350 downwards.
CTTACATTCCTTTTCATATTGCTGGAACATCTGCATGTATGCATCCCTGTGTCTTCTCCATTGCTGATGAAGTCTTCAAAAGGAGCATCGATGATGATTTATTCTTCTTTATCGCTCATGATAGCCTCTTGGACAACTACAAATTGGATCTTCTCTTCTTCACTTGCCTCCTGCAAAATAGGTTCCTCCTTGAGAAGGGGTGAAGTGGAAAAACCATGTGGAAGAGGAGGTAGTCCTTGAGCTAGAATCGAATGATTCTCTTCTTTCCATTTGGCTAGCACTTCATCTATATCAGGTGTGGCCTGATAGCTCTTTTGGAGGCGTGTAGATGGGGTGTGTTCAGACATGTCCATCACACGTTGGCTGAGAAATCTTGCTCTGCAATTTTACTGGCTATATCTTCATGGAAGAGCCTTTCTTGGAGGTCACAATCATCATTATGAATAGGAGCAGCCTCGACTTCTCTAAGGTTTTGAGCAAAACCTTTCTCCTCCTTCCTGCCCCAAGATTCCACTGTTTGCTTCCAACTCATGACCTTGGGATTGGAATTTTGCTCCTGTGAACAGGGAGTAACTTTATCCTCTCCAAGGTCCTGGGCTGGTTCATGACTTTTCTTCTTCCAACTTGGAATTTGGAGATCATGTTGAAAGACTTGAGGAGGTTGGGGAAGATTAAGAAGGGTCTGCTGATGTACAGGAAGTGCTATTTCAAGAGAGATGAGTTGGTTCATGGTATTCCCTTCAAAGGAGGATTTGCAATCTAAGGCATTAAGAAGGTTTATCTCCATGGGGGGTTGCTCTATTTCCCTTTGATGTTTGAAGGCTAGGCGCACGGGGTTAAGAGCAGGATTGATTGATGCATTAAATGAGCTAGAATGAGCAAGTGCTATTTGATAGAAAGGATTTGGTGCACAAGAGGGGGCTTTCTTTAGAATAAGAGAGGGCACACAAGGTTGACTGCCTTGAATGAATGGACTCTTCCATTTTGCTACCTCCTCCATGGATTGCAAGGCTTGAGCTTGCCTGAACAAACACTCCTCTTTGTACATCAGCTCTTGTTGATATCTATACCGCTCATCTAATCTGTCTATTTCCACCACCTGCTTCTCAAACTCCAGCGCTACTTCCCTTATCGTTGAAGGGCAACTAGGAGAGCTGCTTGAGGCGATTCCATAAATATTTTGAGCTTGATTGAAGTCATATGAAGGAAAACAAAGTCCATGATTCTTATCAATGGGATTATACCTACAAAAAATGAGATTTCTTGATGGCACAAGAACTGCGTAACTAGTTGATTCAACTCGGAGTCGCCATTGGTGTTGATGCAAAAGCCTCCAAAGGTTGGTTGGTTGAAGAACACACCAAAAATTCTTCAACTCTTTGGACCCAAACTAGTTGGTTGGTCCCACCGAGCGTGCCAAAAACTGTTGACGCAATGGATTGCACCCTGGGTAGGAGGCCAAGCCCTTGCCTTCCACACGCAACAATGGAAACTCCCCTCGCCTGTGGGCCCGGCAAAACTGGGGGGAGAGTCTCTAGATAAGGGCTAGCTCCCTTTGATGTATCTTTTAGGCCCTGGATTCCCTACTGCTAACAAATAAATGGAAAAAAGGGGGGCAATGAAAAGGGATATTGTATTAAATAGATCTAGGTTTTCAGTCACAATTCAGAAAATACAAAAAAACAGGTTGTGGGTATCATCTTATTGTGTTGGGTAGGCCTAGGCGCCCCTTTGCTTAAATTTGTAGAATTTCTGGATCAAGCATTGATTTTCTAGAGGAAATCGCCCTTCTTCCCTTGGGACGCCCCTGTGGGGTTTGGCATTGGTTTTTGTGTAACTTTCTGGATGCAGATTTGATCAGTTTCATGATGCTAACTTGGGCGCCATCCTCCAGAAGAGATTTTGCAACAGAAATCAGGAAGTTTGATTAAGTTTTGCATGAGTTATGAATATTTGAAGAATTTAATAAGTGGCTGGTTTTTCCTCTTTCTAAAAGCAAATTCTGTTATTTTTGTAAGCTGACAGTAGTACTGGCAGCGCTTCTCTATTTGTTTAATTTGCCTTTAAAATATTGTAATAATTTACAGCTCCGCCTTATGGTAGCTACTTTTTCTATTGGGTTAGCAAGCACATTCTAGGTGTAGAGCATCCACCCTATGGTAGCTACTTTCCCTTCTGGGTTAGCAAGCACATGCTGGGTGTGGAGTAGTTTACTTTTCAGTATTTCCATCAAAGCACTGTTATTAAGCTCACTCTGTCAAATGGTAGCCCCTCATGGGTAGCACATACTTGACGTAGAGTTCTTTATTTGTAATTACTCCGTCTTATGGTCGCCCCTACTCCGCCTTGGACTGGGTAGCACATACTGGACGTTGAGTTCTATTTCTTGCATTCTAGTGGCAAAGTTATTTCAGTTTATTTGAGATTAACATTTAATCTTGACGGAACTTGCTTATGTTATAATCCAAAATCTAAAAAGTTGAAAAAATTTGGCTCGGAATATTTCAGTGGTATCAGAGCCACGTATCTTGCCATCCTGTGGACAAACCATCTATGAGTGACCGCGAAAAGAGATATATTGCGAGAGGATAAGAAAATCGCAAAACAGTTCCAGTGGTATCAGGTTCTCGAAGGTCAAATTGCTTCAGAGATCTTGAGGGCTCATTGGGAGTCTTCTCAAGAAACAAATATGGCAGGAGAGAGATCAGTAGGGGGTAACGAGAGGTTTACTAATCCTAGAAATGATATTGGGAAGGGTAGAGAAAGATCCCTAAGTCCGGAAAAGAGATTTGAAAGGAAAATGGATGCCTTAATGGACATGGTATCTCTCATGTTGGGAAAAGTGGGTCAGAACCCAAATCTCCAGACCAATTCCGGCTATAGAGGAGAGCCTAGTGCCTCTAATCAATTTGATGGAAGTGTTGCTCAACCTGCTTCAAACAACATTTACATTTCGTCAAGGCCCTTCAAACCCACCTTTTTAGCACCAGTCAATACCCAACCTGATCCTGAAGAGAATTCTTCATTTGTGGACCAATTGAGGCATGGTCATGCGGAATATGACTCTCTCCCTGAAGAAATCAAAATGGACATGTCTTACAATGAATTCATTGATCATAAGAGAAAGAGTAAGGGTCAAGGGAGAAATTATGATCACAGAAGAACTCCAGCACAAGGAGACTTGCACCAAGCTATCAACAAGCTAATGCTCTCCCACTTTGATGGAAGTGACAATAGTTCTGCTCGAGCCTGGATTCAGAAATTAGACAACTATTTGGCCCTTAGGCCAATGGCTGAAGAAGATGCGATTAAATTCGCCACGCTACACCTAGATGGGGTAGCGCATGAGTGGTGGTACCATGGCCTAGTCACTTTGGGTCATGGATCAATCACTAGCTATGATGAATTCACCACTAGACTCATTGAGAGGTTCGAGAAGGACCCAGAAGTGCATTTTAGGGAGTTGGCGCAGTTGAAGCAGTATGGCACGGTTGATGCCTACATAGCTGAGTTTCAAAGACTTTCAGTGATGGTCACTGGAATCACAGAAAGAAGATTAGTGATCTTATTCAGCGAAGGGTTGATGGAACCACTCAAGGGATTGATCAAAGCTTTTGATCCACCATCCTTACAAGAAGCAATGAAAAAGGCTAGAAACATGGAGTGGGCAGCTCCTTAAACTAAGTTCCATCTTAAACCACCCTTCCACAAGAAGGATCGAGGGAGAAGGTTTCAACAAAAACCTTACCAAAAGGAGTTTAACCAGCAGAAACCTCTTGGCAAAAGATTGGATCCGGAAACTATCAATGAACTCCGAAGAAAGGGGCTTTGTTTCAGATGCAAAGATAAATGGTCTCCAGACCATGTTTGCCCAAAAGGAGTCAAATTCCATCAGATTGAGTATTACTCCGCTGGTGAGAGTAATTCTGATTTTTCGGACCAGCAATCTGATTCCGAAGATAGTGAAGTTGAAAGAGTACCTGAAGAGCCCGAAAGCGAAAAAGAGGGTGGTGGTACGTTGGCTCAACTTTCAAGCTTCCAAAAGAATGAGTCTTTCAAAATACGTGGGACGATCAAAGGGCAGCGTATCGTTGCTCTAATTGATACTGGAGCAACCCATAACTTCATTGATGAAGCTGTGGTGGCAAAGGAGTTGCAAACAGAAGATTTTGAAGGGTTCAAAGTCATGGTGGCGGATGGATTTCACATTTCTTGTACCAAAAGGGTTCCCAACTTATCAATGCAATTGGGCAACTATGAAGTCAAAGATGACTTCTATGTGGTGAATATTGGAGATACGGATGCTGTCCTTGGCATTCAATGGCTGCGTTCTCTTGGAGACATCTCTTTAAATCTGCAAACCATGGAACTCAGGTTTCAATCCGATGGAAAGAAGGTGGTGTTGAGAGGGATGTCAAATGGTGGCCCTCGAATTGTATCATTTAAAAGGATGGCGAGATTGATATGACATGATCAAGTGGATTGGGCCGCTGAATTCATGGTTCTTCCGACTAGTCCTGTGGAAACAAAAATAGAGCATCCTCCAGATATTCAATCTTTACTCACCAAGAAGAGTAAAGTGTTTGCTGATTTACCTCCCGGACCACCTCCTGATAGAGGATCAGAACACATCATCGAGCTCAAAGAGGGAGCAAAACCGGTGATCATAACTCCATACCGGTATCCGAAGCGGCAAAAGGACGAGATCGAGAAGAATATTCAAGAACTCTTGAAGATGGGTTTCATCCGTCCAAGCAAGAGCCCCTTTGCTTCTGCAGTGGTTCTTGTGAAAAAGAAGGATGGTACTATGCGCATGTGCGTGGATTATCGTGCTTTGAATCAAAGCACCATCAAAAACAGATATCCCATACCCAGGATAGATGAGCTCATTGATGAGCTACATGGTGCCAAGTTCTTCTCAAAAATTGATCTAAGATCGGGTTACCATCAGATTCGAATGAGGGGATCGGATGTTGAGAAGACAGCCTTCAGATGCCACTATGGCCATTTTGAGTTCTTAGTCATGCCATTTGGATTGACTAACGCCCCGGCTACCTTTCAGTCTTGCATGAATCGTATCTTTCAGAATCATTTAAGGAGGTTTGTGTTAGTATTTTTTGATGACATTCTGATTTACAGCAAGACTTGGGGAGAACATCTTAAGCATTTGGAGGAAGTGCTTAGTATTATGGAATCTGAGAGTTTGTTTGCAAAAGCTTCCAAATGTGAATTTGGGATGACTGAGTTACTATACCTTGGCCACATAATCAGTGCTGAGGGAGTGAAGGTGGACCCAGAGAAGATCAAGGCGGTAGTTGATTGGCCACCTCCTGAGAGCTTAACTCAGTTGAAAGGTTTCTTGGGTCTATGTGGTTTTTATCGGAGATTCGTAAAGGGGTATTCACAGAATGCTGCTCCCCTTACCGATCTTACCAAAAAGGGAGCCTTTGTTTGGTCAGAAAAGGCTCAAAGTGTTTTTGACAAGTTCAAGAAAATCATGAGTTCATGCCCGGTTTTGGCAATACCGGATTTCTCCAAGCCCTTCGAGCTGCAATGTGATGCATCAGGTGAAGGTGTGGGGGCTGTCCTGATGCAAGACAAACACCCTATCGTGTTTGAGAGCCGAAAATTACGAGGAGTTGAAAGAACATACTCAATCTATGACAAAGAAATGCTTGCAATTATGCATGCATTAGCCAAGTTCAGACAATACTTGGTAGGGAATAAGTTCGTGGTTAAGACTGACCACAATAGCCTCAAGCATTTCATGCACCAAAAGGATCTAAATGAGAGGCAACAGAAATGGGTGAGTAAGCTTCAAGCTTACGACTTTGATATTGAATATGTCAAAGGAAAAAATAATATAGTGGCCGATGCTCTCTCCAGGAGACCTCATCTTAGCTCATTGAGTGAGCTTACTTCAGATTGGAGAGACTTGTTGCTTGCTGATTATGCTAAAAATCAGTTTGCAACCCGCATCCTTGAGGGTACTTTTCATGATGAAAGGTACAAGGTGGTTGAAGGATTGATACACTATAAGGGAAGAATCTTTCTGGTGAATGATTCTAAGTTGAAGAAAAAAATTCTTTTGAATTTTCATGATATTCCAGTTGCGGGCCACCAAGGTTTTTTCAAAACCTATCGATAGATCTGAGAAAGGTTTTTTTGGAAGGGATTGAAAGGAGAAATTCAACGCTACATTCAGGAGTGTCCTGTTTGTCAAGCAAATAAAAATGAGCATACTTTACCAGCTGGTTTGCTACAACCACTCCCTATTCCCAATCAAAAGTGGGAGAGTATTTCGATGGACTTCATCACAGGGTTACCCAAAGCCCAAGGGAAAGATTGCATCTATGTAGTGGTGGATCGGTTAACTAAATTTGCTCACTTCTTCGCCATCACCAACACCTTTTCTGCAGCCCAAGTTGCAGATCTCTTTTTTCGAGAAGTGTTTAAGCTGCATGGATTGCCAAGGAACATCGTGAGTGATAGGGACAGCAAGTTCCTAAGTAAGTTTTGGCAAGAAGTCTTCAGAATGAGTGGCACTGTGCTTACCCCAAGCACTAGCTACCATCCGCAAACTGATGGACAGACTGAGGTGGTGAATAAGTGGTTGGAGGGCTACTTGAGAAATTATGTGTCAGAACAGTAGAGAACCTGGGTCAAGTGGCTGCATATTGGTGAGTATTGCTACAATTCTACTTTTCATATGTCTATTAAGATGTCTCCTTTCTTGGCACTTTATGGGTATGAGGCACCTAGTTTTGCAGATTTAGTGTTTGGTGACAACAAAGCACCTCTAGCCAAGGATTTGTTGCAGAATAGTCAGGATATAATGAAATCCTTGAAGGATAACTTGCAGACGGCACAAAATCAGCAAAAGTTGTATGCGGATCAGAAACGTGTTGAGCGTTCTTTCGAGGTTGGTGATATGGTATATCTGAGATTACAACCATATAGACAATCTACTCTCAAGAAGAGTGGAGCTGAGAAGCTCAAACCTCGCTTCTATGGGCCCTTTAGGGTCATCAGAAAAGTTGGAGCTGTAGCTTATGAATTAGAGCTACCTTCTGATAGCAGAGTGCACAACGTCTTCCATGTGTCTCGCCTCAAGAAGGCACTTGGACATAATGTGATTGCTTCATCACAGCTACCACCTTTGGATGAAGAGGGACAGTTGGCATTAATTCCAGAAGAGATACTTGATGTTAGAGAACGTTCTTTGAGGAAAAGAACCATCAAAGAGTACCTGGTCAAGTGGAAGGATCTACCTATGGAGGATGCAACTTGGGAAAACGATGAGATCTTGCATCATCCTAGTTTACAATTGCTTGAGGACAAGCAATTTTGGGAAGGGCGGACTGTAATGACCCCTTCTCGAATCTGAGCTCATAATGACCGTTGGCCTATTCCTGGAAATCCGTAGGCTATTCGGAAGGTGCAAAAGAGGGTTTCCTATTTTTTAGGATGTCTTTGTTCGAAGTTTTGACGGCAGTTTCCTTCTGGGTTTTTCGAGAGCTTCGCGGAGGTATGTTCGTTTCAGTTTTCTGAGCATTTCCAGGAATTTACTATTTTTAGTAAATTCTATTTTTGGCAGCTAGCAGGATTGTCGCAAGGAGTTTATTTTCCCTTTTTAGTTGTCTCATTCAGTTGTGGGCTTTAGAATTCGGTCTTGGCGGAATAAGTGAATGTCACTTAAAAAAATAATAATAATAACGTTATATTTTAACGTTGACCTTGGCCTAGACTTGATAACTTAATGTTATTTTAAAAGAGGGACTTAAAGGGGGGGGCGCCACATAGCTTGGAAAGGGGGCGCCACATTTGAGGATAAGCTTCTAGAAGAAGCCAATTGAAGCCTATAAAAGAAGGCATTGGGCTATCATTTGATCATCTTGGTTTTAGTGCATTGTTATGCTGCAGCTTTGGCTCTGGAACTGCTTCGGGGAATGAAGGCCTCCTAGCAAAGGCATCTCTTCATGCTTGAAAGACAGCATCTAGTGGTGAAGTAATATCTGATATTTGTATTTGCTTAAGTAGTACTTTCAGTTATTGCATTATTAGTTCCTTTGATATTATCAGAATTTCCAGATATTGTATTAAATAGATCTAGGTTTTCAGTCACAATTCAGAAAATACAAAAAAACAGGTTGTGGGTATCATCTTATTGTGTTGGGTAGGCCTAGGTGCCCCTTTGCTTAAATTTGTAGAATTTCTGGATCAAGCATTGATTTTCTAGAGGAAATCGCCCTTCTTCCCTTGGGACGCCCCTGTGGGGTTTGGCATTGGTTTTTGTGTAACTTTCTGGATGCAGATTTGATCAGTTTCATGATGCTAACTTGGGCGCCATCCTCCAGAAGAGATTTTGCAACAGAAATCAGGAAGTTTGATTAAGTTTTGCATGAGTTATGAATATTTGAAGAATTTAATAAGTGGCTGGTTTTTCCTCTTTCTAAAAGCAAATTTTGTTATTTTTGTAAGCTGACAGTAGTACTGGCAGCCCTTCTCTATTTGTTTAATTTGCCTTTAAAATATTGTAATAATTTACAGCTCCGCCTTATGGTAGCTACTTTCCCTATTGGGTTAGCAAGCACATTCTAGGTGTAGAGCATCCACCCTATGGTAGCTACTTTCCCTTCTGGGTTAGCAAGCACATGCTGGGTGTGGAGTAGTTTACTTTTCAGTATTTCCATCAAAGCACTGTTATTAAGCTCACTCCGTCATATGGTAGCCCTTCATGGGTAGCACATACTTGACGTAGAGTTCTTTATTTGTAATTACTCCGTCTTATGGTCGCCCCTACTTCGCCTTGGACTGGGTAGCACATACTGGACGTTGAGCTCTATTTCTTGCATTCTAGTGGCAAAGTTATTTCAGTTTATTTGAGATTAACATTTAATCTTGACGGAACTTGCTTATGTTATAATCCAAAATCTAAAAAGTTGAAAAAATTTGGCTCGGAATATTTCAAAACAACATATATAAAAGCATTCAATGATCCTCAGATCATTCTCTCATTTTGAAACATCTGATCTACAAGGCACATTCCCAAAGGCAACCTTTGAAACAACATTCTTCAACCTCTGCAATAAACACACTCAGAAACTTTACTAGAAACTCAGAATAATTAACAAACTCAGATTACTCAAACTTTCTTCATGACATCAACAACATGCCATCACACTCCTCTATGACCTTAGGAGGTCACCTTGACAACAAAGAAACATAACACTCATCATACAACCTTCAAGATCACTTTCAACAATCTCCTTCAAGCTTACATGCAATCTTGTGAAGCTACAACCACAAGAATCATCTTCAGAACTTTTGTGACTATTCTAAAGAGACAAACATCAATCCAACCTACTTCTTAGATCAGTTTCAAGCATTGGAACTCAAGAACAATACTTCTAACCTTCAAAGACAATGGTCTTATAGACCAAGCAATAACATACACACCCCTGTTCTAATATAGGTTTCTTAAACCTCAACTTAAGCTAATACATGCATCTTGAGCACGACAACCACTAAAGACAATATTGCACTCCATCCCTCTAATTTTCATTGAGCTCCAAAGACCAAGAATGAACTCATTTGCCTCATTAGAGCACACCTAGGGTTTGTAGTCATAACTCATCTTGAAACCCTCAAATCACTTTCACCTCATGAGCTAGCTCTTCAAATCTGAGATCAATCTGATTACTCAAAAAGCATTTACAGGTGCTATATTACATCGAGGACATCTTGAATCACCTTGATCAATCTTCTTGAGTGCCAAAAAACACTCCTCTACTCTGCAAGATACCTCAATATACCATTGTCACACATAGTCAACTTTCAATGATGATTTATTGCACAAAACCACACCATTAGAAATCCTTCAATGCATAAAAGTGATCAAGAATGAGCAAACAACATGATCCAATACTTGTATCACCAAAACAAGTTCATTTGACAAGTTTTAATCCACTTTTTCTCTCCTCGGGCCCACCAAGAACAAATCAGTCAACAAAAGTTGGCTTTGACCTGTATTATTGCACTTGTATGGACCTCTGACACAAAGTACCGCTGGAGGATCTTCATCAAAGAGTTTGTTACAACTTTCCTTTTTACTCGACCTTGATGTGACAAGTTTTCCGACTTCTACATGCATTTATTTGCACACTGGTCCTCTTTTCCCTTACACAGAAATTTGATTTTGAAACCCAACAGCTAGTTTTCAACAGTGATTTCCCAAAGACTAAAATTGACAGCCGCTTGCACGTTATTGCTAACTAGATCAACTTTGGAGCTTTATAACTTGAACTAGGGAACTCATTAAGACACCAAACTTGCACTAAATCTTCGTGGCACTATTAACAACACTTCCGAGTATCCATTTGACCAGAGTTGACTTCTATAGTACAAACAATAAATGCTCAAACAAACTGATCCAAACATGGCTTCAAGATGTCCAAGACCAGCTGGGTCCTTCTAGGCTAGAATGGCACATTATTCTCCCTCTAAAGGACACTATGAGGCACTAGAACCTCACAAATGCATACATGGATGCCTCACAACCTTCTCTAACATCTTCAAGGACCTGCAAACATGCCATTAGACCTACAAACACAAAATACACCTCTTTGTCGTTAATGCACTAGACCTCAAGCTTTGCTTGACATCAATGACAACACATGAAACCAGTGACCATATTCCAACAATCGCCTCCTTTGTCACTGATGGCAAACTACTCTAAGAATGACAAACTCCTGATCTGATCTACTCCATTCTGATCTTTCTTCCCCTTTGACATTAATGACAAAGGACTGTACATACTCTCACAAACTCATCCACATATAGCCTTCTTGATCCTTGGACTTGACAAATTGCTCACAAAGGTAGCAAGCTCCCCCTAACAACTTGCACATTTCACAAAACTTGTTCTCAAACCATACTCAACCACATAAGCTCCTTGAATTGAAACATCTCACATATGCTCCCCCTCACTCTAGACATACCTTTCATTCTATCAATGAACATATCTCAATTTGAGCATCTCCACTTGGGCTTACAAAACACAGGGTTTCTTCAACCACTTGACAGCAATCAAAATCAACAACTTTGAACTTCCATGATTGATACGACCTTCTCAAGATGCTTCACTTACAAGCAGACTTGGAGCAATGACTCACAGATCTGATCCTTCACTCATCTTACACAAGAAACAAGACCATACTTCACATTTTTCTCAAGGACCCTGAGTTAGCTCCCCCTAACTCCTTGCTCCTTCTAATCACACCAGTTGAAGCCACAAACCAAAATATAGCAACCAAAACATAGACAAGTTCTCACAAGATTGACATACCTGTTTGAAGACACCTTCACCCTTGTATAAGCTGCCAACTTCATACCAATCTCTGAACATCTTGCGTCACCTTTTGCCTTTGCCAACACTTGAAATAATTCTAATCATTCGCTTTCATTATGAAGGCACCATTAGCCCTCATGCTACCAATAGGTCTCATGGATTGGATCCACTCCTCCTCACTTATTACTGACCCCTTGTGTCAATTGGACCACCGTATATAGGCATGAACAACTTCATAACATGGCAAAGCAACTCCTCATAGCATCAACCTACTACTCTTCAAGCAACACAAGCCATTAAGGCTCAAAACACTACAAAGTACCCTCTCAAACAACATGCAGTCAAACTAGGTCTGAGTGTCATTATTCACATTGAAGAACCTTTAATACACTTTTGACATATTCAGATATGTCAACTGAGATAGGACAACATATTTATAAGCATTCAATAATCCTCAAATCATTCTCCCTTTCTAAAACATCTCATCTACAAGGCACAGACCCAAAGGCAACTCTTGAAACAACATTCTTCAACCATTGCAATAAGCACACTCAGAACCCTGACAAGAAACTCAAAACAACTAACAACCTCAGATTACTCAAACTTTCTTCATGACATCAACAACATGCCATCACACTCCTCTATGACTTTATGTGGTCACCTTGACAACAAAGAAACATGACACTCATCATACATCCTTCAAGATCACTTTCAACAGTCTCCTTCAAGCTTACGAGCAATCTTGTAAAGCTACAGCAGCAAGAAACATCTTCAGAACTTCTGTGACTATTCAAAAGACACAAACAACAAGCCAACCTACTCCTTAGATCAGCTCCAAGCATTGGAACTCAAGAACAATACCTCTAACCTTCAAAGACAATGGTCTTATAGACCAAGGAACAACTTGCACACCGCTATTCTGATATAGGCTTCTTGAACCTCAACTTAAGCTTATACATGCATTTTATGCATGATAAACCACTGAAGACAATATTTCACTCCATTTGTCTAACTCTCACTGAGCTCCAAAGACCAAGAATGAACTCATTTACCTCATTAGAGCACACCTAGGGTTTGTAGTCATAAGTCATCTTGAAACCCTCAAATCACTACCTTTCACCTCTTGAGCTAGCTCTTCAAATCTAAGATCAATCTGATTACTCAAAAAACATCTACAGGTGCTATATTACCTTGAGGACATCTTTAATCACCTTGATCAATATTCTTGAGTGCCCCAAAACACTCCTAAACTCTGCAACATACCTCAATCTACGATTGTCACACACAATCAGCTTTCAATGATGATTTCTTGCACAAAACCACATCATCAGAACTCCTTCAATTCATAGAAGTGATGAACAATGAGCAAACAACATGATCCAACACTAGTATCACGAAAACAAGACCATTTGACAAGTTCTAATCCACATTTTCTCTCCTCGGGCCAACCAAGAACAACCCAATCAACAAAAGGTGGCTTTGACCCACATTTATTGCACCTGTACGGACCTCTAACACAAACTTCCACTTGGAGGATCTTCATCAAAGAGTTTGCTACAACTTCCCTTTTTACTCCACCATCTTAGAAGTATCTTGACTTAAACAGGGATTTCTTTGCACACTGACCCTCTTTTGCCTTACACAAAAAATTGATTTTGAATGTGAATCCGAACGAGTTTTCAAGAACTATTTCACGAAGACTAAAATTGACGGTCTCTAGCACATCACTGCTAACTAGATCAACTTTGGAGCTTTATAACTTGAACTAGGAAACTCATCAAGACACCTAACTTGCAGGGAATCTTCATGGTACTATTAACAACACCTCCATGTATCCCTTTGACCAGAGTTGACTTCTATAGTACAAACAATGAATGCTCAAACAAATTGATCCAAACATACCTTCAAGACATTCAATACGGTTTGACTCCTAGGCTAGAATTGCACATTGTTCTCTCTCCAAAGGAGACTGTGAGGAACTAGAACCTCACAAATGCATCTAGGGATGCCTCACAACCTTCTCTAACATCTTCTAGGCCTTGCAAACAAGTCATTTGACCTCCAAACACCAAACACAACTCTTTGTCGTTAATGCACTAGACCTCAAGCTTTCCTTCACATCAATGACAACAAATGACATTAATGACCATATTCAAACAATCTCCCCCTTTGTCATTGATGGCAAACTACTTTCAGAATGACAAACTCCTCATTTGATCTACTCCTCCATTTTGATCTTTCTCCCCATTTGACATTTATGAGAAAGGGCCATACATACTCTTACAAAATCATCCACATGTAGCCTTATTGGTCCTTGGATCTGATTGTTGACGCAGTGGATTGCACCCTTGACAGGAGGCTGAGCCCCTGCCTTCCACATGCAACAATGAAAACTCCCCTCTTGCCTGTGGGCCTGGCAAAACTTGGGGGAGAGTCTCTAGATAAGGGCTAGCTCCCTTCGTTGTATCTTTTAGGTCCGAGATTCCCTACTGCTAACAAATAAATGAAAAAAGGGGGGATGAAAAGGGAGAAGGATTACTGAAAAGCAGAACCTAAACCTAAATTAAAAAGTGATACACCAAAAAAGTTGATCCACTCAGCCCGAACATCCATTTTTACCATGAACAAGCTCCCATACACTTCATTTGACACGAGAAATTATTCTGCATCAGCGGGCTAGGGGTCCGTGGATATATAGGGAGGAAGAAATACCAGAGGCATTCTCATACACACTATGGCAGTCTATTCACAGGTACCTAAACTCCTCTAGGGACACTTTTGGCAAACCTGCGAAAGAAAAGCTCACAATGCACTAGACATGCTGGAATCGTTCTGTGATATCATCCTTCTAGAAGAGGCCTGCTAAAACCATGCGGTGTAAACGCCGGTCTTGACTTTGGCGTTCAAACATTAATGTGAACACATGGGCCACACCTCTTTTTCTACAACAATACTGCTCCTTCCAGATATTCATGCAGTTTGTCTGCTCATAAATGCAAAGTGGAAAAAACAGGCCGCGCTGCTTACTGTTTGCGCCGTTTGATGACCACTTGGAAAACACTATTCCAACTGCAGGAATAAATCCTTGAGTCGACACCTTTTTTTGCCACTTGGACTATTTGTCCATTTCTGCACTCTCTTTCTGGTTCTTTCAGCCCTCGGGGCTATCTTCTTGGCAGGCGCTGAGTTCCTTGGGCTCTTCTTTAAGATTTTCAAAAGCAATGGCTATTTCACCGCCTTAAATTTGACGTCTGCGCACCCGTCACTGGGTGTTTGAACTTCCAACGGCTAGTTCACCGTGCTTGATTTTGACGTCTTCTGGCCCGTCACCTTTGGAATTTCTTCGGTCGGGCTTTTCTGTTTCCTTCAAGATTTTGCTTTGGACCCTCCCGAAGGGAAGGTGACCCTTCGGCTTTGGAGAAGTGTCCATTTTGGCCGAGAGTCCCCCACAAGTGCACCTGCCCTTCGGGGTCCTTCGGCTCCATTGGTCTTGAAATCCTTCGGACAAAATGTCCAAAGGAATTCCTTCGGACATTTTGTCTGAAGAATTTCTTCCTTTGCTTTTCGCTTATTTTCTCGGGTCTTTTCACTCGGCCACTTTTCCCGCAGATTTTCTCTCGGCTACTTTTCCCGCGGACAAAAAGTTCGCAAGAATTGTCTTGCTTGTTCCTTTCCCTCAGAGTTTTTTCTCGGGTTTTTTGTTTCACGACTTCTTCCAAATTTCTTCGGACAAAATTCCAAAATAAATCATTCTCGCCTTTGCCTTGTCTTTTCCGTGACGGGATTTTCTTCCAAAGAATTTCTTCGGACAAAATGTCCGAAGAAATTCTCTTCACTTTTCCGAAGGAATTCCAACTTTCCTTGTGTGCATTTTTCGAAGAAATTCTAACCCTTTTGGCCTTCTCTTTGGTCCCTTTGAAAGTGTTCCCTGCCCTCCGCAAGGGCACTTGAGTCCAGAACCGCCCTCCACAAGGGCACTTGAAATGGTCCATTTTGTGCCTAAGTGTTGGGAACTCGTCTCTGCTTGCAGAGTCCATAGAAAACTTCCTTGCAGAGTCCGTAGAAACTTTCTTGCAGAGTCCGTAGAAACACTTGCAAAGTCCATAGAAATAGGCCTACAGAGTGTAGAAATTTCCAGACTTGTGCAAAATCAAAAAAATGAACTGGCTCAGAACAGCAGGGAGAGAAGGGGACCGATTTTGGCTTGTTGGACCAAAAATGGTCAACACTGACAAATTGCTCACAACGCTGGCAAGCTCCCCCTAACACCATGCAAATTTCACAAAACTAGTTCTCAAACCATACTCAACCACATAATCTCTTTGAACTAAAACATCTCACATATGCTCCCCCTCACTCTAGGCATGCCTTTCATTCTGTCAATGAACATACCTTAATCTGAACTTCTCCACTTGGACTTATGAAACACAGGGCTTCTTTAACCACATGATTGCAACCAAAAGCAACAACTTTGACCTTCCGTAACTGATATGACCTTCTCAATATTCTTCATTTACAAGCTGACTTGGACCGATGACTCACATAACTACTTGACTCATGTTACACAAGAAACAAGTCCATACTTCACATTATTCTAAATGGACCTAAGTTAGGTCCCCTTAACTCCATGCTCCTTGTTGTTTCCAAAATCAACTTAGCGCGTTTTTGGAATCAACCCCCTGCGAAACTTGTCCGTTTTGCCTTTTGTCTCTGTAAGTCTGTTTTCGAGACGAGTTTTTCTCGTTCTCGTCTTGGCCCAATTGCACCGTTCGAAATTCGTAACATCTTTTCGTTACGTTTTTCCCAAAACGTGAAAGTTGTTACGGTCTCGATAAGACCAGGGGACAAAATTTGTCTTTTTCAGTGTTAGTGTTTTCTTCCGTTTTCGTGCACGGGCGGCGAATTTCGCCGCCAATGCATTTTTTTATTTTTATTTTTCACATGCAGGAGTGGCAAAATTTGCCGCCCTTGCCTTTTTTTCGTTTCTCACATGCAGGAGCGACAAAATTTGCCGCCCCTGCATGATTCTCCTTTTTTCAGTGCAAGGGCGGTGATTTTTGCTGCCCCTGCACTGCCTTGTTTTCCATGCATGTCATTTATTGCCGCACACGCAAGGTTGTTGGAGTCGATTTTCACCCCATTTAATTTGATTTTAACCTCTTTTTGCTTCGTTCTTCCTCTCCTCCTGTCCTCTGTCTCCGGACCATTTAGCGAACTAGTAAAAGTGCGCTTTGGCGGATTCGAGCTTGCAGTGCACGTGGTTTTTCAGGGAGGTTGTGCTTTTTGCATTTATTTTCTTTTCCTTTTTCTAACTTGTTTTCCATGTTGTTGGGGTTTTTATTTTTGTTTTCTTCCCCTAGGGCCGATTGGCCCGCTCTCGTTCCTTTCCCCCGCCGAACTTTTCTCTCCCTTATGTGTCGGCCAGTGTCCTCCCTTCTTGCCTGTGGTCTTCTTGCTTAGACCTACACGGGCGGCAAATTTTGCCGCCCATGCCTCTTGTTTGTTTCCAAAGGCATGTGTGGGTGCAAAATCCACCGCCCATGTCTTTTCTGACTAAACCCTGCAGAGCGGTGAATTTTGCCGCCTGCATTTTTTTTGCTTCCTATCACTTGCATCGGCAGACAAAATCGTCGCCGACGCAGGCCGAAAGTGCACGGGCGGCGGATTTTGCCGCCCCTACACCTTCCTCCCATCTGGACATGCACGGGCAGCAAAAATCGCCGCCTTTGCCTTTTCCTTCTCCCTTTTGCATGCAAGGGCAGCGAAATTCACCGCCCCTGCATGCAGTCCCTTCCACATGCTTGGGCGGCGAATTTTTCCGCCCTTGCAATTTTTCTCCGAATTTCTCCAATTACGGAGAAATTTTTCTTTTTCATTTTTTCACTTCCTCTCCTTTTCCCCTTGTTTTCTGACCCGGCGCTGTTAAGTGCCCTTCTTTGGTCATGATCACCCAACGTGCAAATTCCTCAATTGTTTCACTGTTTCTTAATTGCACGATCATGACTGCAGTACCCTCTGAAAATTTTTGTTTGTCAGCACCTGCTCAACCGAGGCCAGTTTCGATGTCTGAAACTTCTCCAAAAAAGTCCAAGACCATGAAGTACAAGTACCAGGACGTCTTTTCGATTATTTTGGTTACCTCCAATGTTGACGACATTAGACACAAAAATTGGCCACGTGGATATGGCCGAGTTTGTGACCAGACCCAATGCGACGAACCCTAGCTCCGAAATGAGAAGGATCATCGAGAGCAACATTTATCTGGTTGCCGCTTTTTTGGTGGTAGCACATCATATGGAGTTCGTCCTCTAGTGTGCCCAATTCTACAACAAAGAGACGAGATCAGTCTCAGATGCCAGTGGCCACGTAATAATTTGGCTGGACCCTGAATTCATTGACAAAGTCTTCATGTGCCTTCTTGCTATTGAAGTGCTGAGAATTGACTTCATAGAGGCACAGGAGTATGACAAAGACCCCGAGAAGGCAAAGAAAGTAATGAATAACAGGTGGCTGAAGACTTCCAGGACCAATTTATCCAGATGGCCGCGGAACTTCCCAAGGAGCGATTTCATTGAAGAAGTAGGTGACTTGATCACCCTTCTCAGCAGAGTGCGAGGCCTCCCGTCTTCCTCACAGTTCCACGAGTGGATGCACCCATTCATTAAAATCATCCTCCAAGGTAAGCAGGGCATTTTCTGGTGTGAGCAAATTAGCAATGCTCTTCACGAGCAACTGACCAAGGTACAAACTACTTCAAAGTTCTATATGACTTCGTACCTGGTCTACATAGCTGCCTCGATGCGAATCTTTCCAAGTTTGACAACTGAGGGGGACAGAAAGATCATCCCAGTCTA
This sequence comes from Torreya grandis, assembly GCA_037957365.1. Taxonomy (NCBI): domain Eukaryota; kingdom Viridiplantae; phylum Streptophyta; class Pinopsida; order Cupressales; family Taxaceae; genus Torreya; species Torreya grandis. The sequence goes on along the minus strand of JARHVA010000091.1, from coordinate 944,146 downwards.
TTCATATTACTCCCAGCTAACGCTGCAAGAATCAATCTGCCATTTTAGAAGGGTAAATGACACTTTTTTTGCCATATTTTTATGCCTCTTCGACTCTCAGCTTGAGCAGAAGAGAATATCTGATGAGGCCTGGACGATCATTAACGACTATGGCTGTATGTTCCTATAATTTCCCTCCTGCTATCTTCGGGTTGGCTTTTTCCAAGGCTATCCCTATATGCTCCCCAGGTTTCCTTCTGATAAGTTAGTCCTAATGGAGCTATGTAGATAAATGGTTGTTGTGCACACTAGACAGATGGAGCTGAAAAAGCCAGGTTTCAGGTTTCCAATCGAAATTGGCGGATACTCGATTTTAACAACCAAAGTCAAAATGATGGAAATAGAGATGCAACTGGTTACTATGATCAAGATAAGGGACAACTTTGACTATAGGAGTGTCAAAGACATGATCAGAAGAAAGACTCAGTTTCATGAGCCTATGATCGAAGACATTCGGGTAGCCCTGTGGGCAGCCGAAGAAATCAAGAAAATGGACTATAGTACGCTGACCTTGGAGCAGATCGAATATTTGGGGCTTGCAGAGATTCCCCCCAATTTGGTCGATGACAAGAACATTATCAACAGCAGGTACCTGGCCGAGAAGGTTGCTGACTCCTCTCTTCCTCCAGTTCAGTGGTCTCAGAAAGAATTAACTTCTTTGAGGAAGAGATTCGAACCAATATTGGCTAACACCAATGATTGGGTAGTAGCCAAAGAGATCACGCTGAAAGAGTTTATTATAGGATCAGAGGCTGAGTTCCAAACAAAAATGAGGAAGAAGGCAGAAAACAGGACTAAGAACAAAGGTGATGTTCCTTCCCCATCTAGGCCTCACAAGCCTAGAATCATCTTTGTTTACAAGAAATCAAAGGTTACTGAAGAGCCTGAATCAACGGCTAAGGGAGTTGAAGAACAAAGCTCTCAGGAGTAGGCAGTTCAACAAATGGAGACAGATGACAGGCCCTCGGAGCAGTAAAGGACTGAACCTCTACCTTCCCAGGAAGGGGTACAGACGCTTACAGACGTCTCTCCTTCACCACCTCTTTCTCCCATCAGTATTTCTTCTTCTGGAGCCGCCTCTCCTTCTAGATTCATGTTTGGCGATCCTCAGGGCGCTTCTGGAGATACTCTTCGCTCCTCTGGATCTATTCCTAGTCTGGCATCTCCTTCAATCTGGGAGAAAATTTTGCCTTTGATCAATCAACGACCAGTACAGTTTCCCCTGTTACTCCTACTGCAACCACCGTTACCACTAGCAGTGCAGAAGTTACCACGGTAACATCAGCTGTAGGAACCATTGCCATAATAGGTACTTCTTCTCTCCCTCCTTGGATGTTGGCTTTCACACGTAAAAGAAAGAAGCTAGCCATCTCTCCAGATGACTTTCATTTTAGCAAGATAGTGCCAGTGAAATCCAAGGCCCCTAAGAGACCAAGGATCCTCTCAAAATTGGTTGAGAAAAAAGGGCATAAATTTTTGGAAATAGCTAAACCACCGCAGGACGCAACCCTTGAGGGTTTTGACATGAGCAGTTATTCCATCTCTCGTGTTGAACTTGAAAAAGTTACTCACGAAGGTATGAAAAGTGATCTACAGTCTGCAATGGACATCATGGTCCAGAAGTTCGACAGAGAAAAGGAGATGAAGGATTACTATAAGGCCAAGACAGAGCAATTGACTGCAGTAGTCAGGAAATTCACCCTTCCCCCTGAAGCGGCAACCCCAGAGGCCTTTTCCATAGACGACTCTGTCATTCAAAAGGTAGAAAAAACTTATATGAAAGGGAAAGTGCTAGAGGATTACATTGAAAAGATGCACACTCAGGGAATTTCCTTACTTACAGAGGTTGCTGAGAAGACAGACAAGATGAAGCCGAGGACAGATTTAGAAGACCTTGTCTCTCTTATCTCTCAGGACATTGACAGTACAGAGAAATATTTTAGCAAGTGGAAGGAAATGAAGGATCTGAAGAAAAGCACTTTGATATCCATCGGTGTTATTTCTAGCAAAGATTCCTATGTTGAGATTAAGGAATCACTGATATACAGGGTTCAGGTACTCAAGGAGTTGGTTGAAGATCTCAAATCTTTCAAGGATGCTAGTGAGAAGAGCGACACAGGTCTGCTGAATAGACTGGAAGAACTGCCTTGTGACCTCACCACTAGGGATAATCAATTTCTCTCAGCCGAAGAAATGATCCAAGGATTCAAGGGTATGATTCAGAGAGATTTTGAAGAGAAAACCTTCTCAATGGCTTCTATGGACAATATTTTAGATACTCAGTTAACTCTGGATAATCTAAGATCCACGTTAACTAGTCATGCTAAGGCAATCACATCATTGAAGGACGCTTTAATCAGAGCCAGGGTCATCTTCAAAAACACCATTGCGCCAGAAAGTATAGGAATTCAGGCATCCATTGCTATGTATGACGCTCATCTGAAGAAGTCTGGCGGCAAGAGCTGAAACTTTTTCCCCTTCTCTCTTCTTTTCTCATGCACTTTTGTCATGAAAAAATGCATGCAATTTTGTAATGTGTAATTACATGTAAAAAATCCGAAAAAATATCTTAAAAGTCAAAGATGAGTCATCTTTGACTAAGATATTTTTATATTTTAATATTTTCTAATTTTGAAAGTTTCTCCCTATATATAGTGGAGACCTCTTTTGTAAATGGATCTCTGATAATTGAGAGCAAAAACTCTGCTGAAATTGAGACACTTCTTGAGACTTTGTGCTCAACTTGTAAATCATATTTTGTTAAATGAATGAGAAGCAGGTTTATTTTAGACTTTGTGTTGAAGTTATCTGCGTTATTTAGGAAATAGTTCTTATGTCTTCTTTCCTGATAACCTCTTATTTGTTTGATTTAATAAGCAAAGTGTGTGTGTTGATATTATCTGAGGATGTTTCTAAAAGATAAAAGAGAGACTTTGATCTACTTTTATCTTTGTAATCCTTTTATCCTTTGTAGTTTCAGGTGAAGACTTTGCGCTTCATTTCACTTTACGGTTACGCGTATTCTGAATCAGTGAAGGAGGCTATGGAAGACTTTGTGCTTGTGCAAGTTTCTTTGTGAACTTCGTTATTTCAAGTGATTTTCTGCTCTACACTGGATACTATTCCTGAAAGAAGAGGAATGTTGTTGGCCAACGACCAAGATTTCTCTCTTGTTCCTTGAACATCACCTATGAAAAAAGAGAGGTGGATGCTGTTATACCACCCCAAGTATTATTTTCTGCTTAATTATATATACATATAACGTATAAATATTTATAGGGAACCTCTCTTTGATGAGAGCAGAGATTTATCTCGTCCAGATCTGATAAACCCACACTTTTCGTGGCGTAAATCTCCTTGTGCTGTGGTTGATATACCCATTTTGTCCTCAATTAGTTGACGACAAAATATTCACCCAACACTCCTAATCACACCACTGCAAGCCACAAACCAAAATATAGCAACCAAAACATACACAACTTCTCACAATATTGACATACCTTGTTTGAAGACACCACCCTTGCATAAGCTGCACAATTCATACCAATCTCTGAACTTCTTGGATCACCTTTTGCCTTTACCAATGTTTGAAACACTTCTAATCATTCGCTTTCATTATGAAGGCACCATTAGCCCTCATGCTACCAATAGGTTTCATGGACTGGATCCCTTCCTTCTTGTTTATTATTGACCAGTTGAGTCAATAGGACCACCTCAGATAGGCATGAACAACTTTATAACATGGCAAAGCAACTCCTCATAGCATTAACCTACTATTCTTCAAGCAACACAAGCCATTAAGGCTCAAAACACTACAAAGCACCCTCTTGGACAACATGCAATCAAACTAGGTCTGAGAGTCATTATTCACATTGAAGAACCTCTGATACACTTTTGACATTTTCAAATATGTAAATAGAGACCAAACAAGATACTTATAAGCATTAAACCCTCCTGTAGCAAAGAATTTGCCCATGCTACTGTCATCTCCCCTTAAAAGTGCCTGTGAAAACCATGTTGTAGGTGTCCCAAATATTGAATTTGCTGCCCAGGCTGCATTAAACACTCCTGCAACAGCATGGGTCGCTTCCCTCATCAACCGACAAGGCCACCCCTCACTTTCTGGGCCATGCTCTCCTTTGGATGCTCACGCAACTGGCTACTTATTAATGTCAAAACAAGAAAAATCAGGCCACTCCCTTAAATTCCTGCGCAGCTCTCTTAATGGCTATTCGGTAGAGACTATTCCCCCTGAAAGCATTTACTTCACCCACGGATGTCTCTTGTGCAACCTTCCTTGGTCTAGTTCATACCTATGTTTGACTTGCCATGCCACCTAGAGGGTTCTAATCATTTGTCTTATTTGTGCATGGTCGTGTTCTGGATTATCCACTCTGCCTTTCTTTTTTCTTTTTATTTCTTGTCCTTTTCCTGGTAATTTGGACTCCTTTGGCGGGTCACTGAGTCTACATTCAGGCTTCCGGGCCTTTGAATTTCTTCAGACAAAATGTCTGAAGGAATTCCTTCGGACATTTTGTCTGAAGGAATTCTTCCTTTACACTTGCCACTCTCAAAACTGGCTTTGACGACCCCTTAGGCCTCCACTCATGAGTTCTTTCGGACAAAGTGCCCGAATGAATTCTTTCAGAGATTTTATCCGAAAGAATTGTTTTTTTGGCTTCTCTTCAACGGTTAACCTATCATCTTAAATTTGACGTCTGCGGGCCTGCCATCTCATTTGAAAACCAACGACTATTTCTCTACTTGAATTTGACATTCACGGGCCTGTTACCAGACATTTGAACTTCAAAGGCTAGCTTATTACCTTAAAATTGATGTCCATGGGCCTGTCACTACCTTTTAACAATTTTCTTGACTTTTTTGCAAACGGACTTTTTCGAAAGGAAAGTGACCCTTCGAAAAAATGGAAAGGTCCTCTTCTCATGGCCAAGTGTCCTCCAAAAAGGCACCTACCCTTCGGGCTCTTATCTTGTCGAATTTCTTTGGGTTTCTTCACTTGCCGAATTTCTTCAGACAATTTGTCCGAAGGAATTCTTCCTTGGGCGCTCTTCCTTGGATTTCCTTCGGACATTTTGTCCGAAGGAAATCTCTCTCTTCTATCAAATTTCCCGAAGGAATTCTTCCCTTTCGGGCTTTCTTTTGCCTTGGCCTTCTACTTCGACCTCCTGCCCTCCGCAAGGACACCTTTGAGCCCAAAGTTGCCCTTCGAGCTTTTATAAAGGTCCATTTTGTCAATTTCTTGTTTCCCGCAAGGGGTTCTCGGCCTCTAAGTCACCTTTTGGAAGAATTGCAAAGGTCCTGTTTGGCAACTAAGTGCCCTCCGCAAGGGTATCTACCCTTTGGACCTTTTGTAAAAGACCCCTACCCTTTTGAACTTGGTCCATTTTGTCGATAGAAGCCCTCCGAAAGAATTCCTTTTTGCCTTGTTAAGCATTCAAGATCAAAATGAGTGCCAAAACGACCCAAGTGCTTACCGGACCCAAAACACTTGGTGATCAGGAGGAAACACTTGTTTTTTTCATGGCAAGAGGTTTGTCAAAGAAAAGCCCATAAGGCAGCGATGGGATGGACTTGTCAAAAACTGGTTATAAGACCCTGCAAGGAAAGGGAAAGGGGGGGTGCTCAATTTGGCCTGTAGGGCCAAAATTGGTCAACAACAGCTTTATAACTTGAACTAGGAAACTCATCAAGACACCAACTTGTAGGAAATATTCATGGCACTATTAACAACACCTCCATGTATCTCTTTGACCAGAGTTGACTTCTATAGTACAAACAACAAATGCTCAAACAAACTTATCCAAACATACCTTCAAGACGTGGAAGACGGTCTAGCTCCTTCTAGGCTAGAATGGCACATTCTTCTCTCTCCAAGGACACTATGAGGCACTAGAACCTCACAAATGCATCTAGGGATGCCTCACAACCTTCTCTAACATCTTCAAAGACCTGCAAACATTCCATTAGACATCGAAACACCAAATACCTCTTTGTCATTAATGCACTAGACCTCAAGCTCTCCTTGACATTAATGACAACACATGACACTAATGACCATATTCCAACAATCTCCCCCTTTGTCATTGATGGCAGACTACTCTCAGAATGACAAACTCTCGATCTGATCTACTCCTCCATTTTGATTTTTCTCCCCTTTTGACATTAATGACAAAGGGCCGTACTTACTCTCACAAACTCATCCACTTCCTTGGCACACTTGATCTACTCCCAAGTAGATCATCTTCAAATAGGTCTCCAATGTAGATATATTCCTCTTGAACTTGTACACATACCTCATACTACTGCCTACTCTTCATCTCATGATCAATTTGTATCTCTTTAGTAGGCATGGCTTCAAGAGGAGTAGTTTCATGTTCTTTTCAAGATTGAGCTCAATAGGAGCTTGTTCCATCCTTCAAGAGCTGATGTGTTTCTCCCAACTGGGTGAGAGGATGATAGCCCATTTTGATGATTTCAAACATGTCATCATGAGATGCATATGCCTCTTGCAAAGACAGATTTGAAAGATTGCTTTTCCTTTGCATACTTACTGTTGACCATTTTTGGTCCTGCAAGCCAAAAATCAGTCTCCCTTTTTGGTTCTTGCCATTTCCATGCCTAGACATGAAGGATAATGCAAAAATATGCTTTTGCAACTCATTTTATCCTCTTAGCATACAAAAGGGCTCAACTTCAAGCACTTGGTATGGAAGGTACAACAGAGTTGGAAGGAGTGATTATACAGGAGTTTGCAAAAGGTGCTAGTTTCATGAGAGTTCCAAAGTTGAGTGCAAGTTTTGTGTTTTCAAATGTCCAAGGAGCTCCATGATGTGTTTTCGGGTCTGACAAAGCAAATAAACTGCTTCAGAGGGCTTTTAATTGGCAAGATGGACCAAGTTCAAAAGGCCAAAGGATCATTTTCAAAAGCCCAAAGGGTAGGTGCCCTTACGGGGGGCACTCAGGCGACAAATAGGACCTTTGTAATTTTTTCGAAAAGCAATTTTGGAGACCAAGCAACCCTTGCGAGGGGCTGGTGATGAGCAAAGTGGACCATTGCAAAAAAGTCCGAAGGGTAACTTTGGACTTGAATTGCCCTTGCGGAGGGCAGCTAGTCGAAGTAAGGGGGCAAGGCAAGGAGCCCAAAAGGGACTTGCCCTTTGGAAAAGACTAAGGCAAAAGGAAGAATTTCCTTCGGACTTTTCTCCGAGGAATAAATCCAAAGGAATCCAAGGCAAAGGTCAAAAGTCCTTCGGACATTTTGTCCGAAGGAAAAGACAATGAAATCCAAATGATGAATTCCTTCGGACAAAATGCTCGAAGGAATTCCTTCGGACATTTTGTCCGAAGGCATTTGTCGGAGGATTTTCCCGAAAGAAAGAAAGGGCCGGGACCTTTGAAGAAAGATTTCCTTCAAACAAAATGTCCGAAGGAATTCCTTCGAACATTTTGTCCGAAGGAATTGAGAAGCCAAGGCAGCCCGAGGGAGCCCGAAGGGCAAGTGCCCTTGCAGGGGACTCTCAGCTGCCAAAAGAGGCACCTTTTCCAAGCTCTGAAGGGACACCTTCCCTTCATGAGGGTTAAATTTCAAAAGGCCGAGGAAATTATCAAAGGGATGACAGGCCCAAAGACGTCAATATTAACGAAGTGAACTAACCGTTGGAGGTTCAAACGTTTGGTGACATCCCCGCGAACGTCAACTTTACAACAAGGAAATAACCATTGATCTTTAAATGATTGAGCGCGAACCCGAAGGAATTCAAAGGCCTTAAGGCCAAAAGGAAGAGACCGCCGAGAAAGGAGCGCGAAGAGCCAAGGATTGACAGAAGATAGCCCTGAGGGCCGAAAGAGCCAAGAAAAGACAAAAGTTGAGAAAGGACAAAAGCCAAGCGCAGAAGCAGACAAAACAGCCCAAGTGGCAAAGGAAGCATCGGCAGAAGAGTTATTACAACGGTTGGAATAGTCTATATGAAATGGTCATCAAGGAGCACAAACAGTGAATGGCGCGGCCTATTTTTATCATTTTGCATTAATGAGTAGACAACCGTGTGAATGTTTTTAAAAAGTGGTCTTGTTTGTAGACAAAAGGGGCGCAGCCCATGCTTTCAAAGTGACGTTTAATATAATTTAAATGCCAAAGTCAAGACTGGCAGCTACCATAGCATGTTCTTTCAGCAACTTCCTCCTCCCAAGGTTTTCAATGCAGCATGGGCCACTTGTAAAAAAGGGGTGCCATTGCTTTCTCTTTCTCTATATATATTGTAAACCCTCATTTGAGAAGGGGATCTCTCATTTTTTGTAAGGCGAAGCCCTGCCAAAATTTCACCTTGAATCAATAGAATGCATTTTACCTCTATTTCGCTGGATATATCTCTGAGTGTGTCTGAGTATTAACCTTGTGTTTAGTCATTTTGCATGATGCTTTCACAAGGTTGACATCAACATACCTGGTATAGACAAATCACCATTTTTGTAGGTAATAAGAAGTGTTGTATTTGGAGCGCAGAGACAAAAGAGGGTTACTAGACAGTGTGTTTTCCTACAGTGCCTGTGATAAGTTCATTTTCTGTGTGTCTTCATTATGCCTCCCTGTTAAGCTCCCTACAGTTTGGTCTTTTCATCAGATAAAGTGTATGTATGTCCTCTTTTGGTTTGAAGTGTGAGTAAATGAGTAGATCAAACATTTTTGGTGTATCACCGTATTAGTTTAGGTTCTGTTTTCAGTAATCCTTCTCTCTTTTCAACACCCCTTTTATATATTAGCAGTAGTAGTGAAGTAACTCAGAGATGCATCAAAGGGAGCTACCCCTTATCTAGAGATTCTCCCTTCAGTTTTCCTAGACCCACAGGCAAGAGAGGAGTTTCCATTGTGCCGCGTGGAAGACAGAAGCTCAGCGTTCTGTCAAGGGTGCAATCCACAGCGTCAACTATTTTTGGCATGCCTAGTGGGACCTATTTTGTACGAATAGTTGAAGAATTTTGGTGTGTTCTTCAACCAATCAGCGTTTAGAGGCATTTCAACCAACAACAATGGCGACTCCGAGTTGAATCAACTGGTTAAGCAGTCCTGGTGCCATCAACAAATCACAGTTTGGTATGTATAATTCCATTGCTCAGAAATATGGGCCTTGTGTTCCTTCATATAGTTTTGATCAAGCTCAGATTGTCCATCGAATCACCTCAAGAAACAAGGATGCATACGGTTATGAGTTTTTCCCTTTGCAAGTTGGTGAAACATTGCGGGCTTTGCCTCTTCCTCAGTTTGAGCAAGTCCTTGGCCAGCCTGGCTATGATCCATACCAACCTTGTGTTGATCCTTATCGAGTCCAATATGACCAGTCTCAACCCTGTTATGAGCTATATCATTCTTATGCCCAGTCTTCTCAATGTGTTATTGCTCCTACTCAACCTAATATTTTTGCCAATCAGCCCATTTCCACCTTCAAACAAGCACTGTTGGGATATAAAAAGTATGTAGTTGAGCTTGACACTAGAAGGGGATGTGGGCAAGAAATTCCTGATTATTTCATCTATCAAGTGAGAAGTGCATTAGATCTGGTTAAGAGTAAATGGACTTCTATTGAAAGAGCCAATTGGCAAAGGCTTACAAATGAGATGTTGGATGTGAGTGGTTTGATTGCATCTTTGAAAGAAAGGCTGAGTATTCATGATAGGCAGCCTCACCAAGTCTATCAACCTGCATACCCGCTGCCCCAAGTTTCATATCAGCCATACGCAGTCCCTACTCCTGAGCCAAGTCAACCCTATCAAAGTCCTTTCCCCAATCATGTTGAGGAGAGTTTTGAAACAGTAAATCTTGTGTTTAAGACCAATCTTGAAAAGCAGATTGAATTGACGGATCTTCACATGCAGCAGTCTATGTTGGCAGCAAGGGAAGTGGAATCCAAACCCTCACTACCCTCTCACATCGCAACCCCATCACCCCAAAAGGAGACTTCTAGTCCTAAGATCATAAGCTAGAGTAAAGTAGTTGAGTCATAAAGCGGCAAGGAGAAAGGCATGGTTCGAGATTGTGAGGTACAAAACGAGGTTAGTCCTTCTCAAGTCCTTCCCACCCTTCCTCAAGAAGCTTCTTGTACTTCATGGCAGCCTTCATACACTCCCCATTTCCATGATGATTCCTATGAATCTTCATGAGGAGTACAAGCGGGTTGACATGGAAGACAAGAGGTCTCTTGAGGAAGGGTGGGAGGGACGTGCAAAGGATCAACTTCACACTCCTTAACAATGCTTTTATCCAGTTTCTTTCTTCATGATTCCACTATCTTACTCCAGCTTAGGATGTTAGGATTATAAGTCTTTTGTTGAGGTGGTGATGCAATTTGAGGAGTGAAGTGTTGAAGGAACTTGGAATCTCCTTAGGCTTGGATTCTCCAACTTGGCATCTCATATTTAGAGGTCTCTCCTTGAGATGGAGATGCAATGTGAGAGGGCAATGAGGGCTTGAATTCCACTTCCTTTGCTGCTAACATGGATTGATTCATATGCATATTAGCCAACTCAATCTACCTATCAAGATTAGCTTAAAAAATAAGGTTTTTCTTTTCAACTTTCTTCCAACTGATTGGGAAATGGATGTCTTTGATATCCTTGATTGGGGTCATGAGTAGAGATTAAATATGGATGATAGGAAACTTGGGGAAGTGGATATGAAGGTTGATAGGTTTGGTGAGGTTGCCTTTCATGAACTTTTATCCTATCCTCTAAGGAAGAAACTAGGCCACTCACATCAAGCATCTCACTTGTGAGCCGTTGCCAATTGGCTCTTTTAATAGGTACCCACTCTCTTTTGACCAACTCTAATGCATCTCTCACCTTATGAATAAAATGACTAGGAACCTGTTGACCACATCCCCTTAGAGTATCAAGCTCCAACATGTACCTCTCATAGCCCAAAAGTGTTTGTTTGAAGGTGGAAATGGATTGACTTGAGAAGTGACCAAGTTGACTAGGGGAAACAAGATATTGAGGAGGCTGGCTATAGGATTGATACACTTCTTGAATGGCTTGATACACTTCATGTTGAAGCTGGTACACTTCATGACACGGCTGATTAGAAACTTTTTCTTGTTTATAGGGAATGACACAAGCTTGAAACGTCTCACCAACTTGTGTAAAATAGTGCTCAACACCAAAATTAGCCATGAAACCTCATTGAAAGCAAGAACACAAAGAAATATATTACCAACAATCTTCAAAAGGAACCCTGGGTTGCTTGACTAGCTGATGTATCTTCGGAGTTGCCATTGATGCTTTCATAGAAGCCTCCAACCTCTAATTGTTGAAAGAGAACACCAAAAATCTTTCAACCTTTTGGACTAAGAGTCCCACCAGGGATGCCAAAAACTGTTGTCACTTGGATTTGCATATTTTGAGATGTCTCAGCTCTCCTCATCCAAGTGGCACAATTGAAACACCTCTAGGCTTGTGTCTAGCCTAAGGATGAGGTAAATCTTTAGATAGGGCTAGCTCCCTTGATCTACCACTTTGGATCACAACTACACCTAAACTTTGGGGGGAAAAGGGAGAGAGATAACTGAAAGCAAACTATTCTAAGGGAGGTGATACACCAAATAAGATGATGACCTCCAACCGGTAGCATGTTACACATGAGAACAAAGCACCAACCAAACACACTCCTTCAATCTGCATCTCACATCAATGTTGCATTATGAGGTTATTGATAAATGTGCAAAGCTAGGAGGACTAGACAAGAGGCCTTGAATGACACTAGTGAATAGACTAAATCAGTGACATTTCCTAGAACACTTCACATGTCATGCAAGAAGAAGCTTTCCAACTGCAAATAGGATGAAAGAATGAGACAACATGCTAAGTAATCCACATTCTTCACTAAGCAAGATCTAATGTTCAAGTAGAACACACTATGAAAAGTCATGAAAAGGTAAAAATCAGTAGTCAAGCCCATACTCAGGTGGAACATAAGTTACAATGGCCAAAATGGCTAGTTCTTATAGAACTTAAGAGAGAAGAGAGAATTTCAAGGGTCACAAGGACACTTGTCAAGCTGCGAGAATCAATTACTTGTACATGAAAAGAGTAAATGGGATGAACCATGCAAAGTTAGGAAGCACAAGTGTTAATTCAAGGCATGAAACTCTTGAAAAGTGGCATAAAACTATTCATTCTTGCTCAAAAAATCTTCATAATTTGGACCTGTTTGAACGTCCCAAAACTGGTTAGGGATAGGTCTGATGATTGGAATGAAGGGGAAGGATATCAGACATGTCTCTCCATGCATTGGTTGCAGGCCTGGTCATCTGTAGTCATCTTGAAAGGAGCCATCATCATCTACAGTCCAAAAAACTCTTCATGCACTTTGCACACTTGGCCTTAAATTTGGCTTCAGTTTTCCATGCAAATCTGTGGGAGGGAGTGGATGACAAGTTTCAAGACCTTCCACGGCCTTATAAGCATCAGACATACCTTAAAATCACTTCCACTTAGAGATTTCACACTTCTCATTATCTTGGTCACTATGCCAGTTTTGACTGGCTGAGATGAGAGCTATTGTTTGAACACTTAGAAGTTTTTCATAGCATCAGATGGTCATAGGGAGTTAGTACAATTTCTAAGCTTCTCCCCAAACTTGATTTCATCTCTTGAAACCTCTGTAGCCTGCAAAACACACAAAATAGTCAAGAAAACCCTGTTTTACATCCTTATGTATAGTTCCATACAACTCAAGAGGGTGAGGAGGAGCCTAAGAGAGTCCCCTACAAGGTCCAATAACTTCCATGATCAAACTGTGTCATTAGATCAACTTTCTAATTCCATTTCTCCAAACTGGTTTTGACTGAGGGTTTGCAAGGGTTTTAGGCTTGTTTTCCCTCTTAAGCATTGTTCATAAAAATGGGACGTTTAATCTGCCAAGAAATTCCACTAGAACATAGTTCAAGACCTTTCTCAACTTCCCCTAATTCCTTATATCCCTATGCACAACCTCCAAAAAGATGTGAGCAACCAAAACTAGCCTATCGAGCTCTTCTTTCCATTTCTTGCAGGCCTAAGAGAGTTTTGAGGTCAAAAGTGCAGTTCTTATGCTTTGTCTGCAAACCAAAAGTTCTAACACATCTTCTATGATCCCACAATCATGCCTAAATGGATTGGAAAGCATATCCAAAGCTAGAAATGTGAATGACTATCCATTTGGCTTTAGGCCTAGGCATGCTCAATAGGCTTGACTATAGGTTAGAGGGTCAAAATAACTTTATTGATGGCTTCTCTACATTGAAATATCTCCTACACATCTATAATGTCCCCATTAGACATGTTCCAATCCATTAGAAAGTTCACTTAGATCTAGAATTGAAAGTGTCCTCTTTTTTGGACTCTAGGCATAACCGTGCCTCATGAGCCTGTTTACACCTTTGAGGATCTAGAGCACCTTGTTTGTTTTTATCCTCCTATGCATGGTTTCTCATATTGATATAGGTATATTTCAACTTTCTAAACTCCCTTGCAAGGTCTCTATATTTTTTGGTTTCATATTTCTTCCCCCAATTGTCTAACCAAACAAAAGGTTGTATAGTCTTCTCCAAGTCTTAAAGGTGCTCTATGCAAAGTTATAGCCCTTGATCTTATGCATAGACTTCCCCAACCTCAACAAAACCCAAGACAGGCTTGTGCAAGATGGACTATGTGTAGGGGATTTATAAGGACTGTGTTTTGCATTTGAAAGGCCTTCTCTCTACTTATATCTCATCATGAATAGATTATAAAGACCTTCATGGTCATGATGAGTGTTTTAGGTTCCTTCAACACTTAAACTCTCTCCATACTTCTTCCAATACCTTAACCAGTCAAGACTATGTGAAAGTGTTTGATTGTGTTTTGCCTTTTAGAGAAGGTACCTGTAGGTTATTTTGTAGTATTTAGACCTTAATCTAATGTTCCAAACTTCCTTGAGACCTCCCAAGACTTTTTTTCAATGATCTAGATCCATTTGCTTCATGTTCATGTTCTTTTCTCATCCAAAACACTACTTCTCTGCTCATTGTTTATTGACTGTGCCTTGGCCCTTAGGGCACTATACATGTAGGTGACTTTGGGTAGTTTGACCTTATTTCATGGTAACAACCTTCCTTGAATCTCTCCATGGTCATCTACCTGATTTGGACTTATTCATCGCCTTAAGAGCAGCTCTCCATCCACTTGGTTGTCATGCTTCATTCCACTGCATGTCTCAGTCACCCCAGCTGATTGTGTTTCCTTTTTCAACAGTGACTTGTAGGTGATCATGCTTGTTGGAGATTGGAAAAACGTTGAAATAATCTTCCCTTAAGCCTTTAAAGTCATTTTATATTGGTTTGGACTTGACCCTTCGCCTTCGGTAGCCTCAAGCATCATTTAGATACCATACTTTGCTCACTGTCTATTGACTGTTGTAGGTGAGTATTTCCTTGTGAAGGGGTACCTATAGGTGCCAAGCAACTCACTCATTGCATATAAACTTCCTTTGATGGTTCTCTATAGCTCACACATGTTCTTTGTCCACCATCAAAACCATCCAAACATAAAAGCATGGCTTGGAATTGTAACATTGGGTGAAGAGTCTATTTGGGCTCAGACCTGTAGGTAATCACTGCCCACAATCGGTGTATGAAAGTGCATTTTTTAGGTCTCCCAAAACCACTTTCCAATTGTCATTTGCCTCCCAAACTTGGCATAGTCCTTCTCCCTACTAGAGGCTTCAAGGTGAGTACACCTAGATGTTTCTAATCTCATGACAACCATGTTGTTTGATTTTGACAAAAGTGTTAGGACATTTGTTTTCCATTTTTAGGGACTGTGGACTTGAAATCAGTTTCCTCCAGCTAGAAGGTCCTTTTCAACTTTGCCAAGCCCTCTAACATTTCAGGTATGCATGTTAAGATCCTTTCCAACCTATGAGGTCTTTAAGATGAGTTTCACTACTTGTCAAACATTTCAAAATGGCTCCTTAACCCCTTGCTGAGCCCCCTATAAGTGACCATTTTCAGGGTATGTAAAGATGAAGAAGGCAGTGAACATTGTTTTGACCATTTGATCACTCTAAAAGACCATTATAACCTCTTAAACTATTTTTTTGCAACCTTTAGGGGCTAAAAACCATTCAAGCATGTTTTTCCCATATTTCATCTTTTTGTACGTCCCCTGTAGGTGAGCATGTTCATGGTGACTGTGAGCATATGTTACACATGATTGCAACAGTCTTCTTCCCTTGCACCATATGAAGATCCAGTTGCTTATTCATGTTTCAATGAGGAGTTCAACATTGTCAAACCTTTGTTGTATCCATGAATGTGATAAAGTCCTTATTTCAATTCACTCAGTTGCTTGCACATGGCAGTCATGGAGCAAACTGGATGTTTCATGTTTATGAATGTAACCCATGAAATATTGCTTGGAGAAAGAAGATGAAAGGTGAAGGGAGGTCAAGAGACTCTTGAAAACATAGAAATGACACTAGCACAACCCCCTGAAGCCATGAACAAGCATGAAAATCCAGAAAAAGATGGAAACCTATCTCTCATCCCATATGAGACCAATCTGCAAATCTGAGATGATTTGCTCATCAAATCAACTTAAAATGTGAAAAAAAGCATGGGAAACATTAGAGATGGAAGCTAACATCATCTAGAATCAACCTCAGCAATTGGTTCATACTGACTTGCTAAAAATGGAGCAAAACCCATAGGGTGCATGAACCAACAAGAAGAAAAGTACAGTCAAGTTCATGAGGATGGTTCACGAAGCACATGCCACCATTCTTCAAAATCTTTACGTGGAAATGAAGGTCTCTGAGTTTACTTTCACCTCCCCAAGGCATTTGATTTGAAATCTCACCTGCTATTCATACCAAGTACAAACCTGAAGACTAGTTTTGCTTGTGTTGGCTAACATATTTGTTATTATATAAAGATATTTTATTTTAACTCCGTACCCTTCTTTCAAAAACAAATAAGTTAAACAACAAATGGGTGAACTATCAAGATTAGTTCCCTTCTGAATTAAGGTACATCTCCCCTTAATATTTTTAATGAATTTAAATACTTAGATACACTTTTAATCAGAAAGTGTTTAAAGGCAGACTAATACACATACATTATTATGTTATGAATACGAGATTTTATAATATTGATAGGTAACAGAATACACAAATTCTATTTTCAATAACGATTAAATAGATAAACGTATATATGCTGAACCAGTTAATGATAAAACACACATAATAGATTGTCTAACGGAAAAATAATTACTATATGAAGGAAGATTTCACACAGAAAACCCACTTTCAAATGCTCAAACTCACATATCTAAGTACTCAGTAATTAATTCTCATTTTCATTCACAGATGAAAAATGTTTCAGACAAACATATAATTTGTAAAAACAATGGTTCAATTCTCAAATTTCCAACCCCTTCTCTCTTTTTCTTATCTTCCCCTCTTTTTAAAAATAAAAAAAAAATATATATATATATA
The DNA here is from genome assembly GCA_037957365.1 of Torreya grandis. NCBI lineage: Eukaryota > Viridiplantae > Streptophyta > Pinopsida > Cupressales > Taxaceae > Torreya > Torreya grandis. The sequence goes on along the minus strand of JARHVA010000091.1, from coordinate 927,582 downwards.
TATATATATATATATCGTTGCCTTAACTCATCGATCTTTTAAACTAAACCAAAATTAAAGTAACTTTGACTCATACGGGATTTAGTTTTTACAAATTTAATAAAGATCAAGTTTCGAAAAGAAAATTAACTGAATAAAAGAGACTGTAAGTAAAATCATTGTTGAAGTGACGGACTAGGATCTCCAGATTTGTTGTGTTCAATGGAGTAGACACGTTGAGCTTTCCATCCCTGAAATATTGTAACGAACTCCTAAATTTTAGAAAGATTGGGAATGCTAACGTGTTTTATCCTTGCTTTCCAGATGTTTTCTTCCCTTTAAATTATTTTCATCTTTTCTGTGTGCTTCGAGAGTATGTCGATATAGCGACAAAGTGACTCTACCTTTGAAATCTTAGAGAAGTTTTCAGTTGATAAGCTGTCACTTTCTTTAATGAAGTTAATCTTTTTCCTAAAGGACTGAATCACAGCATTGATGTCCTTCTCTGGTTTTCCATCGTCTTTTATGTAATTGATATCAATGCTCTGTAGATCATGCTGCAATGACTGAATAAATTCAGTTATTTCTTTGATCATTTTTGTGATTTCCAATCGTCCTTGTCTGGATACTGAATTTCTCCATTCAATATTTTGCTTACTTGCATATAATATACCTTCATCTAGTCCTGTCAAGTTCTTTTCTAACAAAAACTTTGTTATCCCATAATTTTGCACTTCGTTAATTTGATTCATCACGCTCATCCATTTTCCTTCTTTTATTCACAAAGCGTTCTGAGTCTTCAAATCTTCAATAGTGATTGTGATCAGATCATATACATTTTTCAATTTATGAACGTATTTTGTACCTTTTAGGATGATGCCGTCCAACCAATTATCAAATACTCTGGTAATCATTTTGCTTCTGTGTATATGATTTAGCATCATTTGATTGACAGGGGATTTCAGATCAAAAGACATGGGCATTTGGGAAATTGGTTGTGGATCTGGACTATGAATGGCGTCAATATACTCTACCATTGACCGCATAGTCTGTTTTAACTCTTTTTTGTCCTTTTCATCCTTCCAAGTTCTGCTAACTATCCTTTTAGTAGATGCTTCTAGATGATGCACATCAGTGGCACGTGATGCAGTTCCAAGGTCTACCTTTTCAACTGTAAAATCCTGAACAATAGGATCTTGAACTTCTTCATTGGTTTTTGGCCGGGCAATTTCTGCATTCCAGTTCCTTGTGTTTGGGTCAACATCTACTTTGGATGTCGTTTTTAATTTTTTGGATTTAGGAGCTTTCCCTAAACACTTGCTTACCATATCTTCCAAGGGTAAAGAAAATGGAACTACTTTCCTTCTATGACTGATTGAACTTTTCATCCATTTAGGTGCAGAAGCCGAGGCTTCTCTATCAGGATTCGGTTGATCAGAAAGTACAGTTGAAACAATCATCAATTGGGCGGAATCCAAAGGAATTACTGATTGTTGATCTCTACTAACGTCTTCCGCCATTGGTGAATCAGATTTTTTATCACCTTTGACTTCTCCTGAATCCTCTTCAGAATTCAAATCCACAATCACTTTTTCAGATATTTGATTCTTCTTGCTTTGAGTCCTTGACCTGGTGGCACGAGGAGGTGGGGTAGTTACAAGGGCCTTGTCAGATTCTTTGATGACAAGGTCCCTTCCAGTTTTTGACTTGGAAGTACCTGCATCACAAATAGCAATACGCTGGTTAGATGAGCTTATTGGGAATGGAGATTCAATTATTGCTATACATTACTGGGAGACTATGTTTTGAGCTCCTCCCAGTTTTCGTTCTCTCAGCTATTTTTCAGTTCTCCTTGTCACTAGAAGGGTCTTGACCTCAATTCTATCTTCCTCACCTTTCTCCCAGTCAATTTTTGGAATAGGTTATTGTTTTATTTGCTCAAATTGTGCATCAGTCACCTATTCATCATTGTCAACAATTCCAGAAATGTCCATGTTTAATTTAAGATTAATTATCTATCCTAGGGAAAAACTGGACCACAGTCTCCTTCTGACTTCAAATTCTTATAAACAATCCTCCCATTAATCCTCTAATTGAGGAATATGTGAAAATCTTGTTCTAAGATCCAGGTTATCTCTGGGAAAATCTTTGCTGTCAAATTGTGGTCTAGTTGTGAAGTATTGAAAATTGAATTTCTTAAGATCCAATTCTAAATTCAAAGCATCAGATGTTGTTTTGCATGAATAATGTCCAAGTTCAATAGGAAAAGATATACCAGATTTATTTTTCATTGATAGTTTTTTATCTACATGTGCTAATTCCCTGCAGACTTCTATTAGCACAAATCGGTCAAAAACATACCTAGGTAACTTCAAGGGTTCACCATCAAAACCCCCAACTCTAATATAAGTGAACCTAGAAAATTGAATGAAGAAACTACCATAGATATTAATTAACTGCATAGCTTCATCAGACAACCTCTTATTAATGTTATTTGACAATTCAAAAGTCATTTTCCTAGTAAAAACATTATTGACCCTCCTGTAATCTTCATAGCAGTGATGCATTTGTAATTGTGAGTAATAATCATAAATTTTACTGTCTTCAACCAAGGGTGTATGAAGTATCCCTACCCATTGTCTCGGAGAAACCAAGGAATATAGGAGGTACGAAGACATAAAATTCTCTATTTCCCAAACAATTATTTAAACCTTGATGCAAACATTCAGCTACAATTTTCACCCAATCCAAATATTATTCTCCTTGGAGGATCCCCTATATGAAGAAGTACATCCAGTCTTCCCAATAATATGCATGAGCATTGTCTTTTAGTCTATGTAGTAATACCATGATATCTTGTACTTCTGGAATCATATGATTTCTTGTTAATGGCCTAGGCAATCTTGAACCTCTTTTTTGGAATTTCAAGACCCAATTCCTAGCAATCATGCTTTTGTAAATTGTTTTCTTTATTGAAAAGTAACCATAGGAAGAAGTAATACTAAGGTTAGAGTATGGTTCCTTGGGAGGGATTCTCATCACAGACATTAGGGTTTGTCTGTTGATATGTAGTAGAACATTACCATCTGCAGCCTTGATGCACTTGTTTTGAGGTTTATATCTATTCATGCATTCAAGGACTAATTCAGGGCATTGTATAGCCATGGAAAAGACCGCAACTTCAACCAGGCCACTTTTTACTATTTTCTGCATCATAAGATTCATCATAGGATTTCTAGCCCTTTCCTTAAAATCTTCTAAATCATATTGGAGCAGAGAGGTGTCCCCAATTTTAGGCGGAGAAAATATGAGACTAGGGCCATGCTCATAATCAAGACAAGTGGATTTCATGGCTATAGGTCGAAGAATATAATGAAAAGAGAAAGTTTTGAATTTTTTAAAAAATGCTGCAAACTCAAAAGGATCTTTCTTTCCAACCAAGTAAAGGAACCAGCGTACAGTAAGAGTGAAACTCACCTTAAATTTATCAGAAATCATTGCGAATTCAAGCAATCGAATATCTTATACCACCTATGATGTTCTCTTTTGTATCGCCTAGTATGCTTGTTCGCTGAATTTGAATTATTTTCTCTCGATGTAGATATTAACCAAATCAAATGATTAAATCGGGACAATATGTGCTAAACATGCTTGATAAGACATGCATTCTGACATATGCATTAATGGAAAGCATATTTTACGTGCGATTTTGATGAGTAATGATTATCTGTAACCTCGTGAAAATTCAATTTTTTTTGCGTTATAGTGAGTTTCGGATATATTTTCCTCTAAATCTCCCGTTAATTTTAACTTAGAGAAATCCTCAGGGGAATATAAGAGTATAGTCGTTGAACCATTGAACCATTGAACTTTTGAAAATATGGTTCAACTTCGGGGTTCAATGATATGAAATGAACCACACAGATCGACCAATAGTCACATGATCTTTCCAGAAATTTTGGACTTTGAAACTTAGAACCATTTAACTCTTCGAATTTTAAGACATTGAACCATTGAACTTTTGAACTCCGAAAAAGGATTCAAGTTCAACCGTAAGGTTCAAAGACATAATTGAAATACAAAGGAACAGTGCATTTTGAGAAACATTGAACTTTGTTGTGTAGGTTCAAGCGATAGGTTCAAGCGGTAGGTTCAAGCGGTTTATTAATTTAGACAAGGGAACTGAGTGATCACGACTCTATAAAACATCAAGTATTGAATTCTTGAACTGGTGAACTTTTGAACTCCGAAAAAGGGTTCAAATTCAACCGGAAGGTTCAAAGTCATAATTATAATACACAAAGGGACAAACAGTTCACTTTTGATAAATATTGAACCTATTGAACCATTGAACTTATTGAATTGTTGAACTCCGAGAAAGGTTCAAGTTCAAAGGTTCAATTCTTTTAGAAAGTTCGCACACAGGGAACGATAGGTGGGTGAACTTTTATGGCAAAATTCATGAAAAATTGAATAAAGGCGACTCAAAAACTAACATTGGCTATGATTGGGGACTTTATTTTATGGCAAAATGCAGAGAACTCAGAAACTCTGGTTACGCAGATCAAGAAACAGAAATGAAAGAAAAAGAGATTCTGCCCAGTTGATGATTGTTTCAACTATACCTTTTGATCAACCAAATCCTGATAGAGCAGCCTCGGCTTCTGCACCTAAATGGATGAAAAGTTCAATCAGTCATAAAAGGAAAGTAGTTCCATTTTCTTTTCCCTTGGAAGATATGGTAAGCAAGTGTTTTGGGAAAGCTCCTAAATCCAAAAAATTAAAAACGACATCCAAAGTAGATGTTGACCCAAACACAAGGAACTAGAATGCAGAAATTGCCCGGCCAAAAACCAATGAAGAAGTTCAAGATCCTATTGTTCAGGTTTTTACAGTTGAAAGGGTAGACCTTGGGATTGCATCACATGCCGCTGATGTGCATCATCTAGAAGCGTCTACTAAAAGGATAGTTAGCAGAACTTGGAAGGATGAAAAGGATAAAAGAGAGTTAAAATAGACTGTGCGGTCAATAACAGAGTATATTGATGCCATTCATAGTCCAAATCCACAACCAATTTCCCAAATGCCCATGTCTTTTGATCTGAAATCCCCTATCAATAAAAGGATGTTGGATCAGATACACAGAGGCAAAATGATTACCAGAGTATTTGATAGTTGGTTGGACGGCATCATCCTGAAAAGTACAAAATACATTCATAAATTGAAGAATGTCTATGATCTGACCACAGTCACTGTTGAAGATTTGAAGACTCAAAATGCTTTGTGAATAAAAGAAGGAAAATGGATGAGCGTGATGAATCAGATTGATGAAGTGCAAAAATATGGGATAACAAAGTTTTTGTCAGGAAAGAACTTGACAGGGTTGAATGAAGATATATTATATGCAAGTAAGAAAAATATTAAATTCAGTATCTAGACAAAGACGATTAGAAATCACAAAAATGATCAAAGAAATAACTGAATTTATTCAGTCATTGCAGCATGATTTACAGAGCATTGATATCAATAACATAAAAGATGATGGAAAACCAGAGGACATCAATGCTGTGATTCAGTCCTTTAGGGAAAATATTAACTTCATTAAAGAAAGTGACAACTTATCAACTAAAAACTTCTCTCAGATTCAAAGGTAGAGTCACTTCTTTGTCGCTGTATCGACATAATCCCGGAGCACACAGAAAAGATGGGAAAAATTCAGAGGGAAGAAAACATCTGGAAGGCAAGGATAAAACATGTCAGCATTCCCAATCTTTCTAAAATTTAAGAGTTTGTTACAACATTTTAGAAATGGAAAGCTCAATGTGTCTACCCCACCGAACACATCAAATCTAGAGATGCTAGTCCGTCACTTCAACAATGAGTTTACTTACAGTCTCTTTTATTCAGTTATTTAGATACTTTTCTTTTCGAAACTTGATCTTTATTAAATTTGTAAAAACTAAATCCCATATGGGTCAGAGTTACTTTAACTCTGGTTTAGTTTAAAAGATGGATGAGTTAAGCCAACGATATATATTTTTTCTGTAAAAAAAAGAGGGAGAGATAAGAAAGAGAGAGAAGGAGAAGGGGTTGAAAATCTTAGGATTGAACTATTGTTTTTACAAATATATGTGATGTTTGTCTGAAACATTTTTCATCTGTGAATGAAAATAAGAATTAATTACTGAGTACTTAAATCTATGAGTTTGAGCATTTGAAAGTGGATTTTCTATGTGAAATCTTCCTTCATATAGTAATTATTTTTCCATTAGACAATCTATTATGTGTGTTTTATCATTAACTGGTTCAGCATATATACGTTTATCTATTTAATCATTATTGAAAATAGAATCTGTGTATTCTGTTACCTATCGCTATTATAAAATCTCGTATTCATAACATAATGATGTATGTATATTAGTCTGCGTTTAAACACTTTTTGATTAAAAGTGTATCTGAATATTTAAATTCATTAAAAATATTAAAAGGAGATGTACCTTAATTCAGAGGGGAACTATCCTTGATAGTTCACCCATTTGTTGTTTAACTTATTTGTTCTTGAGAGAAGGGTACGGAGTTAAAATAAAATATATTTATATAAGAACAAATATGTTAGCCAACAGCTTGTAAAGAAGGGTGAAAAAGGAGCATAACGGTTTTGGGGAAAAAATGGCACTTCCAAAGCATTTCAAACGTTGAACTCAATAAGACCACCTCAGATAGGCATGAACAACTTAACATGGAAAAGCAACTCCTCATAGCATCAACCTACTACTCTTCAACCAACACAAACCATTAAGGCTCAAAACACTACAAAGTACTCTATCAAACAACATGCAGTCAAAGTAGGTCTGAGAGTCACTATTCACTTTGAAGATCCTCTAATACACTTTTGATATCTTTAGATATGTCAACTGAGACCAAAAGACATACTTACAAGCATTCAATGATCCTCAAATCATTCTTTTCTGAAACATCTCATCTATGAGGCACACCCCCAAAGGCAGCTCTTGAAACAACATTCTTCAACCTCTGCATAAGCACACTCAGAACCTTGACAAGAAACTCAAAACAACTAACAACCTCAGATTACTCAAACTTTCTCCATGACATCAACAACATGTCATCACACTCCTCTGTGACCTTATGAGGTCACCTTGACAACAAAGAAACATGACACTCATCATACAACCTTCAAGAACACTTTCAACAGTCTCGTTCAAGCTTACAAGCAATCTTGTGAAGCTATAGCAACAAGAAACATCTTCAGAACTTCTGTGACTATTCAAAAGAAACAAACAACAAGCCAACCTACTTCTTAGATCAGCTCTAAGTATTGGAAATCAAGAACAATACCTCTAACCTTCAAAGACAATGGTCTTCTAGACCAAGCAACAACTTACACACCCCTGTCCTGATATAGGCTTCTTGAACCTCAACTTAAGCTAATACATGCATCTTAAGCAGTATAACCATTGAAGACAATATTAGACTCCATCCCTTTGACTCTCATTGAGCTCCAAAGACCAAGAATGAACTCATTTGCCTCATTAGAGAACACCTAGGGTTTGTAGTCATAACTCATCTTGAAACCCTCAAATCACTGCCTTTCACCTCTTGCTAGCTCTTCAAATCTGAGATCAATCTGATTACTGAAAAAGCATCTACAAGTGCCATAATACCTTGAGAATATCTTTAACAACCTTAATCAATCTTCTCAAGTGCCCCAAAACACTCCTCAACTTTGCAAGATAACTCAATCTACCATTGTCACACACAATCAACTTACAATGATGATTTCTTGCATAAAACCACACCATCAGAACTCCTTCAATGCATAGAAGTGATCAACAATGAGCAAACAACATGATCCAACACTTGTATCCCCAAAACAAGAACATTTGATAAGTTCTAATCCACTTTTTCTCTCGTTGGGCCCAACAAGAAATACCCAGTCAACAAAAGTTGGCTTTGACCTGCATTTATTGCACCTGTACGGACCTCTGACACAAAATGCCATGTGGAGGATCTTCTTCAAAGTGTTTGCTACAACTTTTCTTTTTACTCCACCTTCATCTGAGAATTACCCCGACTTCTACAAGGATTTCTTTGCACATTGGTCCTCTTTTGCCTTACACATAAAATTGATTTTGAATCTTGTTGACACTGTGGATTGCACCCTTGAAAGAAAGTTCAGCTTCTCTCTTCCACGTGGCACAATGGAGACTTTCCTCTTGTTGTGGGCTTGACAAAACTGAGAAAAGATCTCTAGCTAAGGGCTAGCTCCCTTTGATGCATCCTTTGGGGTCTTTAACTACTACTTGTTAATAATGGCGGGGGGGTGAAAAGAGAGGAGGATACAACCAAAATAGAACCTATCTAAATGGTGATGCACCAAATGATTTTGATCTACTCAGCTATATCTGTTGTCCCCCAAAAAAATGTGACTCTTTTTGGGACAACGTTCAACTGTTTCAATGGCTTCTTCGAACGAGTTCAATCAAAAGGGGCGAGTTTCCAACACTTGGGCATTTTCAGGATTGGTTCAATGCCTTAGTTCAACCAAAAAGGGGCTCATCGGCAAGCTTCTAAGCGAAGATTGAACTGTTGAGCCTTGAACCACTTTGGTTCAATGGTTCAATGGGTTCAAGGTTCAACATCAATGATAGGGTTAAAAGAGTTAAGTGCTTCAGCCAGATTGAACCATTCAGTGACATCAGTAGGACACTCAACCGCTTTGGTAAGTTCATCCACTTTCCAAAAGACAGCTTCAAGGAAGGAATGAACCGTTGAACCAAAGTTGGTTCAATTGGTCGGTTCAATCAAAATGGTTCAAAGGAGCGCCCCGAAAAGAATGAGTCAAGCGAAAGCCGCCACATGTCGTCTGCCAAGCCCCATTGCACTTTGTTTCTAATCGCAACGGAAGACACCATCTGTTCCTGCTGAAGCTTGTCGGAAGCCACCAAGTGTCGTCTGCCGGGACACTGTATACTCTACCCTCAAGAAGTCGCAGAACGTGCCACATGTCCCTTGCAAAGTTCGGCAGAAACCGACAAGTGTCAATCTCCGCAATTTCTCCCTCTTGCTTATTGTTTTCATAAAGACTGTGGTGGACCCCCAGTGAGCTGCTGAAGAAAGCAGAATGCGCCATGTATCATCATCCGATTGACTCTCCAAAGACAAACAGAAGCCGCCACCTGTTCATTTATAACTTTTTGGAGAGCGACACGTGTCTGTGTCTGAGTTTCAAACAAGTTTATAAGCTTCTCCTAAGCATTTTTCAGAGCATAGTGAAGACTGCCACATGTTATCATCCGCGTGAATCTAAAATAAGTCCCAAGTGTTTTCAAAGGCCGCTAAAGCGCAGTGGAGGCCGCCACGTGTCATCTTCCGTTGGACTCATAAAAAATGTTTTTAAAGCCTCTAATAGCAGCGGAAGCTGCCACGTGTCCTCCCCTGTTTCTAAGCAGATGCTGTCACATGTCAATTTTTCAGCAGAAAGCGACCAAAGAATAGAGAGGCAATTTAAGGGCCCGATTCAATAGTCAAAAAAGGAGGAACGATGAAGAAAAGAACTAGAAATATCCACGCATGAGATATGTTTCAAATGATGACAGAGTCGAGGATGCCAAATTGGTGAAACCAAAGTGTCTGTTGATTTTTGTAGACTTAAGTGTGAGAGCCCTAATTGTTGCGAAGCAGAGGAAACAATACGAAAGATCTAGAGTATCAACATAGTGTTTAGATCCGATAGACCTCTTGAACCTAAAAACGTGGATGCGGATTTCTCGAGCCTTTAAAAGACATGACTTGTTCGGGAATAAAGGCAAAGTGAACAACGGTGTAACCAAGAGAGGAAACTAAGAGGATCATCCAGTTCCAGGGGATGACAGTGGAGTTAAAATACAGAACTGAAAGTGCATTCAAATTATGGCATGCGCAGCATGCGCTGTTCCATGGGATAAACACGCCAAACCTCTCTCGACCTCTATATATTGTAATCTCTTTGATTGTTATGAAGGATCTTTTCCTGCTATAGAAGCAAAAACTCTGCCCAAATTGAAAGGCATTTACTGAGACTCTGAGCTCAGATTGTTAATCATTTTTCTTCATTTGAATAAGAAAGCAAGTAACCTTTTCAGACTTTGTGCTGGAAATAACCTATGTTATTTAAAAAATTGTTCGTATGTCTGTTTCCTAGAAGCGTTCTTGTTTATCTGATCTAACAAGCAGAACTAGTGAAAGTGGTTAGGAAGGTGTCCTGAAGACCAACTGTGGGACGACTTTGTGCCCCCACAAGTACTTTCAGTGTGTTTGTATTTTCTTTTTCCTATGTAAAGGACCTTGGGACGACTTTGTGCCCCCATTGTTCTTCGTATCTCTCTCTTGAGCAGTTAACGTGGAGACTTTGTGCTGCATCTTATATTGCTGGTTACTTTATACTTTGGTTACCGGTTACTTGTTACTTGAAAGGACTCCTGCTGTTTCTTGCAAGAATACTTCTGAAAAAAGAGAAGTGCCTTCAGTGGTTTCCATAATTTTTCCTCTTGTTTAGCAGCATCATCTCTGAAAAAAGAGAGATGGATGGTTTATCCTACCCCTGTGTCTTACTTTCTGCTTATATATATAGTATATAGCCACCGCATATTTAATAGGGAACCTCTCCTTGATGAGAGGAGAGATTTGCCCCCTTGTGATGCAGTAAACCTGCACATCTAGATGACCAATCTCCCTGTGCTGTGGTGATAGGAACTATTTTGAATGCCAGTTAGCTGGTCGACAAAATATTCACCCGATAGTTTTTTGGCGACTCCGCTGGAGACTTGAACAAACAGACCCTACCCTTATCCATTATAGAGTCTAGCGACTCCCATTTGGGTCTTACCCAGTATCATTATAGCCTTACCATCTTCCTCCGTCTCCGTTATATTATCTAGTCTGCAAAACCAGAAATGCTGGAAAAGAAAGCGCAGTTTGAAGCCTCAAGCTTTAAGCTAAAGCAGGGCCAATTTCTTTTCCATTTTTGTCCTATAATCTGGCAACTCCACTAAGATGTGTTATCCCTATATTTCATAATCCAATCATGGCAATTCGAGGCCCTTGGGATAACTCATTTGATCCACTTAATCTAACCTCACCCCTGCATGAGCTACCACTTAGTTTAAGGAAGAATTTTCCCAAATTCTTTGGTGATATAAGAGTCCACCCTGATGAACACATTGCAGCCTTCACCATAGCCTGTGGTGTGATAGGGGTGGAATTTGAAGTCGTGGCAGTCAGGGTTTTCGTGGAAACACTACAAGGTGCTGTTGTAGACTGGATCAGTGACTGGCTGGGACACTATCAAAGCCAAGTTTGAAGTAAGGTTCAAACCCACAGAAGATGCACATGCCTTGCTGGCCCAGCTCACCCAGATGAAAAAAGAGCCTCATGAGCCCATGAGGGATTTCATAGCAAAGTTTGACAAGCTTAGGAATCGGATTCTTGCAATCGCTCGGCCAACCCCTGAAAACCTCAAATGCTTCTTCATCAACTCACAGCTATCTGAAGTGAGTTTCTTACTGAGATGGGCCAGATACATAGACCTGACTGCTGCTCAAGACTTGGCTACTGAGGTAGAAGATGACCTTATCTTGGCTGAAAAAATAAGAGGTCCAAACAGAGGCAAACTCTCTTTATCTTCTGAATACTCACCTGCAACCACCACTGATCCAATGGTGCAGAAGCTAGCAAATGAAGTGCTGGCCCTCAGAAGACAAATGGCACAAGGGATGTCACCTGCTGTTTCATACAGAGATGTACCAAAGAGGACATTCCCTAATCAGACACATCAAGGGCAACCCAAATGTCTTCCTCCCCCACAGAGGAACCTTGCCATTGAAGCACTTCTAGCCAACTTAGCAGTTGGGTATTTGGAAACAGAGCATGATTTCTCCTTCCAACATGAGTTTAATCAAGAAAATGATGTTGGTCTCTTCACGGAGGATCAAGAAGAGTCAGCTGGTGACTCCCACATCAGTTTTTTGGATTACCAGGATGTTCCCAGAAGTAAAGGTGAAGCATCCGAGGGATCATAAGCTGTGGTCACCTAGTCCAAGAATCAGTTGGCTCAGTTAGTTGATAAGGAGAAAGCAGAGGAGCAACCTCATCTAGCCATTTCAATTGCTAAGTGTGGAATCACTCTACCTATCCAGCAAAAGGACCCGGTGATTGCTAAGAAAGTAAGTATCCCAAACATTTTTGCACCTTCTACTTCAAATTTGCATGCCAATCCTCCCACCCCTTCCATAAACCAAAAGGAAGAACTTCCATCCCCTGTCCCTGGCCAATCCAACGATTTGACATAATTGATCATGTCAAATGTGTCGAGACCCAAACGGCGGCCCCTGCAACTCAAATTTTGTTTGAGTCTTCAGGCAGGGATGAAATAGTAGAAGAATTGGTGGTGTAGCATAAGTGCAGAAGAACCCTCCCATCCAAATAAAGAAGAATCTGAGATATCTGAGGGGGACAATCAAGACATGTGTTGGACTGAGCTATCAGAACATCAAATTATGATACTAGACCATGTCGCTGCCCATCAAAATCAAGAAAATGAACTCTTTAAACATAAAAGCAAAGATTCATGGTTTTCGGACCAAGAGTCAAGCTTTGATGTGGGGCAAGAGAAGAAAACCAAGGGGAAGGCACAGAAAATGTGATTCCTAGTGGAGAGTTCCATTCGCCCGTCACTGATTCTGGAGACGAAATGTTTTCCTACTGGTTTATCAGGGCGGGATGCCATTATCATTGTCTCACAATGGGCGGCATCTGAAGCGCTTCAAATCTTGAGGCATTAGATAAGTTCATTTGTATATATGTATATTTGTATAGTCTTTAGTTCTGTTTTGTGCTTTTCGTTTTCGTTTCTGTCGCTTTTTTTTTTGGGTAGCATGACTTCGTAGCTCAATGGCACACTTCAAGGCACTGGAGATTCTGGTTTCTACTCCCCTCAGTTCTTCCAAGTTCTCATCTGAAGGAAGTTCCCCAACAGGAGCCAGCTGTTGTCCCCCAAAAAAATGTGACTCTTTTTGGGACAACGGTCAACTGTTTCAATGGATTTTTCAGACGAGTTCAATCAAAAGGGGTGAGTTTCCAACACTTGGGCATTTTCAGGATTGGTTCAATGCCTTGGTTCAACCAAAAAGGGGCTCATCGGCAAGCTTCTAAGTGAAGATTGAACCGTTGAACCTTGAACCACTTTGGTTCAATGTTTCAATGGGTGCAAGGTTCAACATCATTGACAGGGTTAAAAGAGTTAAGTGCTTCAGCCATATTGAACCATTCAGTGACGTCAGCAGGACACTCAACCACTTTGGTAAGTTCATCGGCGTTCCAAAAGACTAAGGTTCAAGGAAGGAATGAACCGTTGAACCAAAGTTGGTTCAATCGGTCGGTTCCATCAAAATGGTTCAAAGGAGCACCCCGAAAAGAATGAGTCAAGCGATAGCCGCCACATGTCATCTGCCAAGCCCCATTGCACTTTGTTTCTAATCGCAATGGAAGACACCACCTGTTCCTGCTGAAGCTTGTCAGAATCTGCCAAGTGTCATCTGCTGGGACACTATATACTCTACCCTCAAGAAGTTGCGAAATGTGACACGTGTCCCTTGCAAAGTTTGACGGAAGCCGACAAGTGTCAATCTCTGCAATTTCTCCCTCCTGCTTATTGTTTTCATAAAGACTGTGGTGGACCCCCAGTGAGTTGCCGAAGAAAGCAGAACGCGCCATGTGTCATCATCCCCCTGACTCTCCAAAGACAAATGGAAGCCGCCACCTGTTCATTTATAACTCTGCGGAGAGCGACATGTGTCTGCGTCCGAGTTTCAAACAAGTTTATAAGCTTCTCCTAAGCATTTTTCAAAGCACAGCGAAGACTGCCACGTGTTATCATCTACGTGAATCTAAAATATGTCTTGAGTGTTTTCAAAGGCCACTAAAGCACAGTGGAGACTGCCACGTGTCATCTTTCGCCGGACTCATAAAAAATGTTTCTAAAGCCTCTAATAGCAGCGGAAGCTGCCACGTGTCCTCGCCTGTTTCTAAGCAGATGCTGCCACATGTCAATTTTTTAGCGGAAAGCGATTAAAGAATAGAGAGGTAATTTAAGGTCCTGATTCAACAGCCAAAAGAGGAACGATGAAGAAAAGAACTAGAAATATCCACGCATGAGATATGTTTCAAATGATGACAGACTCGAGGATGCCAAATTGGTGGTACCAAAGTGTGTTGATTTTTGCAGACTTAAATGTGAGAGCCCTAATTGCTGCAAAGCAGAGGAAACAATACGAAAGATCTGGGGTATCAACACAGTGTTTAGATCCGATAGACCTCTTGAACCTAGAAATGTGGATGTGGATTTCTCGAGCCTTTAAAAGACACTTGTTCGGGAATAAAGGCAAAGTGAACAACGGTGCAACCAAGAGAGGAAACTAAGAGGATCGTCCAGTTCCAGGGGATGACAGTCGAGTTAAAATACAGAACTGAAAGTGCATTCAAAGCATGGCGTGCGCAGCATGTGCTGTTCCATGGGATAAACGCGCCAAACCTCTCTCGACCTCTATATATTGTAATCTCTTTGATTGTTATGAAGGATCTTTTCCTGCTATAGAAGCAAAAACTCTGCCCAAATTGAAAGGCATTTACTGAGACTCTGAGCTTAGATTGTTAATCATTTTTCTTCATTTGAATAAGAAAGCAAGTGACCTTTTCAGACTTTGTGCTGGAAATAGCCTGTGTTATTTAGGAAATTGTTCGTATGTCTGTTTCTTAGAAGCGTTTTTGTTTATCTGATCTAACAAGCAGAACGAGTGGAAGTGGTTAGGAAGGCGTCCTGAAGATCAACTGTGGGACGACTTTTTGCCCCCACAAGTACTTTCAGTGTGTTTGTATTTTCTTTTTCCTATGTAAAGGACCTTGGGACGACTTTGTGCCCCCAGTGTTCTTCGTATCTCTCTCTTGGGCAGTTAAGGTGGAGACTTTGTATTGCATCTTATATTGCTGGTTACTTTGTACGTTGGTTATCGGTTACTTGTTCCTTGAAAGGACTCCTATTTCCTGCAAGAATACTTCTGAAAGAAAAGAAGTGCCTTCAGTGTTTCCTAGGATTTATCCTCTTGTTTATCAGCATCATCTCTGAAAAAAGAGAGATGAATGGTTTATCCTACCCCTGTGTCTTACTTTCTACTTATATATATAGTATATAGCCATCGCATATTTAATAGGGAACCTCCCCTTGATGAGAGGAGAGATTTGTCCCCTTGTGATGCAATAAACCTGCACATCTGGACGACCAATCTCCCTGTGTTGTGGTGATAGGAACTATTTTGAATGGCAGTTAGCTGGTTGACAAAATATTCACCCAACAATATCAACACTTCAGACCAAGAGGGCGAACAACCATTTCATCTGAACAAAAGACCAGACTGTAGGGCACTTTAACAAGGGGCTTAATGAAGATACAAAAAAAAGAACTTACCACAGGCACTGCAGAAGCACACTGTCAGATAACTACTCTTCTGTCTTTATGCTCCAACTTCGGCACTTCCTATTAACCTGCAAAAATGGTCTTGGCTACACTAGATATGTTGGTGTCAACCTATGAAAGCATCAAGCTAAAATCACTGAACACAGAGTTAATACACAGACATTCAAAAGTATAACTAGTCAGATAGAGGTAAAATGTGTTCTATTGATTCAAAGGTAAAATTTGGCAGGGCTTCGCCTTACACAAGTGAGATACGTTTCTCAGTTGAGAGGTTACAATATATAGCATGAAGAGAAAGACTTTTGGCACCCTCAGGAACAAGCGGCCCATGCTGTAGTAAACACTCGGGGTAGTGGAAACCGCTCATGCTGTTGTCATCTTCCTATAAATGGCCTGAAAGAACCATGTTGTAGATGTCGCAGGTCTTGAATTTGATGTTTAAATCATATTAAATGTTCCAAAAAAAAGCATGGGTCGCCTTGTTGTTTGAAAGATAAGTCCACCTGTTGACCATTTTTTGCCCAACAGGGCAAAAATCGGTCCCCTTCTTTCCCTGCTATTCTGAGCCAATTCATTTTGATTTTGCACAAGTCTTGCAAATTTCTACGGACTCTGCAGGTCCATTTCTACGGACTCTGTAGGTTTTCTACGGACTTTGCAGGTCCATTTTTACGGACTTTACAGGTTTTCTTTCGGCAGATAAAGAACCAGTTCAAAGAGTGCGAGGTTTTACAAAGCTTCTTCGGACTCTTGTCTGAAGAAATTCACAAGGAAAGAGAGCTGAAATGGTTCAAAGACACTTTTCCTTAAGGTTGGAAAGGTGGTTTAATGTTGGGGTTCAACGACATGATCTTTCCAAGAGTTAGCATCTTTGAACCGTTGAACCATTGAACCGGTTCAACGCTTTGGTTCAATGCTTTGGTTCATCGCCTTGGTTCAACGGCAAAGATCGACTTGGTTGAAGGCTTGGTTCAATTTAGTTGGTTCAATGCTTTGTTTCAATCAGATGGTTCAATCACTTGGTTCACTCAATTGGTTCAACGACTTGGTTTAGTCGGCTTGGTTCAAAGCTTGGTTCAAAGTGTTGGTTTAGCGTTCGGTTCAACGGTTGGTTCAAAGGAGCGGCTCAATCAAAAAGTTCAAGAGAGCCTCCTGAAGGACAAGTGCCCTTGCGGAGGGCACTTGGTCGGCAACAACACCCTTTGGAAGGGTCGTTTTCAACTTTCTCGAAGGGCACTTTTAAAGGCAGAGAAAAGACAAGGACCATTTCCTTCGGACTTTTTGTCTGAAGGAATTCCTTCGGACTTTTTTGCAAAAAAGACTAAGGCAAAGGCTAAAATAATTTCTTTGGACTTTTTGTCCGAAGGAATTCCTTCGGACAAAAAGTTCGAAGAAATTCAGAGGAAGGCTGCGGGAGGAGAAGCCAACGGAAATTCTGAAGGTCAAAGGATGCTCGAAACAATTCTTGTGGACTTTTTGTCCGCAGGAAAAAAATCCACTGAAAAAATCCGCGAGAAAGTCTCCAAAAGAACGTGCAAGACAATTCTTGCGGACTTTTGTCCGCGGGAAAATGTCCGCAGAGAAAATCCAAAAGGACCAAGGAAGCCAAAGGACCCCGAAGGGCAGGTGCCCTTGCGGGGGACTCTCGGCCAAATGGACACTTTTTCCTAATGTCAAAGGGTCACCTTCCCTTCAAGAGGATGCAAAACAAGAAATCCGAAGAAAAGGAAGCAACAAGAAGCCGAAGAAAAGGGAAAGGCCCAAAGGAATTTGCCAAGGATGGTGACGTCTCCGAAGCCGTCAACTGCAAGAAAATAGACTAACCGTTGTTTTTCAAACAGTGACGGTCCTGTGAACGTCATTTTTACAGCAGAGAAATAGCCGTTCAATCTTTGAATTCTTGAGCGCCAACTAGAAAAGAGCCCAGAGAACAAAGAGACAAAGAGACAAAGGCCAGTAAAAAGGACAAAATCAGGAAGACGATGCTGGAAAAAGACAAAGGTTGAGAATGAACTCAGCGACTTGCTAATAAAAGAGCCCAAGGAGCTAGCAAGGACGAGAAGATAGCCCCCGAGGTCCAAAGAAGACAAAAGAGCCAAGTGTAGAAACAGACAAAATAGTCCAAGTGGCGAAGGAAGGCGTCGACTCAAGGAGTTATTCCAGCGATTGGAACAGTGCTCGCCAAGTGGTCATAAATGGGATGCAAACAGTGAATGACGTGACCCATTTTTTCTCCATTTTTGCATTTATGAGGAGACAAACTGCGTGGGTGCCTTCAAGGAGCAGTCTTGGTTATGGAGAAATGGCATGGCCTATGTTTTAAAACCCCTGAAGTCAGAATCAGAACTGACACAACATTTATATTTTAGCGGCTTCCTCTTCCCAACGCCCTTGGGACACGCATGGGCCACTTGTCAAATGGTGCCAAAAGTCTTTTTCAAAGAAGGCGCTATTTTTCCCTCTTCTCTATATATATTGTAACTTCTCATTTTAAAAGGGAGATCTTTGACATTGTAAGGCGAAACCCTGGCAATTTTCACCTGGAATCAATAAAATGCATTTTTACCTCTATTCTGGTTAGATACTTTTGAGTGTGTCTGAGTGTTAGTCTTGTGTTTAGTCATTGCTTTCTAATGCTTTTACAGGGTTGACACCAACGCATCTGGTATCTATAAGGTGCCATTTCTGCAGGTGACAAGAAGAGTTGTACCTGGAGCGCAGAGACAAAAAGAGGTTACTAGACAGTGTGCTTTTTTCTACAGCACCTATGGTGAGTCCCTTTTTCTGTGTTCCATTAAAGCCTCCCTGTTAACCTTCCTGCAGCCTGGTCCTTTTACCAGTTAAAGTGTACATATGTGTTTTTATGGTTTAGAGTGTGAGTGTGAGTAGGTCGAATCATTGGTGCATCACCCCTTTTAGAGTAGGTTTTATTTTCCTGTAATCCTTCTCCCTTTTCATCCCCCTCCATTATATATATATATATATATATATATACATATTTATTAGCACTTATTGGAATAACTCAGATGCATCAAAGGGAGCTAGCCCTTATCTAAAAACTCTCCTCTCCAGCTTCGCTGGTCCCACAGGCGAGAGGGGAGTTTCCATTTTGACGTGTGGAAGATAGGAGCTCAGCCTCCTATCCAGAGTGCAATCCACTACGTCAACAGTTTTTGGCACGCTCAGTGGGACTCAATTTTTACACTTAGTAAAGTTTCAAGATTGATGCTGGTCCTGTTACAACAAAATCAACTTTTTTCAGCATCTGGGGACTCCGAGTTAAATCAACTAGTTAAACAGTTCTAGTGCCATCAAGAAATAGTATTTTGGTATGTATAATTCCATTATTCAGAACCATGGACCCTGTTTTCCTTGGCCAGCCTGGCTATGATCCTTACGAGCCTTGTGTTGATCCTTATCAGGTCCAATATGACCAGTTTCAGCCCTGTCATGAGCTATATTAGCCTTATGCCCAGTCTTCTCAATATGTCACTTCTCCTACTCAACCTAATCTCTTTGCCAATCAACCCGTTTCCACCTTCAAATGAGCACTGCTGGGATACGAAAAATATGTAATACAGCTTGACACCAGAAGGGGATGTGGCCAAGAAATCCTTGATCATGTCATCCATCAAGTGAGAAATGCACTGGATCTGGTTAAGAGTGAATGGACTCCCATTCAAAGAGCCAATTGGCAAAGGCTTACAAGTGAGATGCTGGATGTGACTGGTTTGATTGCATCTTGGAAGGGAGGCTGAGTATTCATGAGAGACAGCCTTACCAAGTCTATCAACCTGCATACCTGCTGCCCCAAGTATCATATCAGTCATACACAGCCCCTGCTTATGAGCCAAGTCAAGCCTGTCAAAGTCCTTTCCCCAATCATGTTGAGGAGAGTTCTGAAACAGTAAATCTTGTGTTTAAGGCTAATCTTGATAAACATATTGAATTGGCAAATCTTCAAATGCAGCAGTCTATTTTGGCAGCAAGGGAAGTGGAATCCAAACCCTCACTACCCTCTCACATTGTGGCCCCATCACCCTAAAAGGAGATGCCCAGTTCTAATATCATGAGTTAGAATAAAGTGATTGAGTCATGGAACAACAAGGAGGAGAAAGACATTGTCCAAGAGTGTGAGGTACAAAATGAGGTTAGTCCTTTTCAAGTCCCTCCCACCCTTCCTCAGGAAGCTCCTTGTATTTCATGGCAACTTTCATGCACTCCCTGTCTCTATGATGGTTCCTATGAGCTCCAAGAAAGACTCTTTCAGGGAATCTAGCTAAGCGAATTGAGGAATTATAGGCTAAGGTGAGATTGCTTCGTGAAAAAGAGATGGAACTTTCAGAGCTTGTGGAGGAGCCTTCACCAAAAGATACCCCTTCTACCAACCTCGAGCTAATTTCAATATTGATGAAGTGTTGGTAAAGTGGAGAGATGAGAATCAAGTGATTTTGGCCCAAGGTCTGCCCCCGTTTTCTCATAAGTTTTTAAAAGGATCCCCTGCTTCCCATTCCCAACCTGATTTTGACAATCCTTGTGTTCCACCTCCTTGCCTGATGAATGAAGAATGTTTCTCTTGTGTTGAGGAATCCATCTCTCTTGAAGCAGCTCTTCCTGTACATTAGCAGACCCTCCCTAACCTTCCCCAACTTCCTCAGGTCTCTCAATATGATCTTCAGATCCCAAGCTGGAAGAAGGAACATCATGAACCAGCTCAGGACCTTGAAGAGGATAAAGTTACTTCTTGTTCACAAGGGGAAAATTCCAATCCCAAGGTCATGAGTTAGAAGCAAATAGTGGAATCATGGGGCAGGAAGGAGAAGAAAGGTTTTGCTCAAAACTTTGAAGACAAAGCTGCTCCTACTCATCGTGATGATGATTGTGACCTCCAAGAAAGGCTCTTCCAAGAAGATATAGACAGGCGAATTGTAGAGTTGGAGTCCAGAGCAAGATTCCTCAGCCAACGTGTGATGGACGTTTCAGACCAAACAGTAGATTCCATGTCTGAACACACCTCATCTACACACCTCCAAGAAAGCTATCAAGCCACACCTGATATAGATGAAGTGCTGGCCAAATGGAAAGAGGAGAATCATTCGATTCTAGCTCAAGGACTGCCTCCTCTTCCACATGAGTTCGTTCGTCAGCCTTCCACTTCACCTCTTCTCAAGTAGGAACCTGTTTTGAAAGGGGCAAGTAAAGAGGAGTATACTCAGTTCATGACTAATCAGGGAGACCCCATGAGTACAGATGAGAAGGAGATCACCATAGATGTCATGGAGAAGCATGGACAATCTCTTGTTCATGTTTTGAATGATTCGTTTGAAGTCATTGGGGCAGGTTGCACTCCTCTTCAAGGAGGCTATGAGCTAACTAAGGGTGGAGAAGGCAGCATTGGGACTCAAATAAGTATGCAAAGGTGCTGCAGGCTTTCAGATTTATCCTTTCAAGAGGTTGGTGAATCTGAAGATATTTTTTTTGAAGTCATCAAGGAGGATGATCATGCCATGGAACCCGAGCATGAGGCAGAAGGGGACAAGCCAATCAATGATGCATATCAAGGGGCTTATGGTGATAAGCTAGCAACAATTGATTTCTTGATAAGATACACTAGCATGAAGAACCTACAGGAGGCAAGCTTCCAAGAACAAGAAGAATACATATATATTGGAAGCATGTTTACCCTTGATTCATTTGGATACGAGCCGATCAAGGTGGCAGGCAAGAGGAGCAGGTCACCAAATCTCCATTCCATTCAGCGACTTGTCTGGCACCATAAGTTTCCTTGCCATGAAGGAGACTTAAAATTTTTTTCCTTTGATCCAGGAGGGAAGCAAATATACCTGGTTAGTTGTACATAGTAGTTTATTTTCAGTTTTCTTTACTACTTTCCCTAAGTGTTGTTTGCACAAGTAGTGTTTTTAGAATTGTGTGTTTTCCCTTGTGTTTGGGGTAAAAGCTTCATGATTGATTCTTGGATCTATCAAGGTAGTTGCTAACTCTTTCAACGCTGCATCTGACTTCGTGCCCAATGGACTAAAAGACAACTGGTCTCTAAGCATAGCAGGCATGCTTCCCCTGGGAGTTGCCAATTTGTTGACCATTTTTTGCCCAACAGGCCAAAAATCGGTCCCCTTCTTTCCTTGCTGTTCTGAGCCAATTCATTTTGATTTTGCACGAGTCTTGCAAATTTCTACGGACTCTTCAGGTTTTCTACGGACTCTGCAGGTCCATTTCTACGGACTCTACAGGGTTTCTTTCGGCAGATGAAGAACCCATTCAAAGAGTGCAAGGTTTTACAAAGTTTCTTCGGACTCTTGTCTGAAGAAATTCACAAGAGTGCTGAAATGGTTCAAAGACACTTTTCCTTAAGGTTGGAAAAGTGGTTTAACGTCGGGGTTCAATGACATGATCTTTCCAAGAGTTAGCATCTTTGAACCATTGAACCGGTTCAACGCCTTGGTTCATCGCTATGGTTCAACGGCAAAGTTCATTGACTTGGTTCAAGGCTTGGTTCAATTCAGTTGGTTCAATGCTTTGTTTCAATCAGACGGTTCAATCACTTGGTTCACTCAGTCGGTTCAACGACTTGGTTCAGTCGGCTTGGTTCAAAGTGTTGGTTCATCATTCGATTCAACGGTTGGTTCAAATGAGCGATTCAATCAAAAAGTTCAAGAGAGCCTCCCGAAGGACAAGTGCCCTTGGGGAGGGCACTTGGTCGGCAATAGCAACCTTTGGAAGGGTCGTTTTCAACTTTCCCAAAGGGCACTTTTAAAGGCAGAGAAAAGACAAGGACCATTTCCTTTGGACTATTTGTCTGAAAGAATTCCTTCGGACAAAAGTCCGAAGGAATTTGGAAGGGCCACAAAGCAAAAAATCCCGCAAAAAAGACTAAGGCAAAGGCTAAAATAATTTCTTCGGACTATTTGTCCGAAGGAATTCGGAAGGGCCACAAAGCAAAAAATCCCGCAAAAAAGACTAAGGCAAAGGCTAAAATAATTTCTTTGGACTTTTTGTCCGAAGGAATTCCTTCGGACAAAAAGTCCAAAGAAATTCGGAGGAAGGCCACGGGAGGAGAAGCCAACGGAAATTCCGAAGGTCAAAGGGTGCTCAAAACAATTCTTGCGGACTTTTTGTCCATGGAAAAAAAGTCCGCGGGAAAAGTCCACGGGAAAATTGGCCACGGGAAAGTCTCCAAAAGAATGAGCAAGACAATTCTTGCAGACTTTTGTTCGCGAGAAAATGTCCGTAGAGAAAATCCAAAAAGACCAAGGAAATCGAAGGACCCCGAAGGGCAGGTGCCCTTGTGGGGGACTCTCGGCCAAATGAAGGACACTTTTTCCAAATGCCAAAGGGTCACCTTCCCTTCGAGAGGATGCAAAACAAGAAATCCGAAGAAAAGGAAGCAACAAGATGCTGAAGAAAAGGGAAAGGCCCGAAGGAATTTGCCAAGGATGGTGACATCTCCGAAGCCGTCAACTTCAAGAAAATAGACTAGCCGTTGTTTTTCAAATGGTGATGGGCCCACGAACGTCATTTTTACAATAGAGAAATAGCCGTTCGATCTTTGAATTCTTGAGCGCCAACCAGAAAAGAGCCCAGAGAACAAAGAGACAAAAGCCAGCAAAAAGGACAAAACCGGGAAGACGACGCTGAAAAAAGACAAAGGTTGAGAACGAACTCAGTGACCTGCTAATAAAAGAGCCCAAGGAGCTAGCAAGGACAAGAAGATAGCCCCCGAGGGCCAAAGAAGACAAAAGAGCCAAGTGTAGAAACAGACAAAATAGTCCAAGTGGTGAAGGAAGGCGTCGACTCAAAGAGTTATTCCAACGGTTGAAACAATGCTCGCCAAGTGGTCATAAATGGGATGCAAACAGTGAACGGCGCGACCCATTTTTTTCTCCATTTTGCATTTATGAGCAGACAAACCGTGTGGGTGCCTTCAAAGAGCAGTCTTGGTTATGGAGAAATGGCGCGGCCTATATTTTAAAATCTCTGAAGTCAGAATCAGAATCGACACAACATTTATATTTTAGTGGCTTCCTCTTCCCAATGTCCTTGGGACGTGCATGGGCCACTTGTCAAAAGGTGCCAAAAGTCTTTTTCAAAGAAGGCATTGTTGTTCCCTCTTCTCTATATATATTGTAACTTCTCATTTTAAAAGGGAGATCTTTGACATTGTAAGGCGAAGCCCTGGCAATTTTCACCTAGAATCAATAAAACGCATTTTTACTTCTATTCTAGTTAGATACTTTTGAGTGTGTTTGAGTGTTAGTTTTGTGTTTAGTCATTGCTTCTTAATGCTTTCACAGGGTTGACACCAATGCATCTAGTATCTATAAGGCGCCATTCCTGCAGGTGACAAGAAGAGCTGTACTTGGAGCGCAGAGACAGGAGGTTTCTAGATAGTGTGTTTTTTTTACAGCACCTATGGTGAGTCCCTTTTTTTGTGTTCCATTAAAGCCTCCCTGTTAACCTTCCTGCAGCCTGGTCTTTTTACTAGTTAAAGTGTACGTATATGTTTTTATGGTTCAGAGTGTGAGTGTGAGTAAGTCAAATCATTAGTGCATCACCCCTTTTAGAGTAAGTTTTATTTTCCTGTAATCTTTCTCCCTTTTCATCCCCCCCATTATATATATATACATATGTATTAGCACTTATTGGAATAACTCAGATGCATCAAAGGGAGCTAGCCCTTATCTAGAGACTCTCCCCTCCAGCGTCACCAGTCCCACAGGCGAGAGGGAAGTTTCCATTTTGACATGTGGAAGACAGGAGCTCAACCTCCTGTCCAGGGTGCAATCCATTGCGTCAACACCACCTCTTTATGAAACTTATGTTGTTGTCTGCTCATCAATGTAAAATGAAGAAAAATGGGCCACTTTATAAATGCTTGCGCTCCTTGATGACCACTTGGTGGAGACTATTTCATTTGTAGCAATAACTTCTCCTGTCGATGCTTTTTGTCCCACCTAGACTATTCTATTCATTTTTACGCTTGGCTTTTGTCTTTTTTTGGCTCTTCGGGCTCCTTTCTCAGTGGGTCGCTGAGTTTCCTTTTGGCCTTAAGCCTTTGAATTCCTTCGGGCCCACGCTCATAAGTTCTTTCGGGCACTTATCCAAAGAAATTGGTTCTTTGGCTTCTCTCCAACGGCCGATGCATCCCACCAAAATTGACCTCTGCGAGCCTATCACTATTTGAAAACCAATGGCTATTTTGCTACTGTGAATTTGACGTTCGCGCGCACGTCACCGAATGTTTGAAAAGGGATAGATTATTGAAAGACAAAACCTAACCTAAGCTGGTGATGCACCAAACAAGTTTGATCTACTCATACTCACACTTTGAACCATAAGAACACATACATACACTTTAATTGGTAAAAGGACCAGACTACAGGAGGCTTGACAGGGAGGTTTTAATGGAAACACACAGAAAATGAACTTACCATAGGCGCTATAGGAAAAACACACTGTCTTGTAACCTCTTTCTGCCTTTACGCTCCAGATACAGCTCTTTTTGTCACCTACAGGAATGACGCTTTGTGTATACCAGGTGTGTTGGTATCAAGCCTTTGAAAGCATTAAGAAAGAAGTGACTAAACACAAAGCTAACACTCACACACACTCAGAGATATATCCAACCAGATTAGAGGTAAAAATGCGTATTCCATTGACTCCAAGTGAAAATCGGCATGGCTTCGCCTTACAACATGAGAGAGATCTTTTTCAAAATGAGGAGCTACAATATATATAGAGAAGAAGAAAATAAAAGCGCCCCTTTTGGAAAAGACTTTGGCTCCCTTTGACAAGTGGCCCACGTGTGCTGAGAGCATTGGAAAGAGGAAGCTGTTGAAAGAGAATGCTGTGTTGGCTCCGATTTTGACTTCAGGGGTTTAAAAAAACATAGGCCGCGCCATTTTTCTGCCAACAAGACCGCTCCTTCAAGGCATTTACACGGTTTGTCTGCTCTTCAATGCAAAGTGGAGAAAAACGAGTCACGCCATTCACTATTCGTGCCCCTTGATGACCACTTGGCAGACACTGTGTCAACTGCTGGAGTAACTCTTTGAGTTGACACCTTTTTTTGCCACTTGGACTATTTTGTCCATTTCTACACTTGGCTCTTTTGTCTCTTCTCGGCGTTGTCTTTTATGGCTCCTTCGGTCCTCAGGGCTATCTTCTGCTACTTCTTTGGCTCTTTGGGCTCTTTCATTAGCAGGTCGCTAAGTTCATTCTTAACTTTTGTCTTTTCCTAGCTTTGTCTTTTCTGGTTTTGTCTCTTCCTTTTGGCTTTAAGGCCTTTGAATTCCCTCGGGTTCGCGCCTTTCATTAAAAACCCAACTGTTATTTCATTTATGCAAAGTTGACGTCTACGTGCCCGTCGCCATTTGAAAGCCAATGGCTAGTCTATTGCCCTGATTTTGACGTCTGTAGGCCTGTCACCCCTTGGTCAATTCCTTCGGCTTTTCCTTTCTTTCGGCTTTTTGTCTTTGGAACCTCCCAAAGGGAAGGTGTCCCTTCGGGCCTTGAGAAAGGTCTTTTCGGCAGCCGAGAGTTCCCCGCAAGGGCACTTGCCCTTCGGGATCCTTTGGGCTCCTTGGTCCTCAAATCCTTTCGGACAAAATGTCTGAAGGATATCTCCCTTTGAATTCTTTCTTATTCCCTCAGGCTTCTTTTCTTTCGGGTGAATTCCTTCGAACTTTTTATCCGAAAGAATTCGTCTTGTCTATTGCCGCAGGATTTTCCTCAGAAAAGATTTCTTCGGACAAAATGTTTGAAGGAATTCCTTTGGACATTTTGTCTGAAGAAATTCTGCCTTTGCTTTTCCTTCTATCTTTGCCTTGCGGAAATTCTTTGCCTTGGTCTTTCTTCCCTTTAAATGCTTTCCTGCCCTCCGCAAGGGTACTTTAAGCCCAAAGCTACCCTTTAGACTTTTGCAATGGTCCATTTTGCTCATCCCCTGCCCTCCACAAGGGCACTTTGGTCTCCAAACTTGCTTTTCAAAAAAGTTACAAAGGTCCTTTTGACGCCTAAGTGCCCTTCACAGCGTGCTAGAATGATCCAGTTTGACAAGCTTGACTACCCTCTAAAAGGGCACTTGTCCTTCAGGCTTTGGAAGACTCCTTTGAACTTTTTCAATTGAACCATTGCTTGAATCAACCCATTTGAACCATTTCGTTGAACCAACCCAATTGAACCAAACCGACTGAACCAATCACTTGAACTCACTAATTGAATCAAAAGAGTGAACCAACTGAACTGAACCAACTCATTGAACCAAAAATGGTTCAAAGTTCAAGTTCAAAGTTCATGGAAAGATCATGCCATTGGACCTCGATGTCGAACCACTGAACTGGTTTCTCCTTTTGCCGAAAGATTTGTGCAAATCAAATTTGAACTGGCTCAGAACAAGGGAAGGAGACTGATTTTGGCCTGCAGGGCCAAAATGATCAACAAAATGACGATTCTCAGGGGAAGCATGCCTGCTATGCTTAGAAACTAGTAGCCTCAATTGGGCACGGAGTCGAGACACAACTTTGAAAGAGTTAGCAACCGCCTTGAGATATCCAAGAATCAATCACGAAGGTTTTACCCCCAAAAGGAAATGAAAACACACACAAGATTAAGAAAACTACTAACATGTGCAAAAGCACTTAGGGAAAACAGGGAAAAACAAGGAAAATATATAGATGATGGGAGAAGGGCTCAGTGATAATGCTTAAGATGTATCCCATTTACTAGAATATACGGTTATGAGAATGCATTGTATGGTTTTTTGAATGCACTTGTAGTATTGCCATGCTCTCCCCTTATTGACTCTACAATGTTGAATAGTTTACTTCAGTATTGTTCATGCTATAATATCGTATGTGTCAAAGTGTTCTGCTACATTATTGTGCATGTTGCAATTTTTTTTGCTACAATATGGTATGTGCTACAATGTTTATCTACACTACCATACATGCTACACCATTTTACAATACCATATGTGCTACAATGTCATACGTGCTACAGCTCCATATGATTGTGAAAATGTTTTTCTACGGTAATGAAAAATCTTTGCCTTGGAAGGTCGGTGGAAAGATACAAGAATTCTAGAAACTATTGAAATCAAAGAGCATCCCACAACATAAATATGAATGACAATTTCAAACTAAACCACTTATTTCCTAGCTCAACCCCACTCTAGTGTAAGTTTGTTCTTTTTACTCCCTCAGTTTTATGTTTTCTTTCGTTATGGGTTCCTTTTATTTCTTTATGATTTTTAGTTTTTCTTTTATTTTAATCATTTTAATGTTTCTAATTAATTTACTATCAATTATTTATTTATCCATTACTATTATTTTATTTCATTTTATTTATTCTCTATTTTTTATATATGTTTTTTAAAAGAAATGTTTTTAATTATAGATTTAACATTTATTTTTTATTATTTTTAATTAACTTTTACTTTTAATTTTTCTGTATTATTTTATTTTATGTTATTTTAGAGCTTTTCTTAATATATTATTATTATTTATTTATTTTTTTATCTTAGTTTTTTCTTTGTTATTTATTTTTATTAATTTGCCTTTTTCATCTTCTTTTCTTGTTGTAATCTTTTGTTTTATTTTATTTTATGTTATTTTGAAGCTTTTCTTAATATATTATTTAGTTATATATTATTATTATTATTTATTTTTTATTTTTTTATCTTAGTTTTTTCTTTGTTATTTATTTTTCTTAATTGGCTTTTTTCATTTACTTTTCTTGCTGTAATCTTTTGTTTTATTCTATTTATTTTCCAGACCTGTTTGTTCACATTTTTTCGGGACTTTCTCATTTCTTCTATATATACTTTTTTACAATTATTTTACTTTGCATATCTAACTAATTATTATTATTTTTTTAGTTTGTTACTAGTTCTCTTGGCTCTTCTCTCCATGTAACAATTTGATTATGATTATTATTTTTTGTCTTAGCTTATTGTTTTTTTTCTTTTTATTATTTTTATTGTTTTTATTTGATTTATTATTTATTATTTATTATTATTATTTTTGAATTTGTTACTAGTTTTTCTTTCTTTTTGTTTTGGATCTTGTCTATATGTAATAATTCAAAAAAAATAAAATTGGTTATTAGTTTATTGTTATTGTTCCTTTACTTTTTTATCGTTTTGACCTGACATTTTTTGTTAAATATTTTTTGTTCATATTTTATCAAATTTTTGTTCATAATTTATCAATTTTTATATATATTTTGTTTGATTGGTAAACATGAGGGTTGATGGGTCCCTCACCCTTCATTAAAAGGAAAGACGTTACAAGAAACTTTGACCACATCGAATAAAACCATGATATGCCAAGAAGTGGAATAAGTCCACACAACCAATAGAACAAAGATATGCGTAAAGAGGCAAACACCCCAATAGGCAACCATACAGACACATGGAACAAAACCAACCACCCAGGAGACAAATCCAACCCAAAGACCAAGAACCAAAACCAAACAAACTCCAACTAGTTGCACCACCCTATCGTTGTTGTTGCCAACAATCCCATAACCCTTATGACCCTCACTCGCCATTGTTTCTATGGGATTGGAGTGTCATGATGGATGTTTCAAAGATGATTTTATCTTTTTTATTCTTATGCAGTATCATCTAGTGTCCTCTCTCCAAAACCCCTTGAATCTTGGTCGGTACTAAAAACCTCGATTGCTTTGGAGGGCTGGAAGCAACTAGAAGCAACATCACTTTTGGCTAGGACTGCTTTTGATCCCACTGAGGCACCATTAGCCTCAAGATTCTTCATCTCAAAAGTATATAGAGAAGGGAAGGAAATCACATCTTTAGTCTCAAGAACGTTTTGAACAGCCCCCGATTTAGTTTTCACCTCCTCTCATGGGCGTATCAGGAGTACTAGCAACAAATAATGGCTTATTCAAAGCACCTCTGACACCGAAAAGGTAACCCCTCGTAGTCAAGGGTTTGGGACCAACAACGACCCTGACTTTCAGCTCAATAGTAGCTGGAAGGTCAAGAGAAATATTGATGCAGGGGCATCAAATTAGTTGTTGTAATTAAGTGTTTTTTGGTTTGATTGAGTATTAGAGGTTCTATAGGGACCCAGTGAGTGTGATTTAGTCATTAGATAGCTTTGTAGTGGGTGTTCTTGGCTTGGGAGAGTTTCCTGCCGAAACACAAATTTGAATATTTGAAATGTTGTTAGCATGTTAGGAGCATTTTGGTGTGTTATCAAGTAAGGTCATGTAATCAAATGTTGTTGTAGGGTCTTAAGTGAGTCTAGGTGGACTTAGAGAAGGTGTTTTCAAGTACATGACAGAAAGCAAATGACTTTGGACTAAGGTCATTGAATGTAATTATCATATTAGAGTTGGTTGTCTTGAAAGTAGTTGCAAAAGGTAGTTTCTTTCATAGATATAACAAGTTATTGAATAGAAAAGGAGTTATTCTCGTAGGGAGAAGTAAGTTAGAAGGTAGGAACTTAGGATTCAGTTTAGGAGGAAGTGTACAGAGTAGGATGACAAAAGAGAGTAACTATAAGAAGCTTTGTATTTTGTCCTTGTGATAGAGTTAGCAATGTAAATGAGATCAATAAAATTAAATGATGTTAAAGAGATTCTTATATGTTTTTCATATTGATAAATCTTGGTGACTATAAATTGATCCATTGAAGGCCTTGAGACCCTAAGAACTAGTATTTGGTAGTGTCACTGGTAAAGATTGATGACTAGTTCAAGTTTCCTGTATCAGTAATTGAGAACTACAAAATACTAATAAAGGGTTTCTCGTAAGGTAAGATGATGAATATTTATTTATTCTTAAAGAGTAGAAGCAATAATTTCAATAGTCTTTAATGCATATGTAAACTTGGTATGTTGTCAGTAAGGAGCCAGGTTTCAAACAACAAATCTGTGTATACCTTGTTCATCAAATACAATCAAGAAACTAGTGGAATGTTTGAATAGCAAAATGATATGGGGTTGGTTGTGGCTTAAAGACAATGAGGAAAGACTCATGGAGGAAGTAAAAACCTTTGGATAAGTTTGCAGATGTCAGGTAAGTAAAATATGCTTTGTAAACCTTGTTTCACCCCCCAGACAGGGAGTCTGTGTTATGAAGAGACGGTAAAATTCATGATTTGAAAGTGTTTTAAGCATCATTCAAGAGATCTTACATTTTGCAAAGGTGGACATAAGTTGTATAGACCTTATTGAGGTCATTAGAGGTCTTGAAAGGGTCAAGAGATCAAACAAGGTCCAAATGAGTCCTTTCAGGTTTGTGCAAGACCCAAAAACCCTAGCTTAGGGTTCAAACACAAAAATTGTGATATCTAATGATTGAACCATCCAAAGTTGATGAAATTTGGTAGTCTGCATGGTTTTAGCATAAGCAAAAAGATTTTCAAGGTTTGTGCAAGTGGATATTGTTAACTGTGTTGAAAATAGTGGTGGACTAGGCCTAAAAGGCTAATTCAAGAGAACAAGTGGCTAGAAAAGACCTTTAGGAGAGTTAATGCATGAAAATTTGTGCGGAGACCAAGTACGATAGAGGGTGTCACCATATGTGTTTTGTTTTTGCAAACCAGAAGGTACCTATCCATAACATGCAAATTTGTTTAAAAAAAGGCTACTAGGTTTGCATGGTGGTTGAAGGATTGAGAAGCAAAGTAGACTCTTGAGGTTGTAAAGGGGTATGAGTAAAGGTGGAAACAAGTTTGTGAAGCTTAATAGAGGCTAATAAAGTTGATGATTGTTTAACCAAATCAATATCAACAAGAGAGGTGAGTTGGGTGTTGAGAAGCAAGGTACCTAGTGAATCTAGTGTGGTTGTATGAAAGAAGTGTTGACCATTTTGGTCCTGTAGGCCAAAATCAGTCTCCTTCCTTCCCTACTACTCTTAACCCTCAGTCTAAGTCATGCAACCATCTTCTGCAAAATCCCCTTTTCTTTGCAATAAGCCCTGTTCTTATAGAACGTTGAAAGATCTAAGTACCTGCAGGTTTCGGTTCAGCATGGAGCTTTTCACTTTGAACAAATGTCTTAAACTAACATGAGTCTCTTACAAAGCTCCGAAGGGAAGGTACCCTTGCAGAGGGCAGTCAGGCACAAAAAGGACCATTCCATCAGGCTGCGGAGGGTAGTTCCAGACCCAAAGGTACCCTTGCAGAGGGCAGCTGGTCAAAAGGCCGAAACAAGGCAGAGTTTTCCTTCGGAAAAGACTAAGGCAAAAGGGAGGATTTTTTCCGAAAGAAAGAAGCCGACCAAAGAAAGCAAGCGTTAAAACATTGAAGGGAACATTCCTTCGGACAAAATGTTTGAAGGATTTCCTTTAGACATTTTGTCTGAAGGATTTGAAGACCAAGGCAGCCCGAAGGACCCCGAAGGGCAGGTGCCCTTGCGGGGGACTCTCGGCTGCCGAAAGGAGGACCTTCCCCGAGCTCCGAAGGGACACCTTCCCTTTGGGAGGTTTCAACGACAAAGCCCTGAACAAAAGAAAAGAATAGAGATATCCTTCGGGAGAAAGTTCAAGGGAACACTTCGGGAGAAAGGCCGAAGAAAAGAAAGCCGAAGGAATTCAAAGGGGTGACGGGCCCGCAGACGTCAAATTGGACATCATGAACTAGCCATTGGAATCCGAATGTCAAATAACGTCCTCGAAGCCGTCAAATTTAGGCCAGTGAAATAGTTGTTGATCTCTAAATGCTTGAGCACCAACCCGAAGGAATTCAAAGGGCTTAAGGCCAAATAGGAAGAGACCGCCGAGAAGGGAGCCCAAAGAGCCAAAGATTGATAGAAGATAGCCCCGAGGGCTCAGATTGCCAGAAAGAGTCAAGAGAGGAAAAGACAAAATCAGAAAGAGACAAAGCTGGGAAAAGACAAAAGTTAAGAATGAACTCAGCGACTTGCTGATGAAAGAGCCCAAGGAGCCAGCAAAGGACATTAAGATAGCCCCGAGAGCTCAAATTCTAAGAAAAGACAAAGCTAGGAAGAGACAAAATTATGAATATGGACAAAACAACCCAGGTGGCAAAGGGGAGACGAATTATTCCTGCAGTTGAAACAGTCTTCGCCAAGTGGTTATCAAGGGGCGCAAACAGTGAATGGCGTGACCTGTTTTTCTCCACTTTGCATTGATAAGCAGACAAATCGCGTGAATGTCTTGAAGGAGTGGTATTTTTTATAGACAAAAGGCGTGGCCCATGATTTCACATATGGCATTTAATATATTTTAAACGCCTAAATTCAAAATTGGAGTCGACACAGCATTATCTATCAAGCAGCTTCCTCTTCCCAATGCTCTCAACGCACATGGGCCACTTGTAAAAGGGCGCCAAAGTCTTTTCCAAAAAAGGGCACATTTTGCTTTTTCTTTCTTTATATATATTGTAATCTCTCATGTTGTAAGGCGAAGCCCTGCCAATTTTCACCTGGAATCAATAGAATACGCATTTTTACTTCTATTTTGGTTGGATATATCTCTGAGTGTGTCTGAGTGTTAACCTTGTGTTCATTCATTGTTCCATGATGCTTTCATAGGCTTGATACCAGCACACCTGGTATAGACAAAGTGCCATTCTTGCAGATAGCAAAAAGAGCTGTATCTGGAGTGCAGAGATAGGAGAGGGTTATCAGACAGTGTGCCTTCCTACAACACCTGTCGTAAGTTCATCTTCTGTGTGTCTTCATTAAGCCTTTCTATTAAGTTCTCTGCAGCCTGGTCCTTTTACCAGATAAAGTGTATGTATGTGTTCTTATGTTTCAAAGTGTGAGTATGAGTAGATCAAACTTGTTTGGTGCATCTCCCTCTTAGTTTAGGTTCTGTTTCAGTACCTTTCTCTCTTTTCAACCCCCCCATTATATATATATTAGAAAATGTACTGGAATAAATCAGAGATGCATCAAAGGGAGCTAGCCCTTATCTAGAGACTCTCCCCTCAGTTTTGCTAGACCCACAGGCAAGAGAGGGGTTTCCATTGTGCCGCATGGAAGACAGGAGCTTAGCCTCCTGTCAAGGGTGCAATCCACAGCGTCAACAAGAAAATGATGGAGATGAAAGGAAAAGTGAGAGTCGTGAGGGAGTTCTAAAGGCAGAGAGAAGACATAAGGGATAATGAATGAGAAGGATGGAAAAGCCAATGAGGAGTTGACAGACCAAGGAGATGTTGAAAATTTGAATGCAAGATTAGTTGAATGCAGGTGTCAGAACCAGGTATAGTAGATTATGCAAGATTCCCTCTGCATCAAATATTTATGCATACTAGGATCCGAGAGAAAGTAGTGAGTAAATTTTGAGGTAGAAGCATCCACCACCAATAGCTCATCTAAGGTTTTACCAATGATCGAAAGATAGGATTCAAACCAGAACTGAAGGGGAAGGTGTGGCACTCGAACCCAAAGGGACCATTGTTGAGGTATTTTGTAAGAGGGTTGAAAGATGAGAAACAAGGCTTCATATAGAGATGGTGTTGATTCCAAATCTAGATTTATTCTTGGAAAACCTTTTTCCAGTATTCAAGGTGATAAAAAACCACAATGAGAAAACCCTTAGTAGATGAGTAAATCTCCAAATTGTCTTCCATTAATGCCTGCCACAAATATGAGATCCATTTGTGGAGAGTAGGGAGGCTTGGCTAGAAGTGGTTGAATCTATAGATTACTCCTCTGGCCGCAAACTAATATTGTTTTTTGAGCACCTCTTCAAGTGCCTCGTCCTCAAACGATACTAAAGGGATGGCCTTCGCTACACATCGAGGCTTCACCACCAGTTTCTTCATCCTCTCTAGCCTAGTTACTGCTTCAACGAAGGATTTGGATCCCTCAACCTATGCAATCCTTCTCGGGCCTGCCAAACTTGGGTAGAGGATACGGATCTTGCTACTGCTATCATGGTAAAGATGCAAAAGTCCTAACACCTTTGAATCCACTTGTCTCCTGTTATGGTCCTCTCCTCTCCAACTGTTGTC
This sequence comes from Torreya grandis, assembly GCA_037957365.1. Classification (NCBI taxonomy): domain Eukaryota; kingdom Viridiplantae; phylum Streptophyta; class Pinopsida; order Cupressales; family Taxaceae; genus Torreya; species Torreya grandis. Next base: position 893,106 of record JARHVA010000091.1, on the reverse strand, counting down.
GTCCGCCTTCCTCACTGCATGCTCTTGGGAAGATCCATCTTCCTTGGCTATCACCTTATTCTTATGGATTGATCCTTCAGTAATGTTGTCGCCGCATCTTGTTCTGCGAGTAGGTATGAAATCCTAGTTGCAGAAGACTTAAGAATTTTATCATTCATAAATTTATTATATCTTTAGTTGATTTTCTTTCTGTCTTATCTTCACTTTAAACATTTAAATTTTATTTTATTTTATTTTTGATTGGAACTTTTCGTAATCTTCTTATTTGACTGTCCCCCATTTTTCAACTTGATCCTTCACCCCTTTCTTGGATTGGCAATATCTATTTGTGGAACGTGATTTTCTTTTTCTTCCCTGAGCATTGGCTTCATTCTTATCTTCCTTGAAGATGGATCTAGGAGTGAGGTCTGAAACGTCAGATAAAAATATTTTTATGCAGTTGACTTCCAAAAAAGTATACCAATAAGAATGCCTTTCAACTTGCGTGTGATGTTAAGGATATGGTCAATGTTGTAGACCAATCACCTAATAGGCTTATATTATCTCAACAAAGGGAACATAGGAAATATACAAAATTCAGATAAAGTCACAAAATGTATTGAAGAGAATTCTTGAATGTAATGTGATTACTTTGGCATCACATTAGAGAATTAGCTCGTTCAAAACCATTACATAAGTACTATGGTGCAAACATGAGAAAGAAGGATTACCAATCGATTTTGTTTTAGTGTACCCATAAGAATGCCATAACAACATGAAAATGGATGACGCCCAAAAATTCTTAGAGGTTCCCCTACACGCCTAGATGCTCATTTGTTATGCCCTTGAGAAACAATGCACCAAACTCTTTGGGTAGTTTCATGAATTCATGATGTAGCTTCAGCCACAAGCCAATCCTTCCATGTGCCCTATGCATCTATCATTTCACAAACAGATCCCCTTCAAAGTGTAAGTTAGTCTTGACATCACGTTGTTCCAAGGCAAAATCAATGGCACAACAATGGATGGTTGGATCCAACAACTTGAGGTATACTTCTTGGTCAATCGTTTCATTGATGTGGACAAGGTCACCTTCATAGTGTTCAAGATGTCCATTTCAATGTCCCACTGGGTGTCCATTGGTGGGAGACCTTCATCGTGTAGTGTGAACAAGACTATGAGCCTTGTGAGAATTAGAAGCGTTTTTTCAATGCCTTGAAGGATGAATATTACCCCCTCAAGCACTATGAGGATGAATACAGCAAGTTCCAATAGTTGTGCTAGCACAAGGAGCAGTAAGTTGAAGAGTTTACCAATGAGTTTCATGACTACAATGCACTTTTACGTGATAACTTATAGAGCAACATAAGGTGCTGAAGTACATCAGTGGATTCTTACCTTATGTTTGCCCAAAGATAAGAGTTCTTGACTTTCGAAACATTGGGGCAAGCAATATACCACAACGTTGTCAAGATTGAACCAAGGCAAGATGAAAGAAAATATTTCTTTTTCATCTAACATTCTGTGCAAGAGCCAAACCTTACAAAATGCACCATCAAACCCTATTGCACATAAGCAAAACATTTCATGCATGGATTTCAGTCTAAGAAGGCCGCACAACTCCAGAAGACTTCAACATCTTTTGCATCAGACAAAGGCATGAATAACAGTGCCATTGACATTTCAGAAGCTCAAACAACGATTTTGAATGTTGTGCTTGACAATCTTTGATCCAAATGCCACTTGTTTAAGTACTAGTGCCATTGGTATAAACACTTTTTGGGAATGAAATCCACACCGAGTTCTAGGTGAAGGGTCAACATCTCCATGTCATCATTGATTGTGGAAGACAAAATAACATCATTGACAATGGGAGCTAGAAGAACATCATTGCACAAGGTACAACCCAACGCCTAGGCCTTATCATTGAAGCATATCCTAAACCATACACTTTGGGTTGGCTTTAGAAAGGGAAAGATATAGAGGTCTGGTGACAATGCACTTTCAATTACAAAGCCAAGTCCAAAGAGGACAAAAGTCATGTGACGTTGCACCACATGAGGTTTGTGACATTTATCTTGGAAGGTTGTTTGTGCATGATCATGATGCTACATATGAAGCCAAGACATAAAAGTGGGTTGTACGTGTCAAATATCAGTTCTTCAACCTCTTGGAGTTACCTCCAATGCCTAAAATCAATTTGGTTTCTGCCAAACAATGTTGTTAGCTCATTTCACACACATAGAAGTTAGTGTTTCTCATGGTTCACCCATAAACACATGTACAAGAGGTCAAACATGCATTGGCAACGTGCCAAGTTTCATAAATATTGCCACATTAGTAACAACTCGCTAAGACCCACAATAATAAGGAGCACCTTTGAAGAGTGTAAAGGCTCTGCCAACACATTGCATGGTAAACCATCACATCAAATTAGTTCTTGAATCCCATCTTCCAAACATCCATATACCCCTTACATCCATTTGGGAGAATGATGAAGACCAATGCCAAATAGAGGAGATTCTTGATCAAGGCAAGATCAGGGCAAGCTCTTCTACTTGTGTGAGCCCAATATTCCTTGCATGAAAGAAATATGGTGGATGGTGCTCATGCATTGACTACTACGAACTCAACATGATAATGGTGAAGAATCAACACCCAATATGATGCATTGATGACCTCTTAGACCTGCTCCAATCTGCACAATACTACACCAAGTTCGACTTGGAGTTAGGTTATCATAAGGTGCTAGTCCATCATGAGGATATCTAGAAGACAACATTCAAAATGCCATAAGGATTGCACAAACTGTTGGAAATGCCTTTTGGCTTGACCAATATGCCAACAATGTTCATGCACTTGATGAATGATTATCTCAAGGCCTTCCGCAACCCCATCATTATTATCTACTTGGATGACATCCTTATTTTCAGCAAGACTTAGGAGGATCATGTGGAGCATTTGTCACATGGCTTAAACACCTTGCACAAACAAAAGTTGCAAGCCAACATAAAAAAGTGTACATTTAATGCCGCACAGATTTAGTACCAAGGCTACATCATTGATGATGCAGGTATCCATGTATATCTAGATAAGATCAAGGCAATCCAAGATTGCCAAGCCTATGCAATCTTATTGAATTGAGGAGATTTCTTGGACTTGTTAACTTCTATGGTAAGTTTTTCTTGGTTTCTTGCACATAACATGGTCTCACAGTCAGATCATGTGTGCAAAAGCAACACTCCCTTGGACAGCTATACAACATTGTGATTTTGAGGAGCTCAAATAGCGTCACTGTGCAACACTTGTTCTAGAAATGCCTTAACATTGTTCAGTCCTTCAAGATTCATACTGATGCATTTGAATATGCACCTAATGTAGTACCCTCATAGCATAGACATTTGGTCGCCCATCACTCAGTTATTCAGCGACATAGTTCAGCAATACTTCACCTATGAGTGTGCAAGCAGTAAAGCAATGGTACCACTACATCGTGGGTAAGGAGACAATCATTCATTTTGATCATAAGCCACTTGTTTGTTGGCATACACAAAGCAAGCCAGAGAATGTGTGCGACATGATGTGGATGACTTGTAGTAGTGCCATCTAGTGATTAAAAGCAAAAGAAGGGAAAGGTTAATGTCCTCAGATTGCCTTTGTCAACCAATGATGCAAGCATTGATCACAGTGTTAGACATTTGTGGTTAATAGTTTGATTATTGGGTAACTGTCTACTTGGTACACAAAGACTTTGCAAAATCCTATATTGCCTTTTTGCAAGTTGATGAAGTTCAAGTTATATATGTTTGACAAGTTTGTCTACAAGCTTGGATATCTCTGTGTTGTCAATGGCGTTGCTTGCCAAAGACTCATTTGGGAGGCACACTACACCAAGCCAACATGCCAATACAATGTTACCAAGACACTTTGAACACTTCTTCTAGCCACACATGCACACAAATGTTGAGCTCCACATCAAGTCTTTCTTTCTTTGTTGCATCACTAAGCCCACGAACAAGAAGCTTGGAGTTTTCACACCTTTTCCAATTCCATCTAGGTGTTGAACACAACTATCTACTGAGAGGGCGGGGTGAATCAGTAGATCAGCTAACACTAGTTTATTAAATCTTTTAGAGAAGATATAAATGCATATGCATATTAAAGAAAAGATGCAGAGATCATTCACACACACAAAAACACATTACACTAGATTTATATGTGGAAAACCCAAAGGGAATAACCACGGTGAGAATAGCTGCTAGAATCTACTGTTCTAATCCAGCCTCACAGTTAAACGCCTCACTGGCAAAACCACACTGATTACATTCAAGAGCACCCACTCTAAGGAAGTACCCACTCCCTATTTGAGCACCAACTTACTCTGTCTGATGGCACCAACCGATCAGAATTATGAAGCTACAACTTCACAATACAAAAGAATCAAACTCTATTTCTTTGTTACAAGTCTTGTCAGTAACTGCTCATTCTATGCACCTTATCTCTAAGTGCCTCTCTTCAACTCTACCTCTATCTTACTTTATGTCTGTATGTATATTTATTTGACACACTTTGTCTTGGTCTCTACACTCTCCTCATCTTCTCTATGTTGTCTTGGTTTGTGTCTACATCTTTTGTTTGACACCCTTCGTATTCCTCTGATGCTTCCTTTGGCAATCGTAATAGCAATTGCAAATAGTGGCAGCCACTCCCTTATATTTTTCATGAAGATGATATATATGACAGAGCTTTTTCTTTAGGGTTAGCCACCATATAATGTTCACACTCAGACTATTTGGTTCAAGTTCTGGATTATTATATAATGTGACTTGACATGTACGCTTTCTGCGTCCTTGTTTCAAGGGAGCCCACTGCTCTTTCTTATTAACTATGGCAACCATTTTTGCCAAATCTTAAATGCACATATCTTGTACTCATAGACTGATCGGTTGAATCGATCAATCTTGGTTTCTGTGTCAATGCATCAAGCTAATCGTTTATTTGGTTGTCTTTAAACAAAGATCGTTGATCTTGTCTTTGGTGCCATTCACAGTCTATCTTGCAACGTCAATCTTTTGTATGCATTAATTCAACTTTTGAAACGAATTCGTCGATCTCTTTATCCAAGGTCCCACAAGTCGTTGGATCTCCAAAATAGCATGCATTTTATCTTGCTCTTTCATTAACCGTCGAGTTCCTTTTTGCATCTCGCTATCTCCTATATAATTGGGTCTCTTTCACTCCTTTCGATTATCTCAGATATGCTCGATCTTTAGATCTATATTGTGCCGTTAACTATAGGTCACTTTGCTTCACCGACTCCACTTCGCTTCTTTGGATCTTTCTTATCAAGCTTTCGCGTGTCATCCGATTTCAGAAGATACATGATTTTTATCACGTATTGATCGTTATCCTTCAATATGTTGACTTCATCTCGTTTTCTTCGGCATCTTTGTATTGCTTTCGCTCCTTTGATCTCTTCAGACTTGCTCGACCTTTATCTTGCCTTGATCCTTTGGCACTTGTGAAAGTGCCCTACACTTCTTTCGAATTATCCTTCGGAGACTTTGTAATGGACCTTCAAGGCTTCTCGAGGTGCCCTTCGAAACCTTTTGTTGTGGGCTTTTTGTTGAAAGGGCTTCGGGACAATTTCCCCGACAAAATGCCAAGTGCTCTTTTTCCTTTGAATTTTTCTTTCGGCATTTCAAAATGCCCTTTGGAATTTTTTCAAGATACCCTTCGGCACCTTTATTTCGGACCTTTTACTTTTGGACAATTTTCCCGACAAGATGTCAAGTGCCCTTCGGGAACTTGTAATTTGCCCTTCAATTCTTCGCTCATATCTTTCAGAACTTTTGATTGGGACACATACCCTTCGGAGCATATCCTTTGGAACAATTGTTGCGGGCTTTGTGTCAAGGGGACTTAGAAATCCCGAAAGAAATCATCAGGACTTATTTCCTTAGGAAACATTGTTGCAAACATTTTGTCCGACAAGGTCCTGACCATTTTCCCAAAAGGATTCCCAAGCTTGTAAAATCGATTGAGGAAACCAAACATTTTCCCGAAGCACTGTCTTTGATGTCTTCGGGCCCGTCACCCCTTGGAATTTCTTCGGCCCTTTTTGTTTGATCCTTCCCAAAGGGGAAAAGTCCCTTTGGCTTTGGAGAATTGTCCTTCATTTTTGGCCGAGAGTCCCCCGCAAGGGCACCTACCCTTCGGGGTCCTTCGGGCTCCTTTTGATAGTCACATCCTTCAGACATTTTGTCCGAAGGATTTCTTCTTTTGTTTTTTGCTTATTTCCTCGGGTCTTTTCTCTTCGGTCGGGCTTTTGTCTCGGCCATTTTTTCCGCGGACAAAATGTCCACAAGAATTGTCCTACTCGCTTCCTTTCCTTCGAAGCTTTTTCTTGGGTTTTTTCCCGCGGCTTCTCCTGAATTTCTTCAGACTTTTTGTCTAAAGGAATTCCTTCGGACAAAAGTCCGAAAGAAATCATTCTTGCCTTTGCCTTAGTCTTAAGTCCTTTTTACTTGTTTTCCTTCGGACTTTTTTGTTCGTAGCCTTGCCGAATTTCTTCGGATTTTTTGTCCGAAGGAATTCCTTCAGACAAAAGTCCAAAAGAAATCTTTTCCTTGCCTTAAACAAACTTTCGAAGAAAACTTACTTTTTCAGCCTTGTTCACTTTTTTGGTCTTTTCAAGTGTTCCCTGCCTTCCGCAAGGGCATTTGTCTTTCAGGAGACTCTCTTGAAACTTCCCATTGAACCGTTCCTTTGAACCAAATGCTGAACCAGCTCATTGAACCGACTATTGAACCAAGGCATTGAACCGAATGTTCGAAACGACTGCTTTAACCAAACCAATTGAACCAAGGCTTTGAACCGAATGCTGAATCAAGCTGTTGAACCAAGGCTTGAACCAAATGAACTGAACCAACTCATTGAACCAATAATGGTTCAAAGTTTAAGTTCAAAGCTCTTTGAAAACTCAAGCCATTGGGCACCGATGTCGAACCAGTGAACTGGTTCCTCCTTTTGCCAAAAGACTTGTGCACAAAATCAAAAAAGTGAACTGGCTCAGAACAACAAGGCAAAAGGAGACCGATTTTGGTCTGCTGGACCAAAATGGTCAACATTGCCCTAACCCTAAAAACATTTAAAATAATTTTAGATAAATATTACTTTTTAGCCCATTTTCTAATAATAATACATAAGTGTCCCTTTTCCATGTTATAAAAATAAAGTAACTCTATTATGACTTTAAAATATTATTTGTAAATTATTTCCCTAACTTTATCCTTTAGTCTATGGGAAATAATAAATAGGCTATGAGTTTTATAATTGATTTAATTTTGAAAAAGAGACATGAGAGTCTGCCTTTCCCAGAATTGCTTGCCCTGAAGCAATTGCAAGCTCAACTGCTTTGTCACTTCCCAAATGACCATCTTTGTAATCCCTGGATCCCAATTCATCCTTGGGAACTTGCAATTCCAAATGTCTCCTTTTGAGATTGCGCCCTCATCATAGTTACCATGTTCAAAAAGTTTGGGTTGTTTGGAAGGGGGAAAAGGTTTAGAAGTTTGGGATTTTGTGAAAAGTTCGGTTCGGTGAGTTCAGTGAAGTTTCGAAAATATAAAAATATTTAAATATAAAAATTATAATTTTTTAAATTAAAACACAAGTTATATATATATATATATATATATATTAATATATAATATTAATATTTAATAGAATCATTAATATATTATATTATATTAATATTTTATAAACCGTATGTATTATTATTTTATATATTATAAAATATGATTATATGTATTAATTTAACTATCACCTGTATCTAACTTGTTAACTTCCGATTCTTTTTGAGATATTTGCGGATATTAATACAAAACACAGATTAGCTGAAAATGATCTATGAGATGACAAAAATCATAGACATTTATTTCATAATTTTTCACTAACTAGAACACAAAAATTCCACCTTGAATTCCCAAAATGGGGCACCTAGGATGAAAATGGCCAAAAACTGAACTTAAAACCCTAGCAATAGACGCGCTGAAACGTGTGGCAGATCCACACTTAAAACCCCTTCAAATTTGATCTTTCCTTAAAACCCTATCTGAAATTGGTGCCCTAGCACTGATATTTCTTAACGCTGCCCTATATCTCTGAGTAAAGCCCAATTGTGACCTCCAGATGAAGCCAAATGAAGTAATTGAGGGTTTTCGTCCTCAGTGAGTAACCGAGAGGGTTTTCGGTCTCAATTGCTGAAAATCAAGAGTGTAGCTCCAAATCTCCAAAGTAGAAATTATATAATAATCCCTCCCAAAAATGAAACCCTCAACTTATTTTATATCCTTTTCTTTCATCCCTCAAGTGGGGTGATCCATATGGGATTAAAATGAAAGTAACTTAACCCTTTTTAATTTGCTTTCCCCCTCACAAAGTGGGACGACCCCGCTTTAATTTATTATTTCTAGTTTTAAGTTGGCCTTTGATCTTTTCAACCAATAATTAGAAAATTGATTTTTACCAAAACAGTACAACGCTGTAAATAGCAATTTACAATTATAACATTAAAGTACTTCCCTTGCTTTATCCCTTTAAGCCCACGGGAAGTAAGAATGAGCCCAAGGTCTTCAAATTGAACTAGCTTTGAGAAGGGGACATATCAAGTGTTTTCTTGGTTGAACTTTTGTCTTTGGGTTTATCCCCAAAACAACATTTTTCATAGACTGCAGGGGACACATGCTTGGAATATGTTTAAAATAGTTCCAAATTTGGGAATCCACCTCTTTTTCATACGTAGATCAAAGTTACATGATAAAAAAATGGTTTAGGAACACAATTTTCTTACATCATTTTCTATTTACTCATATTTAATGTGAAAAGGCTGAAATTACAAATAGTGGGGATAGTGGAGATGGAAATGTTTAATGCAAAAAGTTTTTTTCTAACGAGAAAAATAGCACAATGAGAAAAAAAAGGAGTCAATTATTCAAATGTCAATTCCTTTTTCATTTTTTTTATTTGTTGTATTGATTTTGGGCTGGGTTTTGTGTTCTCTTATGATTGCTTAAATATGTTTTTGCGTTCTTGAGAAATACTTGACATCGTTGGAATTCTGCAATGATTAATTGATTGTTTATAATATGTAGTATTGGAGTCATTTATTCAATGGCCAGTTTTTCATTAGTAGTCATTTCTTCTATCAATGACATCAAATGAGTTGGCTATATCTTCTTTGAGAATTCTTAAGCTTTATCTGGGTGCTGTGTGTCTCTTTGAAGTAAGAAAGCTATACTGCGATGCTTTCCCCTCTATCCCTCATATATTTTAAACCTTTTCAATGGTTTGATAAGACCATATATTGCTTGGAATTTATCATGCATCTCTTGTTCTACTTTACAACTGAACAGATGCATTCTATTGTTCTTAATTCACATTTAGTTTCTAACGACTGTTTTCTTCCCAAGAAATAAATGTGGGATGACAATCTTGTTACTATTATGATACTTTTATATTCAGAGATGAAATTTCCATGCGTTTGTCAAACATGTGCATGTGCATACTAGGCTGATTATATAGAAGCCTTGAAGACCAATCCTGTTTTGCCAAAGATGGTGGTAAGTGAGATTGATTATTTTAACTATTTTTTTTTTGCCAGAAAATAAACGGGGGTTGACAGTTTGGTAACCATTATGATACTTTTGTTGTTAGAGGTGGAATTTCTATGCGTTTTTCAAATATGCCGCTGTGCATATTGAGATGCTTATAAAGAGGCCTTAAAGACCAATCCTGTTTTTGCAAAGATGGTGGTAAGTGGGGTTGTTTATTCATTGGGAGATTGGATTGCACAAGTGGATGTTGAACAATTTTGTCTGCATATACGATGAAACATTGAAAAGCATACTATAACCATTGCCTTCCTCATTAAACATTGATTGCACTCTAGGGTCTAGGCATTGACTAATGATTAAAACATTGGTTTACAATAATACAAAGAAAAACAAAATTTGTAGTGGCTTTTATTTTCATTAATAATTATTACAATCATATTTGTAAGGCAACTATTAATTCTTTGGTTCTTACAAGTTCTATTTTCATTAATAATTATTACCATCATATTTTTAAGGAAACAATTATTAATTCTTTGGTTCTTACAAGTTCTATTTTCATTAATAATTATTACCATCATATTGTAAGGCAACACTTATTAATTATTTGGTTCTTACAAGTTCATACATTTTTTTTAGATAAACACTAGGATTGGAGGGTCCCTTGCTCGTTATATTAAAACAAAAAGTTTTACATAAAAACTCGTCCATCAGATATACAAACATCAATCGATGACCAACAGGGAACACAACCACCAAGAAGGCTACAAAATTAGTGAAAAACACCAAGAAAACCAACAAAACTTAGAAAACAAACACCCTTTACAAAATTCCAGTCGATAGCGCACCACACCGCCAATTACGAAGACATCCTCTTCTTCCACCTTAACCTCCGAAACCTCATCTATTCCTGCAAGCGCCAAAGACCCACGAAGCCTGCCTTTCAGCACCCTACCGACTATGATGCTCTATTACACACAAGACGACCACACATTACCTCATTTACAGCTTGGCGAGGGACACGAATGAGCCATGGAGGAACCACGCGTCGGGGGTTATCAATTAATTCACACAAGAATGACACTGCTTCCTTTCTTTCCTAGCACTGTTGAGCTTCCTTCCACATTTCCATACCTACAATGGAGCACTATTTTTTGCCCAAGGAAGAAAAGAGATGATTTATCCTCCAGCCAGCGGAGGATTGCATAACTGATTCTCCAGTTTCTTAACAAACCCCATCAGAGAGACATACCTAATTTTCGGATATCTAAAACCAGAAATAGGAAGAAACCCAAATTCGTTGTTACCTAAAAAAGGATGCTCGTCAAACGGTCCTTCATTAGAATTTGAAAGGTGTTCAATGAAAACCTTTATATGCATAGGTGCCACAAAGAATTCCAAAATGCTTGCGACCAAAATCTTGTCTTGCTCCATGACCAAGATATTTGAGACAAACAGGGTTGCTACTTCGGAATTAACCCTGCTAATCACACCTACCACCAAAAATTTTTCACCCAAAGTGAAAATGAATGCCTACATGATTTCTTCAATGGGGGCCCAGAATATTTTCTTTAGATGAGTTCGGGATGCTCCTCCAAAAATGCCATTTCCTTGACAGAGCTTCCCCCTTGTACTATAGGTAACCCGAGGGTGGAAGCTAAATTTGGATCCATACCAGCGTTCAAAAAAATTAGACGCTAAACCCAAACGCAACAATAAAATTCAAAGTAGGGCATTTGAAATAGGGCAGGAGAAGTCTCTGGATCTTATGGCATGATCAATGCCCATCATACCTCCTTGAGATTACTTCGCCGCCACCTCCATTTCACATGCATGAGAGCCAACTAAATGGAGCTTATAAAGACCTTCATTTGAGAGCCAAGAATTATATTTGAAAGGCCTTCAAATTCTTCCCAAGCCCCTCTTTGATTATCGACTATAAAAGAAGTGTTTTGGTCCACCCCACAATTAGCTAGAAAGTTCGCTTCAACATTTGCTTCCTGGAAACAATGTGGTCCTTCCCAAGCATCGAACCCCTGAAGACTTTCCCAAGCTTTAAAGAGGATGTTTTTGAGGTTCCAAGAAGACACTAAAGACTTCTTGAGAGCCAAAACTATGATTTGTGAATCACTCTCCACTTGTTTCCCAATGCCACATTGAGATGCCAGTTCCAAGCCCAGTGCCAAGGCTTGAGCTTTGGCTTCATTGTTAGTACCATCTTGCAGCTTCTTTGAAACAACCCGATTAAGCAGCCACTGCAGTCCCTGATGATGCAGCCTGCCTCGGAAGAGCCAAGGTTACCTCTAGAGGCACAATCAAAATTCAATTTAAACTAGCCTAGGGGTGGAGGGCACCAATCCACCATCTTCTTATGATTTTATTTGACTGTTACTACAATAGACCCATTAACAGGAAGAGCAACGATTAACTGCCATGTGGCACAAATCTTCATATCCCAAGAAGAAAGAATGCCATTTCTACGTTTACGAAGAGCCGAGACAAGCTCAAAAATGGCCCTTTAAATTTCACCTAAAAGAGCTGGGAGTTATTTTTATTTTCCTTCAAAAATTCTTAGATTACGTTCTTTCCAAATAAACCAAATCAGGATCGTTGGGATGACCCTCCACATGCCATATAGAGCATTTTTGACATCCCCAATCGGCCAGGAAGCAAAGGTGTTATACAAAGATGATGGCCAGGCCCAGGACCAATCTAACATACTGCAAAGCCAAGTCCAACATGAAACAACAAAGGAAAATTCAAATAAAAGGTGTCCTACCATTTCTTCAGCTGATTGGCATAGGACACACCTAGAAGGACCAATGAACCCAACTTTACAAAGTTGATCCTGCGTGAGAATACGATTTTGCACAGCCAACCAAGCAAAATCTCCCTCTTTTTAAAGGCCCTCTTGACTCCAACAGAGACATTTAGCTCAACTCATGACAAAATTAGAGGCCTTTGCCATTAAATAACCAAGCTTAAGAGTACAATAGCCAGTTTTGGCCCCAATCCACTGCAACGAATCCTCTTTATTATTGATGAAGACCTTACGCTGCAGCAAACACTCGCTAAGATGCTCCGTCTAGACAATTGAAATCCCAAGAGAGGCAAAACTTTTCCAAGTCCAAGTGGAAAAACCAAATTTCATAGATTCTTCCATATAGTTGATCACGCTAGCTCCCCACGCCTCGATGAGAATAAATCGAGCCTCTGCCAAATATAGATTTTTTACCAACAGTTTGTGTCCATTCCAAGAGTCATCCCAAAACTTAGCTCGACGACAAATATTGATAGTCCAAGAAACATGCTCCAAAATCAAAGGTCTGCATTTGAGAAGAAAATTCCACATATGGGAGTCTTTAAGAGGATTCACTATGGACACCACACTCCACGGATTGTCTGATTCCAAATATTTGCTTCTCAACAATATACTCCACAAATAAAGAGGTTTGGATAGCATGCTCCAAACCAATTTAGCACCAAGATCTCGGTTTAGAAAATAGAGGCTCTTGACCCGGCTCCTATCTTTTTCACTTGGCACACCTTTTCCCATTTGAGTAGAGGAATCTTCTTTTTCTCCTGAGAGCCTTGCCAAAGAAAGTCTTTCATGATTTTGTTCAAAGATTTGATAACCTGACTTGGCATTTGAAGCACCAACATACAATAAATTGGCATAGCACTCTTGACCGATTTGATCAGAGTTAAATGACCTACTAAAGTAAGCCATTTACCTTGCCAAGATGCCAAACGAGCTTTTATAGAGGAAATCAAACTTTCCCAATGAATACTCCTGCAAGCTCTAGAAAAAAGGGGAACACCAAGATATTTAGAGGGAAGTTTCCCTACCTTGAAGTCCAAAATCATAGAAATAGTCTATTGAATTTGCTCGGAACATTTGATGAAGTATATTTCAGATTTTCTCGAATTCACCAATTGACCAGAAGCTGCCTCATAACTTGAGAGAACATCCTTAAAAACTTGTGCCTCACCAACCTTTGCTTGACCAAAGAGCAACGTATCATCAACAAATTGCTGGTGAGTTAAACTCTACAATCCTTCAGCCACTTTAATTCCCAACAAGAAGGAATCAGCCTTCACCTGTTTAATGGCCCTCCCGAGAACTTCCGCCAGCAAAATAAAAAGAAAATGAGATAATGGATCCCCTTGGCAAATACTCTTGGAATTTTCAAAGAAATCTTCAGGGCTGCCATTAAGGATAGAAAACCTCGCTCCAAAGATGCAACTAAAAACCCACTCACACCAACTACTACCGAAATTAACCCCATCAAGAACTTTGATTAAAAAATGCTAGTTTCCCCGATCATAAGCCTTACTGTTTTCTTATTAGAAATGGAGGGTACTGTTATGAAAGTGGCCTTTGAACTGTAATTTCCCCTTTTTGGGGCTGCCAACTGAAAATATGGTTTTTCCACAAACCCCAGCAAATTTTTAATTTTCTATTTTTTATGCAAACCTTAGCTGCTATGTAAATTTAAAAATGCTGGAAAGAGGCCAAAATCGCCACAAAATAATTTTTATTTATTCTGAAAATTACTAAATATTATCATGAACATTAGGGCATAAAATCCGCCTCAAATTCGGCCACTTTAACGCCAAAATTGCAGGAAAAAATACAATGAATTAATTACTAATTTTTTGTCATCAGTTGGACATTAATATATTTATCTTAAAATTGGTGTTTTTCTCAATCTAAGAGTGCTGGAAAATATCCTAAAAAATTAGGGACAAATAATAAAATAATTATAGAAATTTCAATATATTCTTTAGGCCTGAAAATAACCCATCAAACCCTCAAAATAGTGCCCCAATTCACTTGCCCTGGATGGAAAAATTATTAAAAATGCCAGCTAACAAATAATCATTTGACCTTATGAATGACCCAATTAGGGCCTAAAACCAGCTTGCCCAACCCTAAGAAACATGCAATTTCCTCTGAAACCCTAGGGGCTGCCCTAGGTATATTCATTTCCCTCGAAATAATGGTTTTTATGCAAATCAATCCGATGAAGTTCAATGCAAACCCCTGAATGGATGATGCCCTAGTTAGTCCAAGGGTTTTCGTCTTTGTTCCAACATCTATTGAAGGATTCTTCGTCCTTACAATATATCAGCGAATCATTGCATTCTCAAGCTCCAAATCAATTATCCAAATATAACATCCCCTTCAAATGATACCCTCACTTGATTTTATAATCATTCCCCAAAAGGGGCATCCAACTTGGAGGGAAGCCTCTCTTTTTAAGATATTAAAAGGAGCAATCTTTATAACTCCCACTAAGTGCTTGGGTGTCCATGACCCTTAAAAGAACACAACTTAAGTGAACATTAGAAATAAAGTACCTTTTTGCTAATTGCTCTTAAAAAGGTCTCCAATGTTCCCTTTTCTTTCTTTTCCCTTAGAGATGGTCTTCTTTCTAAAGAAGCATTGACATGTCATATGGCCAAATGTATTATGCTCCTTAGTGAGTTTGACATTGAATGCAAAATATGAGATTGAAGTGCCACTTTACCTTCATCTAGATAGAGACATAGAAATTTAACATTTGTTTGCCCAATTGCCATTTTACTTTGGGACAAACAAATTCCATGTTCTATAATAGCATCATACAATTGTATCAAATGATTTACATGATCTTTTAAGCTATTAAAATTACCAATATGCCTTCAATATAGACGACACAAAATTCATGAAGATGTTGTAAGGCATTATACATCTTCCTTTGAAAATATCTAGGTGTTGTGCTGAGACCAAAGGGCATCACATTCCATTCATATAATCCTTGAGGCACTACAAATGATGTCTTATGCCTATCTTCTTTTTTTATCTTTCCTGGTAAAATCTTGATTTATATTTAAATTTTGAGAAGCTCCCTTTGTAAGATCTATAGAGAATGATATAGGATAATTGAATGGTTCAAATATATTGTTCAACGGCTTGTAATTGATGCATTTTCTCTTCTTGCCTCTCATCTATTCTGAATGCTTGTTAACAAAGATTGCAACACATGTAAATGAGCTCCTTCTAGGAGATATGAAACCTCCTTTAAGAATTTTTTTTAATTGCTCATCAAGTTCCTTGCATTCAATTGTACTAAATTGATAGGATTTTTATTTGGAATCTTGTTTAAACAATCTTTATTTTTATTTCACATTGTTCTATTCTAGTTTCCAGAATTGAAGAGGGTTAAGACTGCAACAATTCTTTTCAAACAAAAGTTTTACCTTTTGCAGTGCTTGTCTTCAATGACTCTATGGGTGAGGACTGTTGCTTGCTGAAAAGTATTTCTTCTTTCTATCTTCTCACCATTCAATTATAGATAATATATATTTTTTAATTTCTCGTGATGAACCATTATTGCCTATGGTTTTTTCATCCACCTTTGCAATCATACTCTCAACATGGGTTAGTATGGGAACCACTACTGGAATGGATTTATGATGCAAAACAATTTCTTTCTTTGTCTGAGTAAAAGGTTAATAGCTTTGTAGAAAAATGTTACCAATTAAAATGTCTGCTTCCTAATTATTATACTTAACCAAATCAATATTAAAATTTATTCCTTCAATATAGATAGGCGTATTGAGAGCATACGTACCAAATTACATATGATCTCTAATTATTGATGTCCCTATTATTTGCAGAGGATTTTCTTGTCAAAATATTCCAAGAATTACAAATGTCTTGGCAAAACTTCTTGGAGATCCGGTATCAAGGAAAGCATGTAAGTTGTAAGGCTGAAAACCTTCAAATTGAAAACACACAAAAATATGTACAACATTATTTACAAATAATACGCTTGCTACTTGCTCTGTGCCTGATTTATCTTCTTTTGTTACTATTGGCTTAGTCTCTGCACCAAGTAGAATATCTTTAAGTGTATCCATTCTGTCTCTTATATGAGTAAGCATCTTTTCTTGGTTCATAAGAATTTTACACATATTTAACTAGCAATTTCGTAGGCCTAGTCTCTAATAATAAGGACTCTAAATCCATTTGTTCTTGCTTCTTATTAATTCTAAGGTGCTTCGCATCTTTGCAATGTTGAGCAAATTTCGTAGCTTTCTTTTTTGTGCTTCCTGAGCTCACTGCATTGGCTGATTCTGATGAAGATGCAGGATCGTTTATTGTATAAACTTGATAGGTTAGTATCCATGGTCAACATATTGAGATTTGACAAATGATTTATACTTCTTATTTCTTTAATTTGTTATTATTTTCTTCCAACAAAGATACCTCTTGTTCATGTGATGCCAGAGCTTGCTTCATTTATTCTTTACTCCTGCAATTCCTATAAATGTCTTTGTTGGCCTTTGTGATTCCTGAGCTTGCTTCATTTATTCTTTACTCCTGCAATTCCTATAAGTTTTGTTTCAATCAACTGTAATTTTTGTTTTATCATTTGTATAATTGGATCTTTTTCTTTATCATTGTTTGATGAATCAGACTTCTTAGCTTTCAAGTTTTTTCTCTGAAGAGACAATCTCTGTTGGATTTGACCATGCAATACATTTCAGCAAGAACTTCAGCAAGCTCATAGTATTGGTCAATGTGATATTACAAAGCTTCTTCAATATATATAAATCCCACCACACTTGTGCTTTTTGGGATTCAAAAACAGCTTTATCATGTTGGCGTTGTGGATTGCACCCTTGAAAGAAGGCTCAACTTCTCTCTTCCATGTGGCACAATGGAGACTTCCCTCTTGTTGTGGGCTTGGCAAAACTAAGGGAAGAATCTCTAGATAAGGGCTAGCTCCCTTTGATGCATCTTTGAGGTCTTTGACTACTACTGTTAATAATGGGTGGGGTGAAAAGGGAGAAAGATATGACAAAACAAAACCTATCTAAAAATGGTGATGCACCAAAATGATCGATCCACTCAGCTTATAGCTACACTTTAGACCAAAGAGCGAACAAACACTCCATCTGAACAAAGACCAGATTGTATGGGCGCCTTAACAGGGGGCTTAATGAAGATATAAAGGAAAAGAACTTACCATAAGAGAATGGGTCATGTCAATTTTGACAATTTAGTCAAAATAAGTTCAAAAAAGTGTGTAAGACATATGCCCATAATCACCAAACCCACAGATACTACAAGTAGAGAATGCTAATTAGGCAAGCAAACAATGGTCAAGTTTCAAACAAAAGAATATGCAACAACAAAGCCTCTACAAATAGTTCATACTAATCTATGTGGACCTATCTAGACTAAAGGATCAAAAGGAGTTCATTACTTCATGTTATTTGTTGATGATTACTCAAGAATGACATGGGTAGCCTTCTTAAAGGACAAATCTCAAGCCTTTGAGAGATTTAAGATCTTAAAAGCCATGGTTGAAAATGAAATGGGAAGAAAATCAAATGTCTAAGATTTGACAAAGGTGGAGAATTCACTTCAAATAAATTCGTAGAATACTGTGAGAAACATGGGATTAAAAGGCACTACTTTGCTGCAAGAACTCCCTAGCAAAATGGAGTTGTTGAGAGAAAGAATAGGACTATCAAGGAGATGGCCAGAACAATGTTGAAGGAAGCTAAACTTTTTAATGGATATTGGAGAGAAGCAGTTAAAACAATAGTATACATTCTGAATAGAGTATAGCTAAAGGTGAAAATGAAAAAATACCATATGAACTGTGGTATGAAAAGCCGGCATCAATCAAATACTTCAGAGTGTTTGGAAGTCAGTGTTACATCAAAAGAACTGAGAGCAAACTAGGTAGCTTTGAGTCAAGATGTGATGAGGGAATCTTTCTTGGTTACTCCACTCAGAGTAAAGCCTATGTATGTTACAACAAAACGCTGCACAAAATAGTTGAAAGCATCAACGTCAAGGTAGAATAAGGATTCAAACAAGCTGAGCCTAATGAGGAGATCAAAATTGAAGAATTAGAATAAGCAGAAAATGAAGTAGAGGATAGTGAAGAGGAGGAAGAAAAGAGTGAAAGGGCACTTGCAAAGTTTGTTCAAAAAGAATATTCCAAGGAACAGATAATTGGCAACAAATATGAGGGTGTTCAGACTAGAAGAAAAGCTGTAATGAACAAGGAGCAAGTGAATTTTGCTCTATTTTCAGAAATTGAGCAGAAGACCTTTAATGAAGCCAACATGGATGAAAATTGGTTGAAAGCCATGGAGGAAGAACTGAATCAAATAGAAAAGAATAAAACTTAAGAATTAGTTCCTAGACCTTCAAACAAAAATGTAATAGGAACAAAATGGGTTTACAAGAACAAACTCAATGAAGATGGAGCTATTGTAAGGAACAAAGCAAGATTAATTTGCAAGGGATATGCACAAGTAAAAGGCATAGATTTTGAAGAGAAATTTGCTCCAGTGGCAAGACTGGAGGCGATAAAAATGTTCTTGGCATTCTCTGTCTACAAGAAGTTCAAGGTATATCAAATGGATGTGAAGTCAACACTCATGAATCGAAACTTAGAAGAGGAAGTCTACATTGAACAAGTAGAAGGATTTCAATTAGCAAAAGAAGATTATGTGTGCAGATTAAAGAAAGCTTTGTATGGTTTAAAACAGGTATGTAGAGCATGGTATTCATGATTGGATCAATACCTGCAATGACAAGGATTTAGAAAAGGGTGTGCAGACAACAATCTGTACTTTAAATCAGAAGGTAAGCATATGCTGATTATTGTTGTCTATGTAGATGATATTATCTTTGGAGGTGGCAATAGTAACATGTGCAAAAAATTTGCCACACAAATGCAAAATGAATTTGAAATGTCTATGTTGGGAGAACTCTCTTTCTTTCTTGGACTATATATTTCACAAACCAATGAAGGGATATTCATATCTCAAACCAAGTATGTGAATGAGATGCTCAAGAAATTTGGCATGGAGGATAGCAGACCAATTAGTACTTCTATGATAACTGGATGCAAGTTAAGCAAAGAAGATGAGTCTCCTGATGTGAACAATACATTGTATAGATCAATGATAGGTAACTTGTTGTACTTAACAGCATCAAGACCGAACATCATGCAGGCCGTGTGCATGGTTGCAAGATTTCAAGCAGCCCCCAAGGAATCACAGGTCAATGCTGTGAAAAGAATCTTCAGATACATCAAAAACACAATTGACTATGGTTTGTGGTACCTTGCAAGTGAAGATTTCACTTTGATTTCATATGCAAATGCTGACTGGGCAGGAAGTGTGGATGATAGGAGAAGCACTAGTGGTGGTGCATTCTTCCTTGGAAATAGACTTGCGTCATGGCTGAGCAAAAAACAAGAATCAGTTACACTTTCTACAACAGAATTAGAGTATATCGTAGCAGCAACATGTTGCACCCAAGTCTTATGGATGAAGCAAACTCTTAGAGACATCAAGGTAGAGTACAAAGAACCTATCTTTATCTTCTACGATAACTCAAGTGCCATAAACATATCCAAGAATCCATTGATGCACTCCAGAACCAAGCATATATCCATCAAATATCACTTTTTGAAAGAAAAAGTTGCAAATCAAGAGGTCAAAATTTAGTATGTTCCAACAAAGGACCAAATTTCAGACATAATTACCAAGCCTCTTCCCAAGGAGCAATTTGAGTATCTAATAGAGAAGTTGGGAGTAGTGGCTCCCGCACCACATCACTAACTATTAGTTATAGGGCATGAATCTAGGGGGAGTATTTAAGGAACATTATTAACTCATGGATTAAGAGAAAAGGTAGTTTGGTGAGAAAACTATAGTTCCTTTGCAATCTGATAACAAAGGTATGCTCGCTTTAGATTATTATCCCTGTCTATACATAGATATGTCGATTCTTGATTGGTCTTTTAGACCAATGCTATATACATGCTCATCTGAAGAATCATGGAGTCAAAAGAGCTACATCTGAAGAGCCTGTGTAGAAGCTTAGGCAAATACGCCATTGCCTAAAGGGGAGTCCTTCATAAAGTGTTCTAACCAGTGAAGTCCAAGAATCAAAATAGCCAGCCATAAAGAAGCAATCCATTCCATGATATGGCAAAGACTTTTTGTCATTAATGTCAAAGGGGGAGAAAACAGAATGGTGAAGGAAGGAAGAAAGGTAGCCATTCTGGGTATGTTTTGCCATCAATGACAAAGGGGGAGATTGTTGGCAATTTTGGCTGATGTCTGTAATATTGTCATTGATGTCAAAGGCACCTTGTGCTATCAGACATTAATGTCAAAAGTTGAATTGCACAGACTTACAGTGCAAATCAGATTTATGAAGAGCTTCTACTTATAAAATAAGTAAAGTAGTCTTGAAAACCCGAAAGGGTCTTGTAGGGCAAATCGGGATTCCCTCAAATTTATAAGTTAAGTTGTCTTGAGAACCCGAATGGGCCTAGCAGTTTTAATCGGGTTTATGCAACGACCTTACTTGTCTCATGTTTATAAGTCAAGTTGTCTCAAGAACCCGAAAGGGTCTAGAAGAGTTGATTGGTGTTTTGGAAGCAATTTACTTATTTCATGTTTATAATACAAGCAATGTGGAAAACCTGAATGGGTCAAGGAAGAGGTAATCAGGATTTTGAAGTAACTTTGCTTCTCTCATGTTTATGAGTTAAGCAATGTGAAAAACCAGAATGGGTTAGGTGAGTTGATTGGAGTTTTGCAACAACTTTACTTAGTTCATTTTAATAAGTTAATCAAAGTTGAAAACCCGAATGGGTCTGGAAGAGTTGATCGGGTTTCTAAGATGAATTTGCTTCTTCCAAGTCTATAAGTCATGTTGAATGAACTACCCAAAATGGTCTTGAAGAATTCTTCAGAAAAATTGTCAAAGACAATTCTTTCAAAAATATTGGCAAGGACAAATCTATCGAACAAAAAGCTTGCAAATTTTTTTTCGAAGGGTATGTGGACCCTTTTAAAAAATCCGAAGGGTAGTTTGCAAAAGGCTGAAGGGTATGTGGACCGTTCAAGAAAGCCGAAGGGCACTTCTCAAGAAGTCCGAAGTGCAAGTGGACTGTTACAAAAGTTCCGAAGGGCAAGTGGACCATTGTAGAAAGTTTGAAGGGATCTTTTCAAAAAGTACGAAGGGTATGAGGACCCTTGCAGAAAAGTCGAAGGGTAGTTTTTGAAAAGGCCGAAGGGTACGTGGACCCTTGCAAAAAATCCGAAGGGTACATTTGCAAAGCCCCAAAGGGTATGTGCCCTAAACAAAAGTGCTAAAATGAGACTCGGATAAAAAGTCCACAGAAATTGTCCCGAAGGGGACCCGGACAAAAAATTCGCAGAAATTGTCTCGAAGGGGACATGTTAAAGCTCGAGCAAGGTTGAAGAGATCGACAAAGGGGAAGTATCTCAAAGATGGCGAAAGAAGCGAGATGAAGTCAACATGTCGAAGGTTAATGATCTAGTCAACATAAAGAGCAAGCATCTTTGATGATCCAACGACACACGCAAGTCAGGATTAAAAAGATCCAACGGAGTGAGTGAATCCAAAGCTTTAAAGGTACTTGACGGTTAATGCACAGTGGCAAAGTTAAAGGTTGAGCATATTCGAATAAATCGAAAGGAGCGAAAGCGATCCAACTATAGAAGATATAGTAGAAAACATAAAAAGGGGCTCGATAGTTAGAGATGGCGTGAAGAAATAAATCAAAGGCATGCATTTAATATATTGTCAACGAACAATTGAAGGAACAGATAAACATTGTAAATGATTGCATAGAGCTTGAGATTGATCGATCCAATCGATCAAACATCGATTAAGGAGGTTGTGCATTTAAGAGATAAGTCCAGGTGCTGCCAAACATAGTAAAGAGACCAGAACATTACGGTGTGATGCATGAACCAAGACATGAAATGGAAATGACACAGTTATGACTAGAATCCCGCAGTTGACAAAGATAGAAACAAGAATAGACAATTGTTGTATGATGCAAGAAACAAGACACGGGAAAATGCAAATGTCAAATATACATTAAAGGAGAATCCAAAATTGAAACTGGTTTAGTGCAAATAGAATGTGAATTCATTGTTAAGCACAAAATATACTAAGAGGGGGGGTGAATCAGTGTATTATATATCTTATAAAACTTTTCCTTTGTCAAATTCCACTTAATCAAACATTCAAGATATGCAATAAAACTCAAACAATAAATATCACACAAGATAGAGAGAGACACCAGATATAACGTGAAAACCCAATGTGGGAAAAACCATGAAGAATCAATCTCAAATATATTCGTGAGAACAAACCTACAGGAGCACCATACCCCTTTGCCGAGTACCACTCCAGCTACAATTCGTGAGCACCAACCCACAGGAGCTTCAAACCCCTTTGCCGAGCACCAACCCAGCAACAATTTGAGAGCACTAACCCACAAGAGCACCAACCCCTTTGTCAAGCACCAACCCAGCAACAATTCGTGAGCACCAACCCCTTTGTGTATACCACACACCTATCTCTCAATATTGCTATCTCAACAAATGATAGATCAATACATCTCCTTCCTCTTTCTCACCTTTGTTCTTCTAAGCTAGATATAACAAATACAAATCATATTCATCTCTCACAATTGCTCTTCTAAGCTAGATATTACAATATATATCAAATCAATCTCTCACTACCATATTACAAATGGCTTCGCAAGTCTTTATTTATAGCTTTTCAAATGACCTTTGCCTTCCCCCTTTGTGACCCTTCATTCCTCATGAAAAATGGCGCCAATCTTGGATGACCCTTCATATTCAAGCCTTTGAAAAGTCATGTGGTGACCCTTCATGACCAAAAACGTCCTTTCCACTTTTGTCCTTATCTTTGGTGACTTTTCATATTCCTCAAAGTGTCCCTTCATGAGAAATTCGCCCTTAATCTTTTGTCTTCACTTGGTGACTCTTGGTATTCCCCAAGATGACCCTTTATGGGAAAATGCGTTCCATCTTTTGTCTTTACCCCGTGGCTCTTCGACTTCTCCATGGGCTCTTCTTTTGTCTCATATGCAACCAAAAATATATTCGTTAATATTAAATGAATATTAACTCATATTAGCCAAGATATATTTATTACAAACAACATTAAATGCAATGGGGCCTTTATCACCAATAATGCTAGACCTTTGACATCAATGACAATATTTTCAACAATCTCCTTTTTCATTGATGGCAACCTCAATCCTAAAATTGCCACATCCTGTCACCTGCATATACCGTCATCTAAAAACATACAGTAACTCCCTCTTACTATAGCAACCTGTACCTATTCCCTGTACCTATTTTCTGTACCTATACCTGTACCTGTACCTGTACCTATACCTGTTATTCTCCCCCTTTGACATCAATGGCAAATGGCCTACCTGGAGCTAACACTTAGCCCCCCTCACTTGATGTTGAACATCAATGGCAGGAAGTAATAGAAATTACTCTCAACTCCTCTCGCTGATCTTTGAATGTATCCTTTGATCGTGCCTTTGAGAAGATATCTGACAAAACATATACATTGTTCCCTGTCCTTTGAGCATCTGCAATCAACTCATTTGAATCTTTTCTTCTAATCTCACAAACTTTAGCATGAAACCTTAATGTCTATCTTTGATCACATAGTTGACTAACACTTAACATATTATGCTTAAGACTTTTTACATACAAAACATTCTTAGTCTTAGTTCTACCATAATCCAAAATCAAAGTACCTTTTTCAGCTATTTTGGCAGTGGTTTTATCTTCAAATCTCACTGTACCACCATTGATCTTCTTTAGAGATATGAATTTACTTTTATCTCCTGTCATATGCCTCGAACATCCGCTATCAATTAACCATCGCTGATCTTTACCTCTTACATGCAGAGCTGTCTGAACCATCATAGAATCTTCATGTTGTTTCTTCTACCATGAACATATCTGAACCTTCTCCTTGATGAATGGAGCTTTGACACTTTGATCCTTCTTCTTGATGAATGGAGCTTTGAACCTCTGATCCTTCTTGATTGACTCAAACACGCTTTTGCAATATCGAGCTGTGTCCGAAGTTGTTGCACTTGTAGCACACTATGGTTTCTTCATCAAAGCTTGATAGAGGAGCAAAAGAATTGTGGCTTCTGCTTGACTCTACTTGACTTTCCTTCTCGTTATTTCTAAAATTGTTAGCTCTTTTTCTACATTCTAATTTCTTGTGACCATATCCATTACAATAAAAATAATAGCCATAAAAATAAGACCTGTCTGTATATCTCTGACCTGATTACCTGTTGTAGCTTTGTTCTCTCTAGCGTTCTCTGTTTGAAATGTCCTCTGTATTTTTCTCTTCTCCCCTTTTTGTTTCCTCTTGTGTAAGAGCTTCATCATAGCTCTTTTTCTTTTCAAAACTGATCCCTGTCTTATCTGAATATGCTTTTTGACTTTTCAATATCTTATTCAGCATGTTAGTGCTATCTTCAAATTTTGAATTACTGATTGTTTTCTTAATATCTTCTTTTAAAGAGGTAATTTCAATAACATACCTTTCACAATCTTTTCTTGCTATTTCCAACTGTGCTGTGAGACCTTCATTCTTCTTGGCTTCTTCAAAGTGTGCTTGTAGATCTTCAATCATTTTCTTTGACTCTTGTTCATTTTTCTCGATCTGGCGCTTTAATCTTCGATTCTTCTTTTGAACAACTTCTAACTCTTCTAAGGCACAATTGAGTTCTCCTTCCATATCTACTTCAACTTCCTCCTCTTCTTCTTCTTGATTATCATGTATGGCCATGAATAGAATCTCTTCTTCTTCTGAAGCACTGACTCCACTATCTTCAACTGAGCTAGGATCCTTAGAATACAGGCTCTTCTTCTCGAATCCCTTTTTGGATTTGCCTTTGAAATTCTTCTTGTATGTAGGCTTTTCTTCTTCTTCATCATTAACCTTATCTAGGCATCTATTTGAAAAATGTCCAATCGTTTCACAATTAAAACATTTAAAAGGTAATTTTTCTTGATATTTATCTGTTCCTCTTTTCGGCCTGCGAATATGCTGATCAACGCGCAAGAGATAACTTGCTATATCTTCTTCTTCTTCCATCTTCAAACTTTCAAACTGCCTTCTAAAAGTCTGCAGCTTAGCTTGCTGAACCATTCCATCACCTTTGTAAATATTCTCAAGTTTTACCCAAGTTTCATGAGCAGATTTACATTGCATAACTTTAACAAATTCAGATTCACATAAACCACATAAAATAGCATTTAAAGCTTTAACATTACATTCACTTGCCTTCTTTTCTGCTGGAGTAATTGTAGATGTCTGTGGCTCTTCATATTCCTCCACCATTGATTTTCATATGTCAAATCCAAGGGCCATCAAATAAACTTTCATTCTCATGCTCCAAAAAGCATAATTCGTCTTATCAAACAAAGGTGCCTTATTTGTAGAAAATCCTTCTTGTGACCCAGTTATCGTGCTTTCTCGATCTACCTTCAAGCTGCAAAACTTTTCAAAAAGAAGTTTGCTCTGATACCAATTGTTAAGCATGGAATATACTAAGAGGGGGGGTGAATCAGTATATTATATATCTTATAAAACTTTTCCTTTATCAAATTCCACATAATCAAACATTCAAGATATGCAATAAAACTCAAACAATAAACATCACACAAAATAGAGAGAGACATCAGATATAACGTGGAAACCCAATGTGGAAAAAACCATGGAGAATCAATCTTAAATATATTCATGAGAACAAACCCACAGGATCACCATACCCCTTTGCCGAGTACCACCCCAACTACAATTCGTGAGCACCAACCCACATGAGCTTCAAACCCCTTTGCCGAGCACCAACCCAGCAACAATTCGTGAGCACCAACCCACAGGAGCACCAACCCCTTTGTGTATACCACACACCTATCTCTCAATGTTGCTATCTCAACAAATGATAGATCAATACATCTCCTTCCTCTCTCTCACCTTTGCTCTTCTAAGCTAGATATAACAAATACAAATCATATTCATCTCTCACAATTGCTCTTCTAAGCTAGATATTACAATATCAAATCAACCTCTTACTACCATATTACAAATGGCTTCTCAAGCCTTTATTTATAGCTTGCTAAATGACCTTTGGCCTTCCCCCTTTGTGACCCTTCATTTCTCATGGAAAATGGCGCCAATCTTGGATAACCCTTCATATTCAAGCCTTTGAAAAGTCATGTGGTGACCCTTCATGACCAAAAACATCCTTCCCACTTTTGTCTTTATTTTTGGTGACTTTTTGTATTCCTCAAAGTGTCCCTTCATGAGAAATTCGCCTTTACTCTTTTGTCTTCACTTGGTGACTCTTGGTATTTCCCAAGATGACTCTTTATGGGAAAATGCGTCCCATCTTTCTTTTGTCTTTACTTTGTGGCTCTTCGACTTCTCTATGGGCCCTTCTTTTGTCTCATATGCAACCAAAAATATATTCGTTAATATTAAATAAATATTAACTCATATTAGCCAAGATACATTTATTACAAACAACATTAAATGCAATGGGGCCTTTATCACCAATAATGCTAGACCTTTGACATCAATGACAATATTTCCAACAGTGCATTTAAGAGATAAATCCAGGAGCTATCAAACATAGTAAAGAGACCAGAACATTACGGCGTGATGCATGAACCAAGACACGAAATGGAAATGACACAGTTATGACCAAAATCCCACAGTTGACAAAGATAGAAACAAGAATAGACAATTGTTGTATGATGCAAGAACCAAGATACGGGAAAATGCAAATGTCAAATATGCATTAAAGGAGAATCCAAAACTGAAACTGGTTTAGTGTAGATAGAATGTGAATGCATTGAGTCATGAAAACCTGATGAATCCTTGTATAAACACGACTCTTAACATATCATATTGTTTCTACTGCTGCTACTACATTTTTAAATGTGAGAAAAGGGTTGTCTATAAAAAGAAATATACAGATAGAGTAAAATGCAGAGAAGAAGGGGAATGAAGTGTATCTAAACAAAGCATAACCGGATGGATGCAAATACAGAGTGAAAGACATGTAGACAAAGATTAAGCAAGCAAGAAGATAGAGCAAATAGATAATGAGAATAAGGTGAGCAGTTACAAATTAGACCTGTAACAAAGAGCATTGAACTGGATTCACTTGTGAATCCATCTTGTACACTGGAGTTATAGCTCCATAGTTCAGGTAGGTTGGTACCTACATACAAATTGGGTTGGTGCTCAGTAAGAAGATTGGTGTCTCCTAAGGATCAGTGTCCTTGAATGTAACTAGTGAGGTTTACTAGTAAGACATTTTATTGTGAGGCTATATTAGAACAGTAGATTCTAGTAGTTGATTTTGACCGTGGTTTTTCCCTTTGGGTTTTCCACGTAAAATATGATGTTATGTGTTTGTGTGTGTGTGACTTATGCATTTGTTCTTTGATTTGCATATGAATTTACATCTTCTGTAAAAGGTTCTAAACGGACTAGTTTTAGATCTTCTATTGATTCACCTCCCTCTCAGCAGATAGGTGTGTTCAACAAAACCCTCGATATAGAATCTCTGATTGGTACGACAATGTTGAATGGGAACAACAATCAATAATGATGCACAACAATCTACCTAATGGTACAACTTAGACTTCTGGCAAGCTCAAACCTTACAACAATAGTAGATTTGTATGGAAGGGACAACCCATGCACACAATTATGATTCATTGTACTGTAACAATCGAATTATGGCACTTCAACTCTTCACAAAATTGGAAACTAATAACAACCTCTAACAAAACTGCAAATTGGAATTAACCTCAATCTATCAGCACAATTATGATCCAAGGATGGAATCACCATGAAGGATAGAAAGGTTTTTGTCCTCAAATCCTATACACCGGAGGGTTTTTGTACTCAGATGAATATGTTGAACATAGAAGCTCAAACTCTGGAATAGGTTTTTGTTTTAAATAATAATGAATAATTATCCTTTTGAGCCCAACTCTTCTTTTGTAATTTCCTTTTCCCAGTTGCCCTAACCCTAAAAACATTTAAAACACTTTTAGATAAATATTATTTTTTAGCCCATTTTCTAATAATAATACATAAGTGTCCCTTTTCCATGTTATAAAAATAAAGTAACTTTATTATGACTTTAAAATATTATTAATAAATTATTTCCCTAACTTTATCCTTTAGCTTATGGGAAATAATAAATAGGCTATGAGTTTTATAATTGATTTAATGTTGAAAAAGGGACATGAGAGTCTGCCTTTCCCAGAATTGCTTGCCGTGAAGCAATTGCAAGCTCAACTACTTTGTCACTCCCCAAATGAGCATCTTTGTAATACCTGGATCCCAATTCATCGTTGGGAACTTGCAATTCCAAATGGCTCCTTTTGAGATTGCACCCTCATCATAGTTACCATGTTCGAAAAGTTTGGGTTATTTGGAAGAGAGAAAAAGTTTAGAAGTTCGGGATTTTGTGAAAAGTTCAGTTCGGTAAGTTTAGTTTAGTTTCGAAAATATAAAAATTATAATTTTTTAAATTAAAATACACTGTATGTATTATTATTTTATATATTATAAAATATGACTATATTTATTAATTTAAACTATCACCTGTATCTAACTTGCGATTCTTTTTAAGATATTTGTGGATATTAATACAAAACACAGATTAGCTGAAAATGATCTATGAGATGACAAAAATCATAGACATTTATTACAGAATTTTTCACTAACTAGAACACGAAAATTCCACCCGGAATTCCCAAAATGGGGCACCTAGGCTGGAAATGGCCAAAAACTGAACTTAGAACCCTAGCAATAGACGAGCTGAAATGTGTGGCAGATCCACACTTAAAACCCCTTCAAATTTGATCTTCCCTTGAAATCCTATCTAAAATTGGTTCCCTAGCACTGATATTTCTTAACGCTGCCCTATATCTCTGAGTAAAGCCCAATTGTGACCTCCAGATGAAGCCAAATGAAGTAATTGAGGGTTTTCGTCCTCAGTGAGTAACCAAGAGGTTTTTCGGTCTCAATAGCTGAAAATCAAGAGTGTAGCTCCAAATCTCCAAAGTAGAAATTTTATAATAATCCCTCCCAAAAATGAAACCCTCAACTTATTTTATATCCTTTTCTTTCATCCCTCAAGTGGGGTGATCCATATGGGATTAAAATGAAAGTAATTTAACGCCTTTTAATTTGCTTTTCCCCTCGCAAAGTGGGATGACCCCTCTTTAAATTATTATTTCTAGTTTTAAGTTGGCCTTTGATCTTTTCAACCAATAATTAGAAAATTGCTTTTTACCAAAACAGTACAAGGCTGTAAATAGCAATTTACAATTACAACATTAAAGTACTTCCCTTGCTTTATCCCTTTAAGCCCACGGGAAGTAAGAATGGGCCCAAGGTCTTCAAATTGAACTAGTTTTGAGAAGGGCACATATCAAGTGTTTTCTTGGTTGAACTTTTGTCTTTGGGTTTATCCCCAAAACAACATTTTTCATAGACTGCAGGGGACACATGCTTGGAATATGTTTAAAATAGTTCCAAATTTGGGAATCCACCTCTTTTTCATACGTAGATCAAAGTTACATGATAAAAAAATGGTTTAGGAACACAATTTTCTTACATCATTTTCTATTTACTCATATTTAGTGTGAAAAGGCTGAAATTACAAATAGTGGGGATAGTGGAGATGGAAATGTTTAATGCAAAAAGTTTTTTTTTTAACGAGAAAAATAGCACAATGAGAAAGCAAATGAGTCAATTATTCAAATGTCAATTCCTTTTTCATTTTTTTTATTTGTTGTATTGATTTTGGGCTGGGTTTTGTGTTCTCTTATGATTGCTTAAATATGTTTTTGCGTTCTTGAGAAATACTTGACATCGTTGGAATGCTGCCATGATTAATTGATTGTTTATAATATGTAGTATTGGAGTCATTTATTCAATGGCCAGTTTTTCATTAGTAGTCATTTCTTCTATTAATGATATCAAATGAGTTGGCTATATCTTCTTTGAGGATTCTTAAGCTTTATCTGGGTGCTGTGTGTCTGTTTGAAGTAAGAAAGCTATACTGCGATGTTTTCCCCTCTATCCCTCGTATATGTTAACCTTTTCAATGGTTTGATAAGACCATATATTGCTTGGAATTTATCATGCATCTCTTGTTCTACTTTACAACTGAACAGATGCATTCTATTGTTCTTAATTCACATTTAGTTTCTAACGACTGTTTTCTTCCCAAGAAATAAATGTGGGATGACAATCTTGTTACTATTATGATACTTTTATTGTTAGAGATGAAATTTCCATGCATTTGTCAAACATGTGCATGTGCATACTAAGCTGATTATATAGAAGCCTTGAAGACCAATCCTGTTTTGCCAAAGATGGTGGTAAGTGAGATTGATTATTTTAACTATTGTTTTTTGCCAGAAAATAAACAGGGGTTGACAGTTTGGTAACCATTATGATACTTTTGTTGTTAGAGGTGGAATTTCTATGCGTTTTTCAAATATGCTGCTATGCATATTGAGCTGCTTATAAAGAGGCCTTAAAGACCAACCCTGATTTTGCAAAGATGGTGGTGAGTGGGGTTGTTTATTCATTGGAAGATTGGATTGCACAAGTGGATGTTGAACAATTTTGTCTGCATATACGATGAAACATTGAAAAGCATACTATAACCATTGCTTTCCTCATTAAACATTGATTGCACTCTAGGGTCCAGGCATTGACTAATGATTAAAACATTGGTTTACAATGATACAAAGAAAAACCAAATTTGTAGTGGCTTTTATTTTCATTAATAATTATTACCATCATATTTGTAAGGCAACAATTATTAATTCTTTAGTTCTTATAAGTTCTATTTTCATTAATAATTATTACCATCATATTTGTAAGGCAACAATTATTAATTCTTTGGTTCTTACAAGTTCTATTTTCATTAATAATTATTACCATCATATTTGTAAGGCAAAACTTATTAATTATTTGGTTCTTACAAGTTCTTACCTTTTTGTTAGATAAACACTAAGATTGGAGGGTCCCTTGCCCATTATATTAAAACAAAAAGTTTTGAATAAAAACTTGTCCATCAGATATACAAATATCAACCGATGACCAACAGGGAACACAACCACCAAGAAGGCTACAAAATTAGTGAAAAACACCAAGAAAACCAACAAAACTTAGAAAACAAACACCCTTTACAAAATGCTAGTCGACAGCGCACCACATTGCCAATTACAAAGACATCTTCTTCTTCCACCTTAACCTCCAAAACCTCAGCTATTCCTGCATGCGCCAAAGACCCATGAAGCCTGCCTTTCAACACCCTACCGACTGCGATGCTCTATTACTCACAAGACGACCACACATTGCCTCATTTACAGCTTGGTGAGGGACACGAATGAGCCATGGAGGAACCACACGTTGGGGGTTATCAATTAGTTGACACAAGAATGACACTGCTTCCTTTCTTTCCTGGCACTGTTGAGCTTCCTTCCACTTTTCCATACCTACAATGGAGCACTATTTTCTGCCCAAGGAAGAAAGGAGATGATTTGTCCTCTGGCCTGCGGAGGATTGCATAACTGATTCTCTAGTTTCTTAACAAACCCCATCAGAGAGACATACCTAATTTTCAGATCTCTAAAACCAAAAATAGGAAGAAACCCAAATTTGTTGTTATTTGAAAAAGGATGCTCGTCAAATGGTCCTTCATTAGAATTTGAAAGGTGTTCAATGAAAACCTTTATATGTATAGGTGCCACAAAGAATTCCAAAATGCTTGCGACCAAACTCTTGTCTTGCTCCATGACCAAGATATTTGAGACAAACAGGGCCCCTCTTTGGTTATCGACTATGAAAGAAGTGTTTTGGTCCACCCCACAATTAGCTAGAAAGTCCGCTTCAACATTTGCTTCCTGGAAACAATGTGGTCCTTCCCAAGCATGGAACTCTTGAAGACTTTCCCAAGCTTTAAAGAGGATGTTTTCGAGGTTCCAAGAAGATGCTAAAGACTTCTTGAGAGCCAAAATTATGATTTACGAATCACTCTCCAATTGTTTCCCAATGCCATATTGAGATGCCAGTTCCAAGTCCAGTGCCAAGGCTTGAGCTTCGACTTCATTGTTAGTACCATCTTGTAGCTTCTTTGAAACAACCCTGATTAAGCAGCCACTGCAGTCCTGGATGTTGCAGCCTGCCTCGAAAATACCAAGGTTACCTCTAGAGGCACAATCAAAATTCATTTTAAACCAACCTAGGGGTGGAGGGCACCAATCCACCTTTTTTTTATGATTTTATTTGATTGTTACTACAATAGACCCGTTAACAAGAGGAGCAGCGATTAACTGCCATGTGGCACAAATCTTCATATCCCAAAAAGAAAGAATGCCATTTCTACGTTTACGAAGAGCTGAGACAAGCTCAAAAATGGCCATTTCAATTTCACCTAAAAGAGCTAGGAGTTATTTTATTTTCCTTCAAAAATTCTTAGATTACGTTCTTTCCAAATAAACCAAATCAGGATCGTCGAGATGACCCTCCACATGCCATATAGAGCATTTTTGACATCCCCAATCAGCCAAGAAGCAAAGGCATTATACAAAGATGATGGCTAGGCCCAGGACCAATCTAACATACTGCAAAGCCAAGTCCAACATGAAACAACAAAGGAACATTCAAATAAAAGGCGTCCTGTTGTTTCTTCAGCTGATTGGCATAGGACACACCTAGAAGGACCAATGAACCCAACTTTACAAAGTCAATCCTGCGTGAGAATACGATTTTGCACAGCCAACCAAGCAAAATCTCCCTCTTTTTAAAGGCCCTCTTGACTCCAATAGAGACATTTAGCTCAACTCATGACAAAATTAGAGGCATCTGCCATTAAATAACCAAGCTTAACAGTACAATAGCCAGTTTTGGCCCCAATCCATTGCAATGAATCCTCTTTATTGTTGATGAAGACCTTACGCTGCAGCAAACACTCGCTAAGATGCTCCATCTAGACAATTGAAATCCCAAGAGAGGCAAAACTTTTCCAAGTCCAAGTGGAAAAACCAAATTTCATAGATTCTTCCATATAGTTGATCACGCTAGCTCCCCACGCCTCAATGAGAATAAATCGAGCCTCTACCAAATCTGGATTTTCTACCAACAGTTTGTGTCCATTCCAAGAGTCATCCCAAAACTTAGCTCGACGACAAATATTGATAGTCCAAGAAACATGCTCCAAAATCAAAGGTCTGCATTTGAGAAGAAAATTCCACATATGAGAGTCTTTAAGAGGATTCGCTATGAACACCACACTCCACGGATTGTCCGATTCCAAATATTTGCTTCTCAACAATTTAATCCATAAAGAAAGAGGTTTGGATAGCATGCTCCAACCAATTTAGCACCAAGAGCTAGGTTTAGAAAATAGAGGCTCTTGACCCCGGCTCCCATCTTTTTCACTTGGCACACCTTTTCCCATTTGAGTAGAGGAATCTTCTTTTTCTCCTGAGAGCCTTGCCAAAGAAAGTCTTTCATGATTCTGTTCAAAGATTTGATACCCTGACTTGGCATTTGAATCACCAACATACAATAAATCGGCATAGGACTTTGGATTGATTTGATCAGAGTTAAATGACCTACTAAAGTAAGCCATTTACCTTGCCAAGATGCCAAACGAGCTTTTATAGAGGAAATCAAACTTTCCCAATGAATACTCCTACAAGCTCTTGAAAAAGGGGGAACACCAAGATATTTAGAGGCAAGTTTCCCTACCTTGAAGTCCAAAATCATAGAAATAGTTTGTTGAATTTGCTCGGAACATTTGATGAAGTATATTTCATATTTTCTCAAATTCACCAATTGACCAGAAGCTGCCTCATAACTTGAGAGAACATCCTTCAAAAATTGTGCCTCACCAACCTTTGCTTAACCAAAGAGCAATGTATCATCAACGAATTTCTTGTGAGTTAAACTCTCCAATCCTTCAGCCACTTTAATTCCCAACAACAAGGAATCAGCCTTCACCTGTTTAATGGCCCTCCCAAGAACTTCATTCAGTAAAATAAAAAGAAAAGGAGGTAATGGATCCCCTT
Source organism: Torreya grandis (assembly GCA_037957365.1). NCBI lineage: Eukaryota > Viridiplantae > Streptophyta > Pinopsida > Cupressales > Taxaceae > Torreya > Torreya grandis. Next base: position 858,466 of record JARHVA010000091.1, on the reverse strand, counting down.
GGCAAATACTCTTGGAATTTTCAAAGAAATCTTTAGGGCTGCCATTAAGGATAGAAAACCTCGCTACAAAGATGCAACTAAAAACCCACTCACACCAACTACTACCAAAATTAACCCCTTCAAAAACTTTGATTAAAAAATGCCAGTTTCCCCGATCATAAGCCTTATTGTTTTCTTATCAAAAATGGAGGGTATTGCTATGAAAGTGGCCTTTGAACTGTATTGTCCTCTTTTTGGGGCTGCCAACTGAAAATATGGTTTTTCACAAAACCTAGCAAATTTTTAATTTTTTGTTTTTTATGCAAACCTTAGCTGCTATGGTAAATTTCAAAATGTTGGAAAGAGGCGAAAATCGCCACAAAATAATTTTTATTTATTCTGAAAATTACTAAATATTATCATGAACATGAGGGCATAAAATCCACCTCAAACTCGGCCACTTTAACGCCAAAATTGCATTAAAAAATTCAATGAATTAATTACTAATTTTTTGTCATTAGTTGGACATTAATATATTTATCTTAAAATTGGTGCTTTTCTCAATCTAAGAGTGCTGGAAAATATCATAAAAAATTAGAGACAAATAATGAAATAATTATAGAAATTTCAATATATTCTTTAGCCCTGAAAATAGCCCATCAAACCCTCAAAATAGTGCCCCAATCCACTTGCCCTCGATGGAAAAATTAGTAAAAATGCCAGCTGACAAATAATCATTTGACCTTATGAATGACCAAATTAGGGCCTAAAACTAGCTTACCCAACCCTAAGAAACATGCAATTTCCTCTCAAACCCTAGGTGCTGCCCCAGGTATATTCGTTGCCTTCAAAATAATGGTTTTTCTGCAAATCAATCCAATGAAGTTCAATGCAAACCCTTGAATGGATGATGCCCTGGTTAGTCCAAGGGTTTTCGTCCTTGTTCCAACATCTATTGAAGGATTCTTCGTCCTTCCAACATCTAGTTTTCAGAATTGAAGAGGGTTAAGACTGCAACAATTCTTTTCAAACAAAAGTTTTACCTTTTGCAGTGCTTGTCTTCAATGACTCTATGGGTGAGCACTGTTGCTTGCTGAAAAGCATTTCTTCTTTCTATCTTCCCACTCAATTATAGATGATATATATTTTTTAATTTCTCGTGATGAACCATTATTGCCTTTGGTTCGTTCATCCACCTTTGCAATCATACTCTCAGCATGGGTTAGTATGGGAACCACTACTGGAATGGATTTATGATGCAAAACAATTTCTTTCTTTGTGTGAATAAAAGGTAAATAGCTTCGTAGAAAAATGTTACCAATTAAAATGTCTGCTTCCTAATTATTATACTTAATCAAATCAATATTAAACTTTATTCCTTCAATATAGATAGGCGTATTGAGAGCATACGTACCAAATTACATCTGATCTCCAATTATTGATGTCCCTATTATTTGCAGAGGATTTTCTTGTCAAAATATTCCAAGAATTACAAATGTCTTGGCAAAACTTCTTGGAGATCCGGTATCAAGGAAAGCACGTAAGTTGTAATGCTGAAAACCTTCAAATTGAAAACACACAAAAATATGTACAACATTATTTACAAATAATACGCTTGCTACTTGCTCTGTGCCTGATTTATCTTCTTTTGTTACTGTTGGCTTAGTCTCTGCACCAAGTAGAATATCTTTAAGTGTATCCATTTTGTCTCTTATATGAGTAAGCATCTTTTCTTGGTTCATAAGAATTTTACACCTATCTTTAACTAGCGATTTCGTAGGCCTAGTCTCTGATAATATGGACTCTAAATCCATTTGTTCTTCCTTCTTATTAATTCTAAGGTGCTTCGTATTTTTGCAATGCTGAGCAAATTTCGCAGCTTTCTTTTTTCTGCTTCCTGAGCTCGCTGCACTGGCTGATTTTGATGAAGATGAAGGATTGTTTATTGTATAAACTTGATAGGTTAGTATCCATGGTCAACATATTGAGATTTGACAAATGATTTATACTTCTCAAGTTATTTCTTTAATTTGTTATTCTTTTCTTCCAACAAAGATACCTCTTGTTCATGTGATGCTTGAGCTTGCTTCATTTATTCTTTACTCTTGCAATTCCTATAAATGTCTTTGTTGGCCTTTGTGATGCCTGAGCTTGCTTCATTTATTCTTTACTCCTGCAATTCCTATAAGTTGTGTTTCAATCAACTGTAATTGTTGTTTTATCATTTGTATAATTGGATCTTTTTCTTTATCACTGTTTGATGAATCAGACTTCTTAGCTTTCAGGTTTTTTCTCTGAAGAGACAATCTTTGTTAGATTTGACCATGCAATATATTTCAGCAAGAACTTCAACAAGCTCATAGTATTGTTCATTGGGATATTACAAAGTTTCTTCAATATATATAAATCCCACCACACTTGTGCTTTTTGGGATTCAAAAATAGCTTTATCTTGTTGACGTTGTGGATTGCACCCTTGAAAGAAGGCTCGGCGTCACTCTTCCATGCGGGACAATGGAGACTTCCTTTTTGTTGTGGGCTTGGCAAAACTGAAGGAAGAATCTCTAGATAAGGGCTAGCTCCCTTTGATGCATCTTTGAGGTCTTTGACTACTACTGTTAATAATGGGGGGGGTGAAAAGGGAGAAGGATATGACAAAACAAAACCTATCTAAAAATGATGATGCACCAAAATGATCAATCCACTCAGCGTATATCTACACTTTAGACCAAAGAACGAACAAACACTCCATCTGAACAAAGACCAGACTGTATGGGCACCTTAATAGGGGGCTTAATAAAGATATAAAGGAAAAGAACTTACCATAGGTGCTATAGAAGCACACTGTCAGATAACTACTCTTTTGTCTTTATTCTCCAGATGAGGCACTTCTTGTCAACCCGCATAAATGGTCTTGGACATGCTAGATATGTTAATTTCAACCTATGAAAGCATCAAGGTGAAATGACTAAACACAGAGTTGATACTCAGACATATTCAAAAGCATAACCAGTCAGATAGAGGCAAAACACATTATATTGATTCCAAGGTAAAATTGGCAAGGCTTCGCCTTACACAAGTGAGAGATACCCCTCTCCACTGAGAGGTTACAATATATATCATGAAAAGAAAGACTTTTGGCACCTTTCAGAACAAGCAGCGCATGTTGCGTTGAACACCTAGGAGAGAGGAATATGCTCATGCTGGTGTCATCCTTCTAGAAACGGCCTGAAAGAACCATGCTCTCGCTTGTTGCAGGTATTGAATTTGCAGCCTAAACTGTCTTAAATATTCTTTTAAAAGCATGGGTTGCTTTGTCTGTTTGAATGACAAGGCCGCTTCTCAGTGAAGTTCATGCAACTGTCTGCTCATTAATGTAAAATGAAGAAAAATGGGCCACTCTATTGAATGCCCACGCTCCCCTTGGTGGCCACTTGGTGGAGACTGTTTCATCCGCAGCAATAACTTCTTGTACCGACGCTTTCTATGCCACCTGGACTGTTCTATCCGCTCTTGTGCTTGGCTTTTGTCTTTTCCTGGCTCTTAGGCCCTTGGGACTATCTTTCTTGGCAGGTCGCTGAGTTTCCTTGCGGCCTTGTGCCCTTTGAATTCCTTCGGGTCTACACTCGTAAATGCTTTTGGCCACTTCTCATGAGCTCTTTTGGGCACTCATCTGCTGGAATTGGTTCTTGGCTTCTCTTCCACGGCCGACGCATCCCATCGACATTGACGTCTACGTGCCTGTCACTATCTAAAAAACCAACGGCTATTTCATCACCATAAAATTGACGTCCGCAGGCCTGTCATCATTTGAAAAATGAACGGCTATTTCATCACCATAAAATTGACGTCCACATGCCTGTCATCATCTGAAAACCAACGGCTATTTTACTGCCTTGAATTTGACGTTCACGCGTACGTGGTCGGACGTTTGAAACTCCAACGGCTAGTTCAGTATATTAAAATTGACGTGCTTGGGCCCGTCATCCCTTTGGTAATTCCTTCAGCGTTTTGTAAAATGAACCCTCTCGAAGGGAAGGTGATCTTTCAAAAAAAGGAGAGGGTCCCTTTTCGGTAGCTGAGGATCCCCTGCAAGGCGGCTCCTTCGGGCTCCTTTGTCTTCTCAATTCCTTCGGACAAAATGTCTAAAGGAATTCCTTCGGACTTTTGTCTAAAGGAATTTACAAAGAAAAGACCGAGACTTTGAAGGAAAGATTTGCTTCGGGCAAAATGTCCAAAGGAATTAAAGACCGAGACTTTGAAGGAAAGATTTCCTTTGGGCAAAATGTCCAAAGGAATTCCTTCGGACATTTTGCTTGAAGGAAATCTTTCCTTCAAAGTCTTGGTCTTTTCTTTGTAAATTTCTTTGGACAAAAGTCTGAAGGAATTCCTTTGGACAAAATGTTTGAAGGAATTTGCCTTGGGTTTCTTCCTTTGTGAATTTCTTCGGACAAAATGTCTGAAGGAATTCCTTCGGGCACTTTGTCCGAAGGAATTCACTCTTTGGTTCTACATGGATTTTCTTCGGACAAAAAGTTCAAAGAAATCATTTGTCCCTTTTGCCTTGGATTTCCTTCGAACAAAAAGTCCGAAGGTATCCTTTATCTTTGGCCTTGTTCTCTTCCGAAGGAAAAATCTGCCCTCCGCAAGGGCACTTTGGGTCCAAAGTTGCCCTTCGAAGCCTGCTTGAATGGTCCAATTTGTCACCTATCTACCCTCCACAAGGGCATTTGTCCTTTGGAGCCTGCTGAAAGACTTGCATCCCTTTGAAACTGGCCCATTCTTTTGTCGAAAGGTTTGTGCAAACCAACTGCGCAAAGTGAGATAAGCCTTCAGATCAACTTGAAACATCTACAAGACTCAAGTCACTTGGCTCTTTATAGAAAGAGGTTTATTACAAAAAGGGAAGGCACAATTACAGTAAGGTGAATACATTAAAGACTGACTGCTTAGGATAGCAGGGAAGGAAGGGAGACCAATTTTTTTGGCCTACAGGACCAAAAATGGTCAACATATTTTTCAAATTGAAATTCTTACTAGGCTAGTCTATAGCATAATGCAGTTCTCCGCAAGTTTAACACTTTACATTCATTGGGATAGAGCGTGGTTGTGTCTTTTTCTTGAGAATAGTTCTTGGCTTTTTCCTTGCCAAATTTGGAAATTTAGGCTTTGTAATTTGATGCACCTTGAACTTTATTTTACGCTTGAAAGGCTTGTGGGGCTTATTTTTGATGTGCTGGCTATTGTACCAAGAATCTTGGTCTCTTCTCTTTTTATGCTTTTTGGATGCTTTCAATGTGAAATCATGCTTTTTATATCCACATTTACTTGAACTACAACCCCAACCATTATATCTAGATCAAGAAGGCATCGAGTGGCAGCTATATGCATATCCCATATCTATAGGGGGGCCAGGGGCGGGCCCATATCCTAGATCCCATCTCCCATATCTATAGAGGGGAGGGGAGGAGAGGGCACTGTTGGTCGAGCTCCTTCACAAAGTGCAATGAGTGGCAACAAACTAATAATGGGCAAATCTCTCCATCAAGAATCCAACAAAACCCAGATCAAGGTGCTAGTGAGAAAGATACTCCAAAGACTTTAGGATCAAGGTATCATTAGTCGGAGAAGACCTGGCTAACCCATGTGGCTTTCTTTAGGAATATTGGCGATGAAGACATCGTCAATCGGTTTGTGAGTGTCTCAATAAGTCTATTGTCCCATTATAGGTGCCTCAACAACTTATATCAAGTCCGAACAATTGTTGAATACCAAATCCACTGGTCCAATATATTCACCCTTCCCCACAAGCACAAATCCTTAGCGCAGAAGATCATCTTTGAGTACTCGAGAGACTTACAAATAGTCAATGGTGGTAAGACCCTTATTGATTCCACCAACAATATAGGGAGTAGAAATCTTGGACCCCTTACAAGTGAAGATCTGGATTATATAGACATGGATTATGCGTAAAATACCTTAATATAAAGTATACATACAATATGCATGAAGCGATCTGCGTCCACCACCAACCCATCAATTCACCCATGCGTTGATTGGCCATTGGTATTGGGTTGGTATTGGTGTTGGTATTAGGTTGGGTCGAGGTTGCTTGCTCAATATCAATAGATTGAGGACTCGACTTCCCTTGACCTAGACCTAAAGTCATATATATAGAGGGGGGTCAATCCCCGCATAGATATATAGGGCTCCTCCCCTATCTATAAGCTATATATAGTAGGGGTTGGCCGTTGACCCTATTTAGGGCCCCCCAACTATCAAACATCTGTATTGGGGTTGGGGGTGTTGGGTTGGCAACTATAGATAGTCCACTATACACACTATCCATTTATAATCTTTATTTAAAATGTCTTGTTACCATCTGACATAGTCTATTCTTTCCTTTTGGGGTAGTTAAGAATGTAACGACCAATTAGTCAACCAACTATCTTCTCAGTGTGGGAGATGTATAGGTCGGCCCTAACTAAATAGGAATAGGTTGGTTTTGAACTATGAATAAGTTTCACAGCTCGGTAAGGATATAGAGATAGGGCAATACAAGTTTGGATATAGAGATAGGGCACCATTCCCCACCTCCAATAGATTGCTATATTCTATCACATGGATATGAAGGGACCCAAGTTGCAAGTTGTATATAGATAGTTATATATAACTCATTGGATGGATGCCGCCTATCTATATATGGGTTGGGTGATAGGCGCTCAGCTTCGATTGGTGTTTCGGTTAGTTTTCCAAAAGATCATTTGCTAGCTCGATCATAGCTCCATCAGTTGCTCGCCTATATATCTATTTGGCAGTTGCCCTATAGATATATGGTTGAAAGATTAGTTGCTAGATCTGAAATAAAGGGAAGCCTTTCAAGCTATCTCTAGTCATATCAACCCATTGCATTATTAGGCAATGGGGCAATGGTTCATTCATTACCATTATTCGAGTGAGTACTGGTGTGAAAATTTCGTTGCCCGATGTATGAAAGAGAGCAATTAGCCATAGCCCAATTTAAAATGACTAGCTCCCATTTCAGAGCTTATTTATTTTAATGTTACTTCCTTCGAGACCCAGAGATCACTAGCCATCCTTTGCCCCCTCCAACTTTCTCCTCTATAGTTAGGACCCCTATCTATATCTAGTTGATGTGATAGAATATATCCACTAGGGTAGGGGTCTCTCCGAATCATGTATAGATGGGCCCTCTATCTATAATATATATGTAGCCTAACTAGTTGAAAGTAGGGCTAAGGCTAAGGCCAAATATAGGGCCCCAACAATATACCTCTAGTTGAAATGTTTGAAAGCCCTTATATGTATCTATATGGGCCAATGTATATGCGCAACATGATTGGCCCTCTCTCTCTGCTCCATCAACTTCTTTTCCTAGAGCAGGGGCCCTATATATAGGTATGGCAATCGAGTGGCAGTTAAGCTTAAACTATATATACTCACCCCAGGGTATAGTTTTTTTTGGCCTTCCCAGATAGAATCCAACCCCCAACCCCATCTATAGAGATCTGGCCCTACCTCCCTACCTATAATCAATCTAACAATTTGAAATGAGCCCTTCATTCGAATTCCTTGACCCAATACCGATCACCAAAAAACTATATGTGTGTGTGTGTGTGTGTGGCTGATCAATGTCTATATAGCGTTGGAGGCCGTTCCCTATATATCTATGGACTGAGCATGAGTTTTTGTGCTTATTCCATCCATTATTCAACTCACCTATCTATATATGGGGTATTAGAAAAGCTCTAACTGCATCGAATGAGAATCATTCAGTCAGGAAATAGAGATATTGCATGTACATTGGACTATATATAGCTGTAGATGAAGAGGACAAGGTGCATATATGGAAAGCCTTATATATAGATATGGTGACACCTTATATATATATGGTGACTTTGTGAGCTAAGAACCATTCCATTTCAAGACTGTGATCGAGTTTATGGATTATAAAACTATGATGGTATATGTGGTGACTTTGTGAGCTAAGAACCATTCTATTTCAAGATTGTGATCGAGTCTATGGATTATAGATTATCCATCATCCAATATATATATATATATATATTGTGATTGAGTCTATGGATTATAGATTATGATGGTATATATGGTAACTTTGTGAGCTAAGAAACATTTTATTTCAAGACTGTGATCAAGCCTATGGATTATAGATTATCTATCATCCAATATAAATATATACAGTGACATTGTGAGTTAAGAGTCATTCCATTTCAAGACTATGATTGAGTCCATGGATTATAGATTATCCATCATCCATCTATTATATGCGTGTCTCATCATCATGTTCATCTCATCTAGTGCTCGAACCCCTCTATCTCATCTCACAACTCTGAACCGAAGGGAGACCTGACCTATCCCCTATCTTATATATGGATAGGGATCACGAGACTTTCTACTCTAGCTCCAATAGGGTCCCATATAGATAGATGGGGTGGAACGCACTCAAATACATAGTTTTTTTGGCCAAATATATAGTTTTTTTTGCCTTTATATATATGGATAGGGATATGGCCTTCATTTGGGTTGGGGCCCCAACTATGGGTTGGGGTTGGAGATACATAAAGAAGTGAAGAGGCTAGAAGCCCTTCCCCCCGCCCCCCCACACACACAAAAGATGATGTTGTTGCTAATGTAGATTGCACCACAAGAAGAGCTCATAGATGAATGGACTTGCTCTTAGTGAAAAGTTTGTTAAAGATTTTTGCAACCTACTCTAAAGACTGGCAAAATCGCAAGTTGATGACTTGACCATGAATAAGCTCTTGGATAAAATGCATGTGAATCTCAATGTGTTTGATTCACTGGGGCTGAATTGGATCCTTGCATATATGTATAGTACTCTAGTTGTCACAATAGATGATGTGGGCTGCCTAAAAGAAATGCCAAACTTGGATAGAATCCACTGAAGCCAAAATAGCCGCATTAACTACGTTAATAGCTCCCCTGTACTCTACATCTGTGAATGATATAGCAATAGCATTTTACTTTTTGCTAGGCCAATTGATATAACTAGATTCCAAAGAAAAACTGTAGCCTAAAGTGGGCTTGTGATTCTCAGTATCGCTAGTCCAATCTAAATCTGAAAAACCAACCAAGTCAAATTTTATGCCAAATCTATATTGATTATTGAATATATAAAAGCCTTGAATGTGGTGGATTATCCATTTGGCCACTTTCCAGTGCAGCTCAAGGGGCTCTTGCATGAATCATGAAACAATGCCAACTACATATGAAATATTAGGCGTGGTATGAGTTGGATAAATGAGGCTGCGAACAAGTTGTTGATACCAAATGGCATCGACTAAAGGTGTATAATAGTTAGGGTCAAGCTTGAATCCTAATAGAAAGGGAGTTGGAGATGGATTACAATCAGCCATGTGAAACTGAGCCAGAAGATCGAGAGTGTACTTGGGCTGTGCAAGTGAAATAATTGAATTGGACTTTGAAATCTCGATGCCAAGAAAGTAATGTAGAAGACCCAAGTTTGTCATGTCAAATTTATTCTGTAGATTTATCTTCATCCTTGCAGTAGACGATGAGGAACTCCTGGTGATCAAAAGATCAACATAAAGGACCAGTATCAGTAAAGAATCATCTTGCCACAAGAAGTATACATTGGAGTGTGAATGACATTTGGTGAAACCTAAAGCAAAAAGGAAGGAATCCATCTTGGTGTACCAAGTTCGAGGGGACTATTTGAGGCCATAGATGGATTTCCTAAGTCTGCAAACTAAGTATGAATCTTGAACAAATCCAGGTGGTTGCGCCATGTTGATTTGTTCCTCAATGTCTCCATGAAGAAAGGCTCTCTTCACATCCATTTGGTGCACATCTCAATCATGTGTTGCGTCTGTGTAGTGTGAATTGGATTTAAGTCATCTTTGCATCAAGTGCAAAGGTCTCTGAGTAGTAAAGGTCCCAGGATCCTTATGCTTAGCCAAGAAGTCATTAATAATTACAACAATGGCTATAATGGTAGAAGGCTAAGGGATCCAAGAAAGAACAACTGTAATAATCCGTTGCAAGAGAGAACTAATAATAATGCAATCAGTTCTACAAGGATGAAAAAAGAAACACCTAAGCTGGAGTAGATTATAATTTGTTGTGGACTGTACTATCGGGTTTAAAATTGTAGAGTACAAGCAATATGAAGAAGGGAGGTCTGTAATATCCCCAAATATAAAGGAGGCCGTCAACATGAATTGCATTAATGTAAATAAATCGCCAATGGAATCGCCTAAATTAGCAGCAATTAAATTAACTATAGCAACAACTAAATTAAATAAATTGTCCATATGGGAAGGAGCACCACATTTAATGCAAGGAATATAAGTTATATTAATGCAAGTCATCCCATTTTATGAGTAGACACATCACTTTGGAAAGGAGACACATCATTTGATGCAAAGCTATGAAGGGTATTTATAAGAACTTGAAGGAAAATGATATATATTCAAATTTGACATTCATTCCCTTAACTGAAGTTTAGGCAGCAACCTCTTCTTTTATAATTGAGGATGAAACCCCTCGTTTTTTAGATACAAGGATGAAACCCCTTGATATCAACCCCTCAAGGACAAAATCCTTTGAGTGTTCTTTATTAGAATATTTATAACCAGAATTACGCATTGCACATTTGATGATTGTACAACATTATTTTTTATATAAATTTATTATCTTGTTAATAAGAACATAATTTTATATTCATTGAATATTATTATTTCGAACTTTAAAAAGGAATTTTGAGAAATCCAAATTAACATATAATATTCTGATTTGGGATGTAACAAAAACATGGGATGAGCATCTTCAACACTTGAACATAGTGCTAGGGATTACAAGACGTCACACCATCACAATTATTGGAGGTCTGAATATTCACTTCACCTCCTAACAAGTGGGACCCAAGGGTTTTATCCCAGTAGGAGGGAGGAGCCATAGAAGGCTCCGGTGGTAGGGAGAGAAGGTGGCAGGTAGCAGGGAGCTGGGACACTCCATGCTTGGCTAGGGCATGCAGATGCAGTAGTTCCACCACCAAAAAAAGTTCTTCCAATATTTCCTACTTAAAGAAAGAATGTCAATGCCTAGAAAAGTTCAAAAATTATAGCTGCTTGTAAACTTTTGTAAGCTTTTCTATGTAACACTAAAGAGGGAAAAAAAGAATGTTGTTGTATTTGGGAGAACAAGGGCATACTAAACAGGTAAAAAGGTTATACAAGCAGTGCCAATGGAAGAGAACACTACATCATTCGAGTTTCTGGGTTCAAATTCTTACACATCATCTCTGAAATTTTTATTATGAAAATTTCAGATTCCTTAGATAATATTTCAATCAGAATTGCATAGGTATGATATCCCATTTTTATTACAATAATTTGAGAGCACAATAAATAACTTACTGTGTGTTTCGAATACAGATTTATAATAGTTATAGTAAATATACTCTCTATTTTTCTTGAGCTTGTATGCTTTGTTCAATGGGAAGAGATAAAATTTTATTATTTTTGGCATTTTAACTTTGGGGCTTCAACGTCAGACATAAGGCCAATCCTCTTTACATTCTCATACAATATGTTTGCAAGGGATAAGTAAATTGTTATAGTCTTGGAAAATTATCCTATAGGTATTATTATTATTAAGGCCATATTGCTTTAGACATAATTGAGTTTAAAGGTTTTTCATAGTTTTTGTTGTTTCAATAGTTATGATTGTGGAAATTGGATAAGGTATAAATTGTGACTCCTTTCATATAATTGTGTAAGGTGTCTATTAAATATTTTATAGCTCTTCAAGTAATTTCGCTAGATAAAAATGTTTTCTCCGTGATAAATACTTAAAACAGATTTCAATTCTATTCTGACCCCTTGCAGGGAGTTGGCACATGGCGTCCTTCTTTATATTCATAAGTTAAACATAATATTTCTAGCTTTCTATTTATGTGAACTATGTACAACTGCTATTTCTGCATATATCTCCAAACAAGTTAAGGCCATGTTGGTTTGTTTCAAAAAAATAAAATTTGTTAATCCTAGTATAAATATGAATTTCACATTAGACAAATGTGAAAATATAAAATAGTTATATAACTAAAAATTAAGAGCATATAGTTTGTGACCACCTTACATGTCAATGCGGGTTTAATCTCTGACAGCGACATAACACAACTTAAAAACAATAAAATTTATAAAAATGTGATGGCCTTCCCCAAACTTACAAACTCAAAAAAAAGTCCTATCTCTGCTCTCCACTTAAACCCTAAATCTTGAACACCTACCTATGTAACTCTAAAAACACTTAATTATTTTTCTAAGCTTATCTTACTGATTTTTTTTTCCTTTTTGATTCTACAGATTAAACGTTCAATTCATTTGTTGCTGCTGGCACTTGAAATTTTGCTTATCGATTAGCCATCTTTGATTAGCTATCAACAATGGGGTGAGGCAAAAATCAATAAAATCAGAAATTCATTGGCAAAACAGGAAAATACAGAGAAGAAATTACACCAGGCGAAGATCATATGAAGATTTTCTCTGAGAAAGACATGGACAATGAAATCAATATCTGTAAGTTCAATGTTTAAAACCCATTTATTTATTTACTTGTTTTGAACATTTAACTTAAAACGCTAAACCTTAACTGTAATTTGTCCACATGAGTACTTTTTTGGTAAGAGTTACTTGGATAAAATTGGGTATTGTGCCTTACATAAAAGTGGATAGTAGAGTGTACAATAGTGTTATACAAGACTAACATTAGGGTTTTAATAAATAATTTTGATTATAGATCTCAAGCTTCCACAATCCATATTGTTTATGAAACCAACGTTGGGAAGAAATTGTAGAAAGATTTGAAATTGATGTTTGGGCCACACTTTGTTGATGACGTGGCCTGAAAAGTCAATTAAAAATCCTTCTACTCATTTTTATCTTCTTGAAGCTGTTAATGTGAAATCTTAGAATCCCATTGAGAAGTTTATGATTTCGTGAAACGACCAGGTTAATGTTCAATATGCAATAAAATGAAGCAGAAAGAACTGCAATTCAAAAATCAGAGTTCAATGATTCATTCAACTTACTCCAGAAAAAGCAAAGTAAATCCAATATCTAGAAAGCAAGTTTATGGCCAAGTGTGGAAATGTAAGAGTAACACTTACTATGGAATGTACAAGTATTCATCAGGAATATTGAGCACAATAAAAATTTAGTAGTATGCCTATGCACATTCACTTTGAGAGTTGCTCATATTGTAAGAATTATACAAAGGACTAAAATCGAAATGCGAAACATGGAAAAGAAAACATGTAAGTCATGTCACACATGATATTATCACATAGGATTTACTCTATAGAAACTAAGTGTAGGAAAACTCCAGCATTTGGGATTGTGCTTCCAATCCATTATCACCAAGAAAGGAAGGTTTTAATCTCCCAAGACTATGTCATACAACCAACAATCTATCTACAGTATATATATGACGAAAAGCTTCCACTTTTTTGTCAAACACTAATTAGTGTTAAACATATTCCTAAACACATTAATTATCAATAAACTAATACATTGATTGTTTATAAAATCCGCCCATAGTGTTTAAATCTCTTTGGTTTCTTTTCGCCTTTAAACTGATGTCATCGCAGCTTTGTATTGTTCAAGTAATAATTAAAAAAAGACTTGTAGGTTTTTTCAGCATCGTTTCTTTATTTTCAATGGGAGATTTGTGTCCTAGGGTTTATTGTAAAAGTGGATTTATTTTATGTTTTCTGAGCTACGATTTAATGGACAAAGAACAGTAAATTAACAATAAGTATTTATTCTTTAACTTATTAAGTGGCCTTTGGCATATCTATTCTTGTGTGTTTGTTGTCGTGTAAGTTAATATAATGGGAATTTAAGTAGCTAAAATGTTTTCAAGCTTTCTGCATTGGAATTTGGTCCTCTTTTATACTAGAACTTTCAAGCTTTCACAATTCATTATAATTGAGAACAATAGAAGCTTTTGTATAAAAAACCACAATTTTTAATTTCATGAACCATCGAGGTTTCGGGTCACACTTAGTGGTACACTGGGTGTAGTGGTGAAATGGCGAGTTTGAGTTTACTACTGAACTTGGTCATGATGTCCAGCTCCTAGGAGTACAGAATTTGAACGATATATAAATATAATAGATAAACAATCCCCATGGGCTTTGACAGGGAGGGTCTCATACACCAGATTGGTGTCTCGATCAGTGGTGAGCTAAACAATCACCTATAACTTTTAACAGAATTGTGCTAAATTGTATATTAAGGTTCTTTAGGTAAATTGTAACCCTCACCCTGATGGTCCTTATCATCAAACCTGAAATGCCTTTACAGTTAGAATCTACATAAGATGGGTTTCTATTTTGTCAAACTTTGCCTTGGACTTCCACAGTTTGGATATAGTCCGTCATTGTAGCCATGCTAACATGAGCAGCTTGCCCAGTGGGCTGAATGTTTGCAGCACGCATTAAGAGATTTTATGGTATGCAATTTTAATGCTTTTCCTTTAAATAATTTATTGGTAATTTTGAGGGTGAATCCAGTAAAGTGTCAATGCTATCTTGGCCAAAAACAGTCATCAAACTAGTGCCACAAGGGCTTCTTTCCAAAACATGATCCACTTTACTAGCTAAGAGTCTCTTTATAACCTTCTTCTTACTTTTGATTTTTTGCCACTTGCATGTGGGAAAACTAGTATTCCTTTCAAGAAGCTACATCTGATAAATCAAAATGAAATGGACCCACAAGGTTGGGCCCCACTGACCAACAAAAGACAAAATAAAAAAACAGTTTCTAGGGGACCAGTTGACAGTTTCTAAAAGATCTTAGTTACATGAAAATGTGGACTGAGCCCACTGCCATAGAATAAAAAGGTTCATAACAGTTCTCCCTCTTTGAATTGCTTTACCCCCAAAGCGATGGAACTTATAAGTGTTAGAAGTTGAGATTCTTGAATATTCTTCAAATCTTCTTAACAAGCCTTGAGAAAAATGATCCAGTAGATTCCAGGGGAACAATTGCCGATTGAAAAAAATCTTGATCTTCACATAACGTCCACATGAGAAGGGAAAATGCTCCAACATTCACCTCCCACGTATATAACGTCCACAGATAAGAAGGGCAAATGCTCCAACATTTACCTCCCAAGTATAAGCGTGTACCACATCATCGTCCTCTCCAATAATGTATCACAATTCTTCCTCAATTATGCATTTATAGATATGCTGAAGTTGGCACGATTTAGAAAGAAAATTGTATGCTATTTATTGAATTGATGGAAGAGCAATTGTAATACTTGTAACCAATAGCTGCAAGTTCTTTAGTGTTTCAGCAAGCTGTGTCCATGGAGAACAATGCAGAGCTCCATCCGAGTCCACTTTAGCACACAAGGAAATTGCTCCTAATGTCTTTGCTATTACTAGCAGGCAATCTTCAATCAGTAGTGTACTTGCTTCTCTAGACTAGGCCATTCAGATCTGAAATCAACCCTGGGCATAGGTTCATCCATAAAAGTGCTGCAAATCTGGAAAAATATTTCTCAGCCGTGGAGCCATGATGCCCGATCTAAACACAATACTTGTGGGTTCTTTCCTTTTTTCCAAAAATATAGTACTAAAAGAGAGTGTAGGCTGCATGTATTTGGTGGTTACTAATAACCCTTTCCTTTGTCTTTGTTGGAGTCTCTCTTCTAACAGAAACTGTAAGAGGATCATGACCACAACTATCGAGCAAGCTTTCAGTCACATCCACATTGTCAGACTCATTTTGGAAAGGCCAACAACTAGGCTCAAATCTTTGCCAATCACTTATTTGCCCCATTGTCTATAAAACAATATTTTCTCTTTGATAATTAGTCAAATTTCTATATAAAACATACAGAATATTTAGGACATAGAAGAATACTATTATATTAATACTTATTTAACAATTCAATATTGATAAAGATTTACCAGGATTTCTGTACTTCAAAAAGTACAGGTCTCCTTAATATTACCCCTGTAGACTCAAAGCTATCTCAGATTTCTTTTGATGCTGATCAGTCCCTGTGCCTTTGTGAAATTAATTGTATTAGTATTACAAACAGTAAGCATAAATTATGAGTAAAAAATATACATGTTAGATTTTTTAGATTTACACAGGTGGACATTATGTTTTTCTGGATATCACCTTGTAATAGGGAAAGGGCACAATGATATTCAGGAAAAAAAAAAGTATAAATGTTGGATTTTTCAGATTTCTATAGTTGGACTTTTTGCAACCCTTGAAAAATCTTCTATAATAGTGCTCATAAAACCAGTATAAGAATGTATATGAGCCTTGATTGCATGTGGATGAATGAATTGTGTCTGAAATATTTAGAAACTTGTTAGACACTGATCAAGTAACTTTAACCCTAGGACATCTTGCATTTTCAAGAAATTGAGTAAATTTCAGTGTATGTTGCACTTTGTTCTTTCACATGATTCTGATCCAAAATTTTGCAAATTTATATGATGTTTTTGATGCTGTCTTTAAGAGGAAATGTTAGGGATTGTGGATGCAATGTCAGCATCGTGGTTGCCCTAGATGTGTTTAACGGGAGATGTTAGTAGTGTAAACCCACCTTAGTGGACCGCTTTTGGTCGGCCCTTACTTTTGCCAACCAAATTTGTTGCCTGTAAAAGCAACTCACTCATTTGTCATTTGACAAGCAATCGCATTCATTCATATGGCATTGTAATATATTTACTTTTCATTTCTCTATGTTTGTTCATTGCAATGTTCTTTGCTTTTATGGGAGTGCGAGTGCATATAACAAGAAACTTATATGATAATGCTTTCATATCATTAATTTTTCTGAAAATGGAGGACTAATAAAAATCGTATAGGACAACATTAACTAGCTTCAGAGATTGAATCATAAACACGTACAGTTTTTTATATTGTTGCTTACAACTGTGTAGATTAGGAAGTTAAATTTAACATGCTGTCTTATGCTTGTGTGGAATTGAAAAGGTCACTGAGTCATTTCCATTCCAAATCTAAGCTAATAAAGTTTATTACTATCAATATACAAATTAAATTTATATGTTCATATTTTGTGCAGATTTTTGGGATTATAAGAAGTCAAAAAAATGGGAGAAAGGAAAGTGAAGAACAAATTCTATATCCTCCCAATTTTGATCCCTCCGAAATACACAGAAGTAGGCAGCCCAAAAACCAACAGATAATAGAACGCATAACGCTCCCAATGATTATCAGCTGCATTACATGTGGGAATTATATTTACAAGGGTACCAAGTTTGATTCTCACAAAGAGGATACTATTGGTGAGACATATTTAGGTATCCAAATATTCAGATTCTACTTTAAATGTACAAAGTCTTCTATAGTGAAGATTTAAACACTAGAGACCACATCAAACATTAAGATTGTCAACCATTGACAATCGAGGTGAGAGCCAGTCATATTCCTTGCTAGAAATAACTCAAATAGGAGTATCCACATAACCACTTCCAATATTTCCACCATAACCTTCCAAAAAACAAGATGGAAATTTCCCCTGTAGAAATTCTCTATAACCACTTACACTTTTTAGATATGATAGATTGCATTGCACCTAATACATAATGTAGATTGCATTGCAACCATGTACACTTTTCTGTCTAGATAGTATTTACGCGCATCTAAAGAGTAATTAGCACTGCATGATCTTTGACTGATCATGCACTGACACCTATGCTGTCTCCAAGCATGGCAACTACAACATCATCTTTGACTGAGACACCCACCCTATTACTGACAACCCTTTCATGTATTCTTCAGTGGTGATGGTAGTATTCCAGTGAGTACCCCAGGGTTTTTCAACAACGTTTCTAGACAAATGCAGACCTTCCCAAAGATGGCTTCCAAATTAATGCCAGGGATTATTACTGGTGTGAATGGCTGGTTGGTTTTTTCTGGTCTTAGGAAGTTTGAAAGGAGTATCAAAAGCATTTACACAGTGGAACCTAAGTGTCTCTTAGTTAGTGCAGACAAGTATTTTAATCAATGAGAAGCCATATTTCCTCAGAGACAGAGGAATGCATATGAGGTGTACTTGTGCCATGAAACAAAAGACACCAAGACAATGCAAGTTTCACTCAAGGGTGAAGATGGTGGTAGTGCGGAAGCAGTTGTAGTGTGCCATGTAGACATGATTGCTTGG
The DNA here is from genome assembly GCA_037957365.1 of Torreya grandis. Classification (NCBI taxonomy): domain Eukaryota; kingdom Viridiplantae; phylum Streptophyta; class Pinopsida; order Cupressales; family Taxaceae; genus Torreya; species Torreya grandis. The sequence continues at coordinate 840,242 of JARHVA010000091.1, read as the reverse complement.
AATCCCAACCATGTGGCATTCTGGGTGTTGAATGTGAAGCCAAGTGGTGCGGCTGTCTGCCATTTCATTCTGCAAGATCATATTGTGTGGCTACTAGCCAAGTAGACTACATCACTCTTTGCCTGTCTCTCTAATATGCCATGACATATTACTTAATAGCACTTGCCCGAAAGGGGCAAATTACATCAGAGGGGATGTAATTTTCTATTTTGGTAGAGCATGGTTTTGTAAAGGGAAAGAGTGTAAATTGGTAGTTGTACCTCACTTGAAACCCATGACAATTGACCCCGTCTAATGTGCACGATGTGGCATGTAACGATAATCTAATATTTATGGTGGAGTTGATAGTGTAAAAAAAGGTTTTGTGTTTCTTCATACAACATGGCGAAGTGGGGAAGGGCAAGGCCATACAAAACATGGAAGCGATAAAGTTTTAAGGTTGAGCTAGGTGGTGATGGAAAGGGGCAATGACAAGGTATTTCAAGTGATGGGTTTGATGAACCCTGGGTAGATACACATTCAAAATTTAGTGACATGTCACATCTATGAATGCAACCTATAGCATGGATAAATGAGTTACAAATTAGATTCCAAGACCTCAATGTGTTGTCCCCACATCAATGGCATTCCACTGTTGATTTGAGCCATATATTAGTCGTGGATTCCTGCGGCAATCAAATCAACTCTCATGACGACCTCATCCACCCTTGACAATAGAAAATGGCCAATAAAGGATGCCGCCACCTTGCAAGCTGTAGATCCTTTTGCAATGTGCACTAGTCGTGTAAATCCAAAAGCTGCCCTGAATTTGGGTTTGGTCTACAATATCCCTTGAAATAACTTGTCATTACCCCTCACCGTCACCGCTCATCTCCCCTTGAAATCTTTCGCTATTTGCATGTTTTGTATGTTCTTGCCCTTTCTTCTAGGGGTCTGAGTATGGCATTTACGTATGTTCTTAAACCTGATGTTATTGCTCTAGGTGCCAATATGTCACCGTAGAGAAAGATGCTCATCTTCCAAATGGTAACTTGTTCATCGATGCTAATATTATATATTTAATTGAATATTATATATATTCATTTAATATTATATACAAATAACACTTATCCCATATAATTTACACCACATGCAACTGAGTTAAATTTTAAATTGACACATCAATGTAACAATAGTGCAAAATGATGCATGTCATTGATATCAAAGCAAGATGGTGGCATCTTTGATTGGCCATTTTTTAATTCTCAATGTTGCATGAGGATGTCATGAGAGCTGATTTGATTGCAACATGGCTCCACATCTCATGTGCAGCTTGAATCAATAATGCAATGCCGCTGATGTTGGGATAAGACATTGTTCAGATGATATCGTACACCAGAGGGGTCATATCATTTACAAATACAATAGCTATTGTTAGTGTTACTAAGAACGATAATGGAAAAAGCTTGGAAATATTTGTATCCATATCTATTTGCATATGGCATCTTACATGATCAATTAGATTATATAGGAGGCGTCTTTCATTTCAAAAGTCTTTTCCATTTTTGCCTAATTGGTTTTAGATAATGTTGATTAGGTTTTAAATAACTAAATCCATTGGAATTTTTATCTAATTAGTTTTAAACTCATCTAAATTGACATGTGGTACATTATCTACATTTTCAAAGGTACCATTAGATAACCTTTTTTTAATTGAAATGACAATTGTTTCAATCATGTCTAGGGTAATTGAGGCAGCTTGATGGAAGCTACATATTACATTGATAAATGTGACATGTCACTGAACTTAGCACATGTATCCATGTAGCCTTTTTTGAGTCCATCATTTGAAATACCCTGCCATTTCCCCTCACCATCCCCATCTAGCTCTTCTTGAAATATATTAGCACTTTCATACTCTGTATGGCTTTACCCTTCTCCACCACTTTGTCATTGCTCAAGCTCACCATGAAACAAAACCTCTCCTCCCCGCATAACTCATTGCCGTATGAAGGAACACGTGACCTCATTTTTCATTTTCATCTCCCCCAAAGGTATTAGATTATTGTTGCTTAACACTTCAACAAGAGGTGATATGGGGTCAACAACCATGGGTATTGAATGAGGTACGATTGCTGACTTACACTCTTACGATTTACAAACCCGCTTTCCCAAAAAAAAAAAAATCCCACATGGCGTAACTTGCACCTTTGGGGCAATGGCTAGTCTCTCTCTCTATATATAAATATATACACTATATATAATATAGAATATATTGCATCCCTAAGACTATGTTCTCTACTATTTTTTATATATTAGGGGAATCAGTAACTAGGAGCAGCCTCAGACCCCCAAGCCAAGTGTCTGAGACCGACCAAGCTGATGCGTTAACCCTTGGCTTCGCTTAAATGCCCCACTCCAGTGTTGCAATTTAAATCATGGATTTGAAGACTACTAGGTTGGGTGACTTTAATGTCTCACCTTCCAACTAGTTGGTCCAATCTTAGGGGGCATGTTCTTTGCTATTTTTATTTCCCCTATACTTTGCAAATTTTAACTCAAATTCTATTCATTGGTCAGCTGCCTCAAAGGCTCTTTTTTAACCGAAGCATATTTGAAACCCAATGCAAAAAGTGCCAAATCAAAAACGAAGTCAACAACGGACACCAGGCGCTCTCTGGGCTAATTGTTTTCATTTTTTGCTAATTTGGGATCGGTTCAGCCATGAATGAACTTGTTAGTAGTGTTCTGACGACAAGTTCAATCATGGTCATGCCCGTCTATATTTGGTTGTTTCTTCACAAAGGGTTGGGTTTGGCATGAACGCATGTCTGGGACCTTTTTTTAAAACAAAACATGTAGGAAGCTTTCTTGGGCATCCCTTCTTATTTTCAGCCGCTTATACAACAATTCCTTGTTATGAAGATAATTAAATAGCTTACCTTTAGATGTTGGTCTGGGATTTACAACTTCGATCTTGGGTGCTTGACATCCCGCATGTAATGCTTGTTCTTATTTATCCTTGGGAAGTTTCAATTTTTTTGATTCTTCTCCATTAGTGCCTACCATTTGTAACTCCATTGGTTGCCCAAGAACTTGTTGTAAATCCTCTCCTTGCTGCCCCAATTTTTTTGGTTTTTAGGACTCAGAGAATTCAATACTTGGTTGCCCCAAAGTGATTGATTTTTTTCATTGATGTCTTCTACTTGGAGCCCCCTTCGTTGCAAGTGTGCGAACTCTCCGAAGAGCTTTCAATATCGTATGAATCAGAGAGCTACGAGGAGTCATAGCTGTGAACCAGTAACCAGATCACAATTTGCTATAAATCCAAGTATTCTTTTGCCACCTTTGGTAATTAGTCCAAAAACAAGAGTCAACCAGTTTATACCCATACCAAGAGCAAATATGGGAGCCCCTATACCCCCAAAAAATTATGCAAGTTGAAACACTGGTAGTCCATTGATTCTCTCAATACCACCAACCACTTGGAACCCTATCTCAGTGAATGCCCTAAAAGCTCAGCCCAAATTTAGTGGGCAAGACTTTAAAACACCTGAAGAACATCCATAGGATGTATCAGATGTTTGTGCTATACATGTTACACAACAAAATGTGGCCATAAGATTATTAGCAGCTTCTTTTAAAGGGAAGACTCTAGAATGGTATCGGTCTTTGACCCCAAATACCATATCTACATGGGATCAGCTCGGAGATCTTTTATTTGAAAGATTTGAAGAGAAGGGTGATAAGTCTTCTTTGTTACAACAATTAATTACCATCCAAAGGGCACCACAAGAAGTGATGACTGACTTCAATTTCGGATTTCAAAAGACTTGAGAAATAATCTCTACTACAGCTAGACCATTACCAAGTATGGCCATAGTGTTTTATCTTAAGAATTTAAATTCAGATATATCTGTTATGATTCAGTCACTTGGAGGACACACTTTGCCAGAGGCTTATGACTATGCGGTCAGAGCTAAGAATAATTTAATAGATGCTGAAAAGTTACCTCCAAGGCCTCCTATGCCCATGTTCTCAAAAATTTCTTTACCATTGCCTCAAGAAGCCCCTAAATCTATAACCCCACATGTGTCTTATGTACACATATCCTCAACCACCTGCTATAGAAATTGTTCCCGCTTAGTCATCTGAGCTTGATGATATCAATAATATCTTGAGGACATTTTCTAATGAGTTGATTAATATAAAAAGATAGCAGAATACTTTCCCTAGGCCTCTATATCAAGGCTATCAAGAAAATAGATTTTCATCTCACCCAAACCAATACCAGGGTCCTCCAAAGCAAAATAATCCTCAGCCAGCAAACCAATTAGTTACAGTCCCCACACCCTCACAGACTATTCCTCCTAATTCAAATAGGGAGATTATTCTAGGGCAAAATAACTATGCAGATAACACTAATGCCTGGTGTTTTCTTTGCATTAATGCTCATACGCCTAGAGATTGTCTCATGGGTAATCTACAACAAAAAGTGGTGGAGCAAAGAAGATTGGATGGTCAGTTTGCAAGTTCCAGTGACAATCAAGCCTACCAGTCTTCTGGTATGTAAAATTTAGTCTAAATGGCTCAGATGCAAGGGATGTCTTTGCAACAAGAGGAAGAAATAGCCCCAGAACATGCTTTGTTCTCATGAGTTGAAGATGAAGAATCAATTTTCTTGAACGAAGCTTCCACTTCCAAGAAACTAGTGGTCCAATCTGATTATTACACTAGATCAAAGAGAAGGATGGTGGAACAGCCTGAAGTTGTAAATAGTCAAGTCATGGAGAATCCTCCATTTCAAAGACAAAAAAACACAGTTGTCAGACAAAAAATGCCTCAATCGGTGCAGAATCAAGTGATTCCTGCACAAATTCAATAAAAAACAAGATATCCTTATTTTCAAAGAACTCAGACTCTGGGACCAATAAATGTGGTGGATCAATTAAAGAAGACTTTAGCACAAGTATCAATATGAGATATATTGGCTATTCCTGAATATAAGACACTACTACAAGAAGCTCTACAAGGCCAAGTAGTGGCCAAAGGTACTATTATTAAAGAAGGACCTACTGAAAAAGAAAAGCTCAAAGATACAGTTCATCTACAGACAACAGCCCTAGTGAATAATGCAGCAGAGGTAAGCAAATCCAAACCAGATCCCTTCTATTTAACTTTGATAGTGGGTAAGAAACTGCTGCATAATGCAATGATTGATTCAGGGGCTAGTACTACGGTTATGCCTAAGTAGATAAAGATAAAATATGAGCCACTCACTCAAGGAGTCAGGCAGCTAGATAGTAAAGCAGTACAAACAATAGGGAGAATTAAACAACTCCTATTATAATTATATACTTGTCCCAATATAATTGTAAATCAAGATGTAGTGGTCATAGACATACCTCCTGTATTTGGCCTATGCTTATCCAGAGACTTTACAGCCAAGATAGGAGGATATATGTCCCTTGATTGGTCTCACCTCATCTTAAGAACCAAGTATGGTTCAAAGATGAAGATATTATCTGAGCCATTATATAAGGATCACATCACCAATGAACCAACTGTAAAGTTAGAGGCAGCTCATGCTATGATGAATAAAGAAGAAAGGGTTTTTGTTGAGGAGCTAGGTGAATGGACTGGACATAATGACGAAGAGGAAAATGATCATTTATTAGCTATGATGCAAAGCGACTCATATGAAAATTACGACTTTATTGGTCTGGGCACTTACGTTATACTTGATGAAGATCATAAAATCCCAAATGTTTTAGAGGAAGAAAAGTCAAAAGATACCTCTTCTATTAATCTTTGGGTCTCTCAACATGAATTCCAAATTTTGAGTGAGAAGTCACAAGCATATGCCTTAATCTCTGATGAAGAAGAAATAATTTTTGATTTTCTTCTTACTTTGCAAAATGATGTGGAGGAGCATGGACATTTCCTTGATCATGATTTGAACTATTTGTTTGAAATCATTGGGTCAGGTTATACTATTTTTCAGGGAAGCTGTGAGCCGGTTGCAGAAGAACAAAACAACATTGAGACTTAATTACATGTGCAAAATTATTGCAAACTTTCAGAATTATCCTTTCAAGAGGTTGGTAATTTTGAAGTTATTAAAGAGGATGATCATGCAATAGAACCTGAGTTTAAGGCAGAAGGAGATGAGTCAATAAATGATCTATATCAAAGAGCTTCTGTTGATGAGCCAATAGTCATTAATTTCTTGATAAGACATGCCAGTATCAAGAAATGACATTCGACAAGCTTCCAAAGACAAGAAGAGCTTATGTATGTTGAAAACATGTTTGATTCAGACTCACTCAAATGCAGGCCAATCAATGCGGCATACGAAGAGAGTAAGCCATCTGAGCTACATCCAATTCAACCACTTGTCTGGCAATATAAGTTGGCTTGTCATGAAGGAGACTTTAGAAATTCTTTTTTTGATCCAGGAGGGAGATAAAGATATTGGGTTAATTTATTATAGTTAGGTAGTTTCCCTTTTCGTATTGCTTTGTTTTCTCAGTTTTGTTTTCCCGCTTTTCTTTTAAATAAGTGTTATTTGAACACGTAGTTGGCAGCTCAGAAATTTCAAAATTTTCAAAATTCTCCAATACATTGAATGTCTCTCAAATCTTTAGAAATCCCCAAGGTACCTTGTGCTGCCACTTGCATAACGTGTTTGCCTCGTCCCATAAATATTGAATAAGATTTGCTAACGGTTATCTGAGTTTATTGCCATTTTGAGACTTGATAGGTCAATAAATACCTCTTAGCAAGAGTTAAAGCTTACAAATTCTCAAACATTCCTGCATCTGTGAAAAATACCCTGTTACTTGCATTTTTCAGTGCCTAGTAAACTTGTTTTAGCGAAAGTGTTTTTGTTTTGTAAAAGTTCATACAAGTTACCATAGAAAAGATATAGAGATGGAGGGGGCACAATCGTCACAACAAGGCGCTGAGATGTATGCATCTCTTGATAAGTTTCTTGCGAGTAAGTCATATGCTTCAGCTCCCGTGCAACCATTGAAGGCCTATCCAAGGACCAGAATTTCTGAAGTTGGTCAAGCAAGTGACCCAGTGAAAATAAAATATTATGCAGATGGAGTCATGAACCCAATCCTTCAAAGAGCTAGTAGCAAAACTCTTAGAAAAGGGGCACATCAAAAGTGTTTACAGAGGGCCAGAGTAGGGAAATATGAGACATTTTTCATGAGGATATGGACTTCATAACTGGCACAATTCTTTGTCTTAGCTGTGCATCCATGTCCTGACTTGGTCGAATTATGCATAGATTTGTTCCATGCACCATTCAACAGGGTCCATTTACAGTACAAATCACACCGCAGGCTATCAGAGATATGTTAGCCCTGTATCACGATAGTGCAGCTACGTTTTCCACTGTTGCTAAAATGCAAAGAACGTGGGCAAACATCAATACTCAGTCGAGGTTCTTGAGATCCAAATTACAAATGGGTGATGTTGACACTATAGTGCCTACACTCCTTGCAGCAAGAGCCCAATTCGCACAAGCTAGCCAAGATGCACTGTCTATGATGGCTTTCATCTTTGGCATGAAAGATGATATGGTAGTTTATGCAGAACAAATGGCTATCCTCTTCAGGCTGAAGATCGTTGACAGAACTCAGGAGTATAGGCTTGACTTTTCTGAACAAATTGCTTTCTCAATGGTGGAACAACTAGCCCAGTTTAAATCAAAAAGAGTTTTTCGGTACTCTTCTTATTTGTTTCACCTCATGCTATTTTAGAACTCTGACCTCTTTGCCCAACATATGTATCTTGATATGTATGACCCAAGTTTTGATCTCCAAAGGGCCATTCTTGTGTTTGCATGGACACATATTTTGTCAAAGACTAGTGACCCATATGAATTCTGAGAATTATTTGTTACCCCTACTTTTTGTCACCTCAGCCCCGAACCAGTTATGAATAGATTGTTTCCAAGCGTTTCAAACCTTCTGGTCAATTGCCCAATTCTTTGTGATTTCTATTTTGGGTCTCACCATACAATTATAAGAGTCCATGGTTTTTGTGGGGAACCAATGTTGCTACCTAAGATTTTGACTCTTAGGTTAGCATTCTTAGAGGTCACCAGGCAGGAATCTACAGTCGACAATGAATATGGCTTTGGAAAGAGGAAAAGAAAAATGTATGACCTCTCATGGATGACAACCAACATGGTTTTGGAAACCAGAGACGCTGAAGTTGTGTTGCTCAGAAAGCTAGCCTTTCTGGGTTTCCTTCTAATAGAAGACAAATGGGTTTATGACCCAAATGGTTTCATAGCTTCCTGGATAAGGACTAACAGGGTTGCAACCAAAATTGCATATGAAGGCTGCCCTTTTTGAAAAACCAAGAAAAATCCTAGAGAAGATGCTCTTGGATTTTATGTAGAGTTAATAGACTTGCCCCTTCCACAAAATAGACTCTGGGAAACATTCTATGTTAAACAGAGGATTATGATCCTAAAGTCAGAATGACTTCTGGCTTAAGGACACTAAAAAATAAAGAAGAAAATTTGTCAAACAACCCATTCTTTTGAGAACGTAGACACATATGAGAGATGGGAAGAACTATGGGATGAGTGCCATCTCTCCCCTGTATCTAGCCCAAAGACAAGTAATTTTGTCGACACCAGGTGAAGAGCAGGAAGCTAGGGCCAGGTCAAGCCAAGAGTCACAAGCCTCAGAGCAAACTGCAACTGCAATAACTGTATCAGTTTGGCCCCAATCTCTCAGTGTCATGGAAAAGCAAAAGAGTGTGGTGCCTTCACCACCAATAGATTCCCCATCAGCATCAGTTATAGATATTCCTAGTTCTCCACAAGCATCATTGAAAGGAAAAAAACACAGCGAGAAGAAGAGACACCCAAAAAGTGAAAGAGGGTTCAGTTTCAGTTTGATTCAGAAGAGGAGACGGACACCCCACATCGCCAATTACAGAGTACTGTAATTACTCTTCAGGTAAGTATTATTCCTCCTCAATCTCTTTCTTCTCCTATTGGCATGATGATTTCATCTAGCCAGATGACATCCCCTGCCACCTCTGTTGTTCCCATTTCTCACTTCGCCCCATCTAAGCCACTTCAAGCTTTAACATTACCTCATTTTTCCCCCTCCGTTCTCAAGAAACTTTCCCCTCAGATTGCCCATAACCAACAATTGGCTATTCAATATGGTTTACCACAGGGACATCTTTTTGTGGGTGGGCACATTGTCTCTCCTTCTACCTTCCAGACCCAAGGATGTTGCTAGGAAGGCAAGAGAAGCCCGAAGAGAGAAAAAGAAGATCAAGGAAAATAAAGCCTTGGCTACTCTCCATCTGTGGTCACAATTTGACTCCATTCAACAGCAATTGATGGTGACTCATTTATCACCAAATGTAATCAAGCCAAGTGAGCAGATGCAGTCGAAAGACTACACGATGAATGCAGTAGCCATCGACATGTCCCTCTTCCGGCCATAAGACAAAATTGAGCTACTAACTGAATCCACTTCTGTAGTTATTGAAGACTACTTGAAGACATCAAGGAGGCTACAGAAGATGGAAGCCGATTTAGCCAAGGAGAAGGCAAACTGTAACAGTTTGACCACATAAATTAATAAAAAAGACAATGAAATAGAGAATCTGAATAAACAGTTGCAAGATACTATTTCTCTTCAAAGTCACCAGGTAGTCCAGGCCCAAAATGATTCTTTAAAGGCAGGGATAACACAGGTAAAGGATGTAGTAATGACCCTAAGGTGGGAAAAAGTAGCATTGCAAAAAAAATGCGAGGAACACCTGCTATAGGTTACCCAATTGCAACAAACGCTGTTAAGTGAACAAAATAATACTGCAGCTATATAAGCCCAATTTCAAGCAGAGCAACATAGAGCAACACAATTGACACTGGAGCTGACCAATAGGTCAAGGAATGTCAGAGTGTTAAGTCTGGTGAAGGAGCTCTACGAATCCATGTGAAAAAGAATCTCCTCAGAGATTATTTAGCTCAGGCCTTCTCTCACCTTTTTACTAAATGCACAAAAATTGTGCGAAAAGGTGGAGGATTCAGTTGCAAACACTCTGGCTACAGTTTCTAGGAGAGTAATGGACTTAGAAACGTTGTTGCAAAAGCTTTATGATGCAACGGATGCAACGTTGTCAGCAGCAAGAATTGAGAACAGAATGGTCGTTGCTAAGCGAGTAAATGAAGTTCTTAGTTGCAATTCTGCAGCCCTCAGTTGCAGAGAGCTTTTAGATGTCATGAAGGAAGGAATCAATGAAATGAAACAACATATTGAAGATCTAGTGCAATTAGGTCTTCCTTCTTCGTTTCCTAATGAAAACATGGTGCTAATGGTTGATGAAATTGAACCTTTGCTATTGGCCAAGCAGAATGATCAGACAGTTTTCCAAGATATAAGGGATGATTCATCAGTCCCTGAAGTAGACGCTGTTTTGGTTCTTGTTTCCCAACTCGAATTCAAATTGAAGGCTACAGTTCAAATTTTACAAAAATTTTACACAAGGATATTATTAACCTTGATTTAGCTTTCAATGAATTGCAGAATAAGCAAGGGTTATCTGACGATGAGTGGTCTGCCTACCAAACAACATTACTGAAGCTGTAATTTTGAAATTTTGATCTAGCGAGAGTTGTGGTTTCTTTTTGAGCAAGCTCAAAAGTCCTTGGGGTCGCCAATAACTATAGAGTAAAAAATCACTCTACGTTTCTTTCTAATTTTCAGTTACGCTCTGCAAAATTTTGTTCCCGCATACTTTGGTCCGAGATGGCGAAGTTTTGAAACAGAGTGCAGGTGCTAATTTTCCTTTTAATTCATTTTTGTCTAAGTGTCGAAGTCGAGTGGAAGTTGCCAAGTGTCATCGGCCGAGGCACCCTTTGCAATTCTTATAAGAAAAGTGGAGATTGCCACGTATATCATGGTAACTCAGCGAAACACGACAAGTGTCAGCATTCGCATTTCATAATGGCATCCACGTTTCAAATCTCTTTTCAACGGAAGGTATCAACAAGCTAAGTATCAGGATCGGGTGAAAAGCGCCAAGTGGCAACCGCGAAAGGTTTTAATTTTGCTTTTTTAAAAGCGACAAAAGATGCCACGTATCCCAGCTGAAGAGAACGGAAGCCACCACGTGTCGAGATCCGAATTATCTTCATTTTGCTTCACCGATATAGCAAAGACTGTGGTGGGTCTCAAGTTTTGTTTCTGAAGCAAGCGGAAGCCGCCAGGTGTCACTATCCATGTAAATATGAAATGAGACCCGATTGTTTTTATGATATAAACAGAGTAAAGCGGAGACCACCACGTGTCACTTTCTGTAGGTTTCTAAAAAGGTAGTTAAAAGAAGCGGAGACCACCACATAAACCCAGTTACGTAAAGCAGAGATTGCCACGTATCTTTTGTTGAAGCGAAAATTGCCACCTATCCTTATGCTCCTTTTCAAGTTACTCGGACAAGAAACGCTGTGGGTCTTATTTTCTTTTAAGCTGTTAAAGTTTCGAAGAGGTGGATTGCAACAGGTGTCAAAGGCAGAACACTCATAAGCAAAGACAAAAGGAGTATAAATTACATGGAAGGTGCCGCGTGTCTTCAGTAGGTGCTGCGAAACACGCCAAGTGTCGTCCTCCGGTATCTCTTAAGTAATAAGAAGGTTTTCAAGGAATTGGCTAAGTGTCATCTTCCGTCTAAGAGAAGGGAGTGTCCTGCGATCTGTTTTAGCCAATGAACTGCCAGAAGAAGAAGCATTTCAGAATCTATGAAATATCTTCTGTTAGACACTTCCATTTCAGTTAGATTTCAGTTGGGCCATTAGATTGTAAACAAGCAAACAATTCGGAGTGAATCCAAGGCTATAAATAAGGGTGCAGAGATCACCAAAGGAAGAATCATCGGATACCAACGAGAATTTTTTGAGAGAATTATTGTCAAGAGTTTAGACTTTCTAGAGCTGTGACTAGGAATATCATTTACCTTTGTTATATTTTCTTAAGTTGGAAATTTTATGTAATTGTGCATGTTTCTGTGCCTTTTATGTGACTGGAGAATTCAAAGAAGAAGATTAAACCTTATGCCTTTGTTGATATTTTCTATATCACTACAAAAGCAGTCTATGCTGTGAGCCTCTATTTCTATTGTTTCCATCTTTTACATTGATCATGCACTTGTTTGCTCTTAAATGTAATTGAATCTTACATATAGTCTCACTGTGCTCAGAATTAAGGTCAAATTACATTCAAGCACATCGCCATAATTAGATTTTCTTTCTTGTATTTGTGTTTCTGTTAAAATTCCTATCCCTTTTCCTAGTAAACACTTGATATAAAGAAGAGACCAGCTTCTTAAAAATATGGAGGTTGTTTTAAGTCGCAAGTCCCACATCTTGAAACTTCCTATTGTTGGTGTTAGAAACAAGCACAATTTTAAACATTAACATGTTATTATGTTTCAAAGTGTGAGTATGAGTAGATCAAACTTGTTTGGTGCATCACCCTCTTAGTTTAGGTTCTATTTCAGTATCTTTCTCTCTTTTCAACCCCCCCATTATATATATATATATATATATATATATATATATATATATATATATATATATATATATATATATATATATATATATATTAGCAAATGTACTAGAATAAATCAGAGATGTGTCAAAGGTAGCTAGCCCTTATCTAGAGATTCTCCTCTCAGTTTTGCCAGACCCACAGGCAAGAGAGGAGTCTCCATTGTGCCGCATGGAAGATAAAAGTTCAGCCTTTTGTCAAGGGTGCAATCTATAATGTCAACATGCCCCACCAACAAGGTGCCACATTATCTTGAGAGCATGAATACAAAAACAAACTCTCATTATTTATTTTTGCCAATTGAATTTGTTTATAGAGGCATTATGCAGGATACCTTTAATTTCCAAAATATGAAATAAACTCATATTCCGTTTAGGGGTGTTAGTTTATCTTTGCTAAGTCTTGTAGTCTTCGAAACAACTAACATGCCCATTGCATCACATGCTATTCTCACACATGTCCCACAAACTAATTGCTCAGCGACATTTCAAGCGCCCACCATTAAGAATTATTACAACTCAACAATGATCAGAATTATGATTTCCAGCAACTCAATTTAACACTTAACTATGGCCACATCCATATAGTATTTTGACATTTGTGCACATGTTATAACGTGCAAATAATTTTGTACCTCCTCAAGACAGACTGCCTTTGCAGACATTTATAGCCAGCATTACCTAGACCTAATCTGTGTTTGATTGGAAAGTCTGAATTTGATTGGGAAGTTGGTGGACAACAGACTAAATTGTTGAAATGTAGACATGTTATAGGTGGAAACAATTAATTGCAATAAGATAACTGTAGAATTCTAACCAAATGAACCATGGGAAATAAAACAATGCTCAAAGAGAAGAATTTCTAAACAGAAGAATTAACTAATTCATTGATATGTGAGGTATGTATGGCTATTTATGAGAATAAATTTAAGCTAAAACTCCCATATCATGACAAAAATAAGGTAGCAATCTTTGGGAAGAGATGTAAGGCTACCACATTAACGATTGATACAGGAGGTAGCAATCTTTGATAAGATGTAAAGCTATTCACCATACTCTCGGCTCTATACTTTGCAATGATATTATCATTGCTTGATTTTACATTCAGATGGCAATTCTTTAATAGCTATTTTTAGCAGGAAAAAAGGTCTAAAAATAGAAAATGAAGCAATTTAATCTAGAATTTGAAAATCCTTGTTACAAGCATTCGCCCAAGAAGCTGAGGGCACTTGCTATGCCTTAAGGTAATAATTTAGAGACCTTTGTACCTATTCTGGTACTATATTGGTCTAGATATCTCATGTTCTATTATACAAATTCTTACTTGAGATGTGCTCGGGCAAAATGTGAGGTATCCGGGGTGTACGTGGGGCATCTATGGCTATCAAATGACAATCACAATAAAATGTAAACATAAAAAGACATTTAAAATTAAAAAAAAATTAAAAAATCACACACAACTAACTCAACTGCTGCTAGTCCTAATGCATATGGTTCTATTGAAACAACTGGTGATTTGGATGCTTTCGATAAAATATAGTATCATGATTGTTTGCATAGTTCTTGAGTTTGACTATGACCATCGAGTATTTTTGTACTTTTCTATGTTGTAGGGAAATGTCCCGCCCTTGGTTTCCTGATTCTTAAACATCGAAGAAACATTTCGTAAATGCCATGGAAACCTCTGGGATGTTTTCATGAAATGCCCAGTTATTTCCGGGAGGTTCCTTGGCGTTTCCAAGGGATTCTAGTATAAACAACAGTCGGAAAAAAAAAAGACAAAATAATAATAAATTAAAAAAACCCTAAATGTTGCCTAAAACCTATAAAAAGATACTTAAGGCAAACTTAAACACATACTCAACATCTGCTCTTGTAAACAAGAACAAGGAGGATTTGGAGGCAACCATTGCAAGGAGTTTGGAGGAAGCGATTGCAAGAAGGGAGAGTTTGGAGGCAACCATTGCAACAAGGAGCAGTTTGGAGGCATCCATTGTTGATTTTAATAGTTTTTCCTCATTTCTTTCTCATTTAATTTCATTTTATAGTTTATAAACTCCTAAATTATTTTAAAATTAAATTAATTTTTTTATTGAACATTATATTCTTGCTTTTAAAAAAAAAATTAATATAATAATATTTTAATTTTTTTAAACACCTTGATTCTTAGGGTTTAGTTTTCTTTATCGAAATCTAACTCTTATGTATGCCCTTCTCTTGCACATAATGCAATTTGGAGAAACAAAAACAAAGTTAGCTGCTATAAATTTAAATTTGTTACATAAAGTTTTAAAATAATTCAAATTTAATATATATATTTTAACATTTTGACGTTGTGTATGCTCTGCCCTCACACCGTTTTGGTGATCTTGGTGATCAAAACATATTAGGATAAAGGGTTTATTTTTATAAATTATTTATGTATAATGTAATAATAAGTCTCATTCTAACTTCTGCATATGCTCTTTTCTTGTGCATACCCTGATTTGGAGAAACAAAAATAGGGTTATTAAATTTTTTGTTTAAAGCTTTAAAAATGTATTTTTTCTAGCTTTATTTGCTATTTTTAAAACTTTACGAACATCCTAACTCTGTGTGTGCTCTCACTTCACACCGTTTAACTATTTTTGGTGATCAAAAGTAGATTAGAATATCCATGGCATCAAGTTTAGCTCCAGGGAGAGGTCATAGTGAAGCAAATTGGGAAGAAAAGCCACATGAAAATATTTCGATACCTATGAAATATGATTCTACTTCTGCTCTTTGGAGACATGTGAGTGTTTGAGAACATTGTTGGTGGTGGCTCTCGTGTTTGGGTATGCAATGATTACCATGTGACATATAAGTTCTCATATACTGACCCAAAACCAATTTAATAGGGTACGGAAGGCAGGGGATTAACAAGTGTGACAATTTCAAAGTAAAAAATGAAGTACATGAAAGAGCAAAAACAAGATAATTTAGAAGTTGCTTCAAGAGGTTGATCTAAAGCAATTCTTTTGCAAAGAAAGCTTTCAGGAAGACCACCCACACCTTCATTTGCAAATCATCCTTTCATTCAAACTTAGGATTAGCCAGTTGAAACACCTTTGGATGATGGAACAAAGACTTCACAAAGAAAACTAAAAATAACATTGGAAAAAACATTGAATGTTGAGAAGAGGGACATTGTTGATGAGTTGGTTGCTCGATGCATTTATACATGTTGATTGCTTTTCCACGTTTTGAGGTCACCTTATTGGCAACAAATGTTGAAAGTCATCAATGAATCTCCACAATGTTATAAAGGCCTTAATTATGAGAATGTCTGAACCACACTCTTGACAAAGAAAGTGGAACATGTTCAAACTTATTTGCAGTGAATTAGAGATTGATGGAAGGATTCATGAGTGTTTATTATCATAGATGGATAGAAAGATGCTCGAAATAGGTCCTTTATAAATGTTGTCATAGTATGTTCGAAAGGGGCAATGTTCTTAAATGTTGTTGATCGTGAGGGCCAAGTGAAAAATTCTTAGTTTATTGCTGACATTTTTGATATAGGCTATTGAGTCAGTGGGCCCTCAACATGTTGTCTAAGTCATCACAGACAATAAAAAAAATTGTAGAGTAACTGGGTTGATTGTAGAGGAAATATACAAACACATATTTTGGACTCCTTGTGTTGTCCACTCCCTCAATTTGATGTTGCAAAAGATTGTTAAAATCTCATGGATAGAACAAATTCATGTAGAGGTAGAGGACATTTAGATGTTCGTCATAAATTATCACATGTCCTAGGCCATCTTTAGGAGATTCTCGAGGTTGGAGTTATTGAAGATAAGAACAAATTCTTACTTTCGAAGTTCTAACTTTATAAATACTATAATTAATAATTATTAATTAAAAATTTGAATTTAATTGTGAAAGTCTTATTTTATTTTTGTAGATTGTCGAGACAAGATTTGCCTCTCACACTTTCATCTTGAGATTATTTTTGAAAGTGAGGCATTAAATGGTATGGTGATTAGCAATGTATGGACAGTGTGGAGGTAAAAAAGCTTCAAAAGAGCCCATACAATAAAATCAGTGACCCTTGATAATTGTTGGTGGGCCAAGGTCAAGTACTTGCTCAATTTTACATAGCCTATTCTATATATGATCTAATATGCATATACAAATGTAGCTTGCATGGGATAAATTTATGATGGGATTGACTCCATGCTCGAAAATATGAGATATCATACCAAAAAAAGTAGCAAGATCTTGAAGAATTTTTTAATATTAAAGTTAAGTGTGTTGTCTTGAAGAAGTGGAATAAAGGACCACCCCATTACATCTCCTGCTTATGATCTCAATCCAAAGTATTATAATAGTGAAATACTTAGGCTACATAATAGACAACCACCATACGATGACTTAGAAGTTGCAAATGGAACTAGGGCAACATTCAGAAGACTTTTTTTCAATCCAATTGTAACTATTGTGGTCTGCAATGAAATGAAAATGTTTGCAGCTTCAGAAGGTAGTGTGGGAGAAATTGAGGCTCTTTTTTACAAGTGCAACTTGACTCCAATCAAGTGGTGGTATGTGCATGGCCATGATGCCAAGTACTTACGATCTATCACGATAAAAATTATCTTATAGATACAAAAATAAATCGAAAAATATTATTAAGTTATCATATATTTTTATAGTGTTACTAATTTCAGATTTGAAATTTTTAACAAATAACAACGTTTGTTTGTGATAGGTGGCTAGTAATTCTTCAACAAAGCGAAATTGGAGTACATACGGCTTTATCCACTCTACTAAACAAAATAAGTTGGCATCCGAGAAGGTTGACTATATTTGGTATTCGTGCATTCCAATTTGTGCCTCCTTTCACATAAGTCTGAGGACTATGTCTGAGGGCCTAACAAACTTTGGGATATGCATCCAAAGACTACAAACTTGGGTGTTTCCACTTCTGTGCTTGCCCAAATTTTATTACTTAGATTTGATGATGACAATCAAGGAAGTTCTACACAAGGGGTGGAGAGTGGAGCTAGTGGGAGTGGCATTCATGATTATGAGGACAATCCGAATCTATATGATTTATTATAGATTTGAATGTATTTTTTATCTCTCTTTGAACTTTGAACTTTTGAAGTAATGAATGAATAGATACTTTTGAAATAAATTGTAATGAAATTATGTATGAATGAACACTATATATTTTCAAGTGTTTTACTAAATACTTTGATCATTTATAGACTAAAAATTAGTATTATTTATTTATGTATGTATGTATGTATGACGTTTTCAAATCAAGGGTTTTTAAAAATATGTGTTTCTACGTTTAAGAAACGTTTCCTTTTCCAAACAACCTAGAGATAATATAAACCTATGTGATATATCATAGGTCATGGCTTATTTAATGTTTTGACTGGTTCTTATGAAACAATTGCTGATTTTGATGCTTTTGATGAAGAGCAACATGATGATTTTTGTTAACGTATTTCTATAGTTTGATTATGACCATTGACTATTTTCCTATTTTTAATAGATAATATAAACCTATGTGATATGTCACAACTCATAATATTTTGAATAATTCAGTGGGTTTTTTTTTTTTTTGGTTTATTTTATACATATGATATTATGGTTGACTAGTTTTTATGAAACAATTGCTGATTTGGATGCTTTTGATGAAGAGCAATATGATGATTTGTTTACGTAGTTTTATAATTTGATTATGATCATTGACTATTTTCCTATTTTGAATATATAATATAAACCTATATGATATGTCGTATGTCATGTCTCATATAATCTTTTGAATAATTCAGCTGTATTTTTTTTAACTTTTTTTTGTTTATTTTATACATATGATATTATTGTTAATTTTATATATATATATATATATATATATATATATATATATATATATATATATATTTTTTTTTTTTACAAAGGTACCCAAGCCATACTTTATAGCTAAGTTGCAAGGTTTGAGTTCGAGTTGAATTCAACAAGGATAAAATTGGGCTCAAGTTCGCTAATGGATAAAGTTTGAAAAAAATTGTCATTAAATTTAAACGATATATTTTTTTAAATTTTTATAAAAATAATGCGTAAACATGTCAAAACATTAAAAATATATAAAATTATGTCGAATCACAATATTAAAGATAAATGCCATGAAAACAATATAATAATAATAATAATAATAATAATAATAATAATAATAATAATAATAATAATAATAATAATAATAATATTTTTTTTAAAAATACTTTAGAGATAAATAACATTATTTTTTAAATTTAAATAAATTAATTAAAGAAAAATTAACATATAAAATATAAATTAAAAAATATAAAAAATAAATTAAAAAAATTCTAAATAAAAAATAAAACATAAATCCCATTAAAGGGTTAATGGTAGTTTCAACGAAAAATAGTAGTCAAGCTCTGGCCATCTAGAGACCTTCGAAACTAGGCTAGTATAAGCTCTACTTTGATGTGGCATGTCGAGGTAATCCAAGGGCTTATGGAGTGGGTTGTGTGATTAAATATTGCAGTGGGTCTTTAATTTGTGTGACATCTTATACGCTGATGTATGGGACTAACAATGAAGCTAAAGTGCAGGCAACAATTGTCGGTATAACTTTAGCAACCTCTTGTGGGGTGGAGTTTTCAGAAATAGAGGGAGATTCTCAAGTGGTGATCTAGTTTTCAAATATTCATGGGCACCAACCTACAGGAGACACCAATCCCTAATTACAATTTTTGGGCATCAACCCACAGGAGCACCAACCCGTTCCACCAAGTACCAACTCAACGTTAATTCATGAGCACTAACTCATAGGAGCACCAACCCCTTACAAAAATTCTTCTTACCATTGTAGATCTGTTTTTAACTCAATGAATGATGGAACCCTTCTTTTCTCTCTTTCTTCTCTCAATGTTTTTTAATGCACTTTCAGCGCTTCTCCCGCACTTCTCTTAGACTTGAATGATATAAAATATATTTCAAGTGCTTGTTCATCTTTTTTTTTTCAACCACTCATCTATCTTTTTATAGCCTTTGCTACCTTTTCCCAAGAGGGGTGTCCATTCTAAGAGACACCTCTTCCCAAGAAGATGTGTCTTTTTAATTTATTTTATTTAAATAACCCAAGTGGGGTGATTTTCCTTTTCTTTTGCTTAGTCAACCTTCTATTTATTTAAGTGATGCCCGTAAATTAATTTGTTGCCTCCTTAAGACAAAACACTGGCCCATTGAACAAATTGCTACCCCATAAAAGAAATCGCTAGCCTATCAAACAAAGCATTGGTCCTTTTCATAGGTAGATTGCTGGTTATTTATTGCTGGCACATGATCACTGTTATGCATATGATGATCACTGCTATGCTTATGAATTTGACAATGACTATGTTGACATCAATGACAATATTTACAACATGGTCTCCAAAGATGTCATTTTATAAACTTAAGAACAACTGAAAGTAAGCAATTAGATCTGTTATGTTGTTCTTACCAGGGGGTTGTAGTAGAGGCAAAAAAAATGATTTTTCTGGTTGCACAAAATAAAAAATGCATAACAGTTGTAGATGTGCACAAAAATCAGTAATCCCTTCCCAATAGAGAGGCTGTAATAGATGCCAAAGTCCTGATTTTTTGGATTGCACAGAATAAAAAACACAAGGAATAATATCTCTCTTTGTCATGAGTAGCAAAGTACCTCCAAAACCAATTTTTTTATGTATGCTAGGTGGTTGTAATGAATGACACAACTCATAATTTTCAGAAGCAAAATTTCCATAGCTTCAGACAACAATTTCAAGCCTCTTAGTTAGCTACCATGTACAAACAATAAACCCTTTTTGGGGGGTCAATGGCAAGATTGTTGCCAACAATTTTCTGAATTTTTTCAGAAAGGAGAAAGACATTTGTTTTCACCAATTTACCTTTCCAACTGCTACTCATGATTTGAGCCTTTGCCCAATTTATGATGGAATTTAAATCTTTTTCCATGTCCTCCTTATCATCCCTTCCAATTGGTTGCCCATGTATGGAAGGCAACTTATTCCTTGCATTTCCCTTTGCAAGGGATCTCCAAAATAAACCTATACATGAAACAAACAAGTTAGGACAATCATTGGTGTTTAATAACACCCTTTTGATCCAATTATCAATCTCTGAGATCATAGGGTACATCCTTCTTTGTTGCCTTGGTCCTCTCTTGCAATTATTTCTTACTTGAAAACCGAAAGGTATTTTCTTGTTGCTTCTGATATGAATGTAGCAACTTCCTTTTTCTTTTTTTATTTCCCCTATGGTGGCTTGGAATTCATTTATGTATTTTTGAACCACCCTCTTCATGTTGAAGGGTGTGACACTCACCTCCTTGAGACCCATGCATAACATGTACACCAAAAATTGTAAATGAGATAAGCTGGAAATGCAAAAAATAGTCATCAAATGATTATCAACAACTCTTGCAATGATCCATGGGTCATAGTACTTGTCACCTCTTACTATTCTCATGTCTAGCCAAGTTTTTCCCTTGGCACATCCACTTAAAACACCATAGACAAGGGTTGTAGGACTGCAACAACACTTAATATCTTGCCTTTTCCCTCCAAAAGACAATGCACACTCTACGTAACTTGAATCTTGTGATCCCACATAGCAAGCTTTTACTACACTATCATAGGACAATGCATTATTTCTTATGTAATGCATCCTTTCATCTAAAAACTAAATTATTATTATAGTAGTTGATTTACCAACAATAATACATACCTCAAGCCTTGCCATTGGTTGGGTACCCTCCTCTTGCATTTTCCTTCTACACACAACAATTATATGTAGCATATGAAATGTATCAAATTAATGGTGATGCTTACCAATTTCGTGATGTATTTGCATGCTTTTTGGCATGCCCTTCACCTTGTCCTCACCCTTGGCATGATCCTCATATCCTCTAAAGTGATTGTTGACCATTTTTGGTCCCATGGGCAAAAATAGGTCTCCCTTTTCTTTTCTTTCTATTTCCACGCCTAGACATAAAGGATAATGCAAAAATATACTTCTGCAACTCATTTTTTCTCTTGGCATGCAAAAGGCTCAACTTCAAGCATTTGGTATGGAGAGTACATGCAGGGTTGGAAGGAGTGATTATGCAGGAATTTGCAAAAGCGCTTCAGAAGGCTTTTTATCAACAAAATGAACCAAGTTCAAAGGGCCAAAGGATCGCTTCCAAAAGCTCGAAGGGTAGGTGCCCTTGCGGGGGGGGCACCTAGACGACAAGTAAGACCTTTGTAACTCTTTCGAAAGGCAATTCTGGAGACCAAGCAGCCCTTGCGAAAGGCAGTAAACACCTTCGGGAAAGTGGACAAGGCAGAAAAGGTAAGGTTTTCTTTGTAAAAGTGGACAAGGCAAAAGGAAGGATTTCCTTTGGACTTTTATCCGAGGAATAAATCTGAAGGAAACCTAATGGAAGTCGATGTGAATTATTTTAGACAAAGTGCTCAAAGGAATTCCTTTGGACATTTTGTTCGAAGTAATTCACAAAGGCAAAGAGCCAAATGAAAGATTACCCTTCGGAAGGAAATCCGCGGCAAAATGGCAAAGGCAAATTCCTTCGGACAAAAAGTCTGAAGGAAAAGCCTGACCGAAAGAAACAAGCAGAAAAACATGAAGGAAAAATATACTTCAGACAAAAGGTATGGAAGAATTCCTTCAGACATTTTGTTCGAGGGAATTGAGAAGCCAAGGCAGCTCGAAGGGCAATTGCCCTTGCGGGGGACTCTCGGCTGCCAAAAGGGGGACCTTTCTCTAAGCCCCGAAGGGACACCTTCCCTTCGAGAGGGTTCAACGACAAAAGCCCAACAAAGGAAAAGAAAGGGGAGATATCCTTCAGGAAAAAAGTCTGAAGGAACACTTCAGAAAGTGAAGCTGAAGGAAAGAAAGCCGAAGGAAAGTGAAGCTGAAGGAATTACTAAAGGGGTGACGGGCCTGTAGACATCAAATTCAGGATGATGAAATGGCTGTTGGCTTTCAAATGGTGACAAACGCGCGAACGCCAACTTTGTGGCGATGAAATATTCGTTGATTGAAAGCAAATCTGAAGGAATTCAAAGGGCTTAACGCCAAAAAGAAGAGGCCACTGAGAAAGGAGCCCGAAGAGCCAAAGGATTGACAGAAGACAGCCCTGAGGGCCGAAAGGGCCAGGAAAAGACAAAAGCTAAGAAAAGACAGAAGTCAAGAGTGGACTCAGCGGCCCATCGAGAAAGGAGCCCAAGGAGCCAAGTACAAATATGGACAAAACAACCCAGGTGGCAAAGGGAAGCATCGATAAAAGAGTTATTACAACAGTTGGAATAGTCCCTATGAAATGGTCATCAAGGAGCGCAAACAATGAATGGCATGGCCTATTTTTTCCTCATTTTGCATTGATGACAAGACAACCACGTGAATGTCTTTAATAAGTGGTCTTGTTAGTAGACAAAGGGGTGTGGCCCATGCTTTCACAATAATGTTTGATATAACTTTAAATGCGAAAGTCAAGACTGACAACTGACACAACATGTTCTTTCAACAACTTCCTCTTCCCAATATTTTCAATGCAGCATAGGCCACTTGTAAAAAGGGGCACCATTGCTTCCTCTTTCTCTACATATATTGTAATCTCTCATTTTTTAAAATGGATCTCTCAGCTTGTATGGCGAAGCCTTGCAGGATTTTACCTTGAATTAAGACATAACATTTTTACCTCTATTTTGAGTTTGTACTTTTGCATGTCTATGGTTTTGTCTTGTGTTAAGTCATTTTCTTTCATGCTTTCACAGAATGATTCTAGCATGTCTAGTGTATTATGAGTTCTTCTTTTGCAAGTCAGCCAGAAGTGTCCACAACAGAGTATAGGTGAATGTGAACAGGTTGCCATAGTGTGTCTTAGAACACCTCTGGTAGTTCTTCCTCTCTGTATCTCTAGAGGACCCCTAGCTCACTGATGCAAAAGAGTTTCTCATGTCAAATGAAGTGTATAATCAGCTTGTTCTTGGTTGAAAGTGTATGCCAAAGCTAGGTAGATCAACCATTTTTTGGTGCATCACCATATTAGTCTAGGTTCTATTTTCAGCAATCCTTCTCTCTTTTCAACCCCCCTCCCCCGCGCCCCCCCTTTTTATATATTAGCAATAGCACCAAAATAACTTACAGGTGCATCAAAGGGAGCTAGCCCTTATCTATAGATTCTCCTCTCAATTTTGCCAGACCCACAGGTAAGAGAGGAGTCTCCATTGTGCCGCGATGAAGATAGAGGCTCAACCTTCTGTCAAGGGTGCAGTCCACACCGTCATCAGTGATATAGGAGCATAGTAGGAAGGTTGTGCACTAATCACTTGCCATAAAATAATTAAATGGTTTACTTTTATCTGTAATTCTAGAAATTACAAGCTAATAGTGATCATTATCCCTTGTGGTGTGGACCTTGTTCACTGATTTCCCTTCATCAATGTGCAATATTGATTTCCTTTTATCTTTGGCATGATTATGTATGTGTTTAAGGGACTAACCTTTCTCCTTAAACTTCCTTAGGTGTTTCCTAGGTTACAAAGCTATCATCTTTGCTTGCTTTTCCCTCCTCATCCACTCATCACACTTTGCTTGTGTCCTTGACATAAGTACACAATTTTCTTTTTCTTGGTTTGGCATATTTTCCTTACTCATGACTCGTTTCTCATTACAAATGGCTAACCCACTTGATTCTTCTTCCATGGTATATGTAGAGCTTAATTCTCTTGATTCATCCGCCTCCTTGCCTTCAACTTGTAGCTCTTTTAGTTGCTCCTTAAAATTCTACAAATCCTCATCTTGCTCTACTACTTTGAGGATTGTTTCAGACCCTTCCATATTGATTTCATTTGTTGATAGTCCTTCCAATGGCCCTTTCTTTGGCTAAAACTTCATATTTTTGTGCTGCTCCACTGTTTTGAGGATTGTTTTAGACCTTTCTGTACTGCTGTCATGGTTTTTCAGCCCTTCCACTGGCCTTTCTTTTGGCTGAAAATTCATTCTTTTATGTGGAAAGGTTTTCAAACTCATTTGCAGTGTCCTTGGAATTTTTTCCTCTTGCTGGAAACCTCTTTTTTCTTGCACGTTGAGGTGTGATTTTGTCACTTTTTGGATCAATTCACCAGGCTGCCATGCCTTCCTTTCTCCCTCATGCTCTCTATGAACTTTATCTTTATTTTGAAACTTCTCAATGTAATTTCTCAAAGATTGTCCTTGTTGCAGGTGGGCCAAATCACGATATGCAAATCCAATTCTGCCTTTTCAAATATATTAATGACTTTATTTTGGAATTCCTCATAGGTCTTGATGGTGTTGTGTCTTAGGCTTATCAACCCTTGGTGCCACCATTCATGGGAAACTCCCTCTAAATGTAAAATAATCAATGACAAGGCATTCTTCTCCTTCAATTTATTTAATAAAAAATATGTATCCACTTTATTGATCCAAGCCCTAGCTGAATTACTTGTAACACCATCAAATTTAGACAAGGTGACCTTCCCTATCTCTTCATTCCACTCTCCAAGTGACATATCCATTAAAATCTCACCTTCTTTCGAAAAGGAGGTGGATAAGTCATATACTCACCATATGATGCCAACAATTCAGCGTTGTATGAAGGTTGTTCCTTGTGGCTTCTTCTGGAAGAACCCTAGGCTTAGGTATGGATTCCATACACACACCCACAGTGTTGTTTGCCAAATCTTGCTCTTTCTTTCTTTTCATATCCTTCACTATTTGAAGAAATTCCCCCATCACTTCTCTCATTTGTTCTTGTGCTTGAGCTAACCTTTCAAGCCTAGTCCTGCCCATATCACTAATTGACATGTAACCCTTGTTTCCCACAGCTAGCCAAGAAATTTGATCTGATACCACTGTAATGTCCCTTTCAGGGATATTAGGTTAACAAGAAATTATTCTATTAAATCAATCAACAAATATGAATTTCCAGATTTATTTCAAACCCTAGCAATCTAATTTTGTAAATATAAAAGTAGGTAAACTTTGAAATCAACTCCAAATATTATATTAAATTTTCCAAAAAATAGTAGAATATATAATAATAAATTCACCAAAGAAACCAGCCAATAACTTGGTTTTTGATGAAGTGTTTGAGCTAGAAAATATTATAAAATTTAGAAAAAAACAATATGGCTAATCTATACCAACAATTTCCCTTAACAAGACCACACGCTGGGTCGTTGATCCTTCCCAGTTGTTTGTTGCCCTTAGAAGTGTATCTGTTGCCCTTGAAGAGACTTTTATGCCCTTAAACAACCCTATAAACTCATGTTCCACTCCTCCAAATGGTTCGCTAACTTGCAAGTGTCTTTTTGGTGTTGAGAACACCCTTCAAACTCGATTCTGCTCAATACAACTCTTAAATGAAGCTATCCTGGGTCTGAATTTTGGGTTTTCATCCTCAATTCAACTCCTTTGAAGATTTTTCATCTTCCAAGTACAAGCCCAATTATTTGTGCTTAGACTTTCATAGATTGGTTATTAAAATTAGACATGAATTCAAATGAAATACAAATCCTTTTTATATATCCACCTTTTAGTTATGAAGGAAGAGTTAGTGGATTATAAGGATAATTTGCTTTTAAAATCACTTAAGGGCTAAATAAGCCCATGACCCTTTAAAAGGTCCCAACTAAAATGCAAAGCAAATTAGTCTATTATTATTTTATTTTAAATATTTAAAAATACTTTTTATTTTAGTAATAGTATTATTTAATTTCAAAATAAGGACATTACAGATTCTTCCTCAAAGATTCGACCCTTTAAATAGAAATAAATTGTGACAAAGTTCCTCGCATCTTCTCCACACATGGTCGTAGTAACCAAAGCAAAAAGGTATATTTGGTTTTTACATGTTAGACCCCATAAGCTTTGATACCATGTGCAATTGTACAAGTAGGTCCATAATTAAACAATAATGAAATACCTGTGTAGGGGACAACAAAAATTATCCTAGATTTTGGAGATGGCCAGGGGATGACTATTAAAATAATATATGAAAAATAATATTTAAATCTTTAAAATACAAATAAATAAAAAAAAATCTTAAACAAACTAAAATAAGTCAAAATTTAAAATAATAAATTACTAAATAAAACCATTGATCCTATGATATCATAATATGAAATCGTGAATTATAAATTAAGATTCTCATTAGTCAAAATTACAAAGTATGAAGCACATTGTTAGACAGTGAGTTGAGAAGAGTGCATGATACATTAATATGCTAAGACTTTCTTATCAATTTTCAATGTGCCTTTTAGGATTAGGGTTTTAATTCTATGTTGTAACATAGTTACCAAGAGATAGGTACAGGGAGACTGGGATGGATATCAATATGTGATTTTTTTTCAGAAAAATATAAGATGTGTTCTTGGAGATGGCTATATATATAATTTGGAGAAATAATATTATGCAATGGCCATTGCACTTTTAAAAACCAATTAATATACAATTTAACTATAAGTATAATAATAATAATAATAATAATAATAATAATAATAATAATAATAATAGAAGTAAAAATTTAAACAAAAAGATTGCAATGATTATCATTAATTTATAAAATCTGGTGGTTGTGTTTACAACTTTTAAATGTAAAATTAAAAAATAAACAATATATTTAAAATACCATATAAATAATTTAATATAAATATATTAAAACTAAATATTGACTAGAATCTAGTAAAATAGTTTAATATGATAACCTAATTTTGCTAAATTGCATAAAATTTTAAAACTAATATCCAAAAAGTAAAATAATTCAAGCTAAATGTTTTTCATTTACCAGAGCTATCGTAGCATTTGAAGGGCAATGTCGAGTTTGGTGTCATGAATTGTCATTTAAATCCACCAAAAATCGCTCCATAGAAAGAGTTAGTTTGTTTCTACTCCACGAAATTCAGGGGATGACACGTGAACTCTATTATTGACTATGTTTAGGGTTAATGATTATGTTTTTTGTAAATGTATTTTTTAAAGTATGCTTCTTAAAAAAAGGTGTTGGAGATATCACGACATCCCCAACACTTATTTTTTTTAGGAAACATCTTGGGGATATTCTCAAGGTGACCCCATTTTTTAGGGGATTCCCCCTATTTTCCATTTTTCAAGACACAAGGTGATGTTCTACCCTTGAGACATTTGCGACATCGCTCGGACCCTTGGGGACATGTGGTAATGCATCCCAACATAACACTGGAAAATACAAGTACTCATAGAAAACACTGTAATTGTTGGTGGTGCTAAAGACCCCTAAAGAATGATACTCCAAATAAATAGAATAGAATGAATGAATGGAAAGGTGGATAGGTGGAAGGCATTGCCTTTATATACACCTTAGCAACATCACACTTAAGGGTAGGCCAACCCAAGGTAAGGCACTAACCCCAATATAAATTATAGTTACACTTGCAAGGTACACATTACTCTATACAAGGGACATATCATAAAGCATCAAAGGGTACTGATGGTACACAACCCAATGATATGTCACACATGTTGGTGAATCAAGGGACCATCCGAGATGGATTTTATACCATTGTACACATCCTAAGATTTTAATGCTTTTTAAACAACCATTTTAAGCTATGGACAAAACCCAATGGCACACCACAAATGTCGGTGACTCAAGGGGACCATCCAAGATAGGGTTTACAACATTGTACACATACTAAACTTTGTGATGCTTTTTATATAGTTATTTTGAGCTAAGTTTGCAACATTATTTCCTTGGCAAGGGGATATACTAGTTTTTTAGTATTCTATTTTAATATTGTCTCAAATTATAACTTGGATCCAGACATATGTTGTGTACATTTGAACACTGCAGTAAATTCTGCAAACACTATCCATGATTGGTGTTAATAGCTTCCAACCTTTTGGTTCCCATATTGCCTCACATCAGCTATATGCTTCAATAGAAAATATTCTTAGTATGCAACTTGTTCTTGGATCGTTCTATGATGCCCATACTAAAAAATGCTTCGAAAAGTTTCACTAAGAAAATGATATAGTTCAATCTCAGAAAACTCTGATGATGCTATCCATGTCGGTCTTTTTACTTCTATCTCAAGTGATTTGTTTATTTCTACCTTGGTGTTCTTTTTTGTCCGAAACACTTTTCATTTTTCTTATGCATTAAAACAATGTTTGTCAACTCATTTAAAATATCCTTTATGATTTTGTCTTCTATGAGAATAATGTTAGGTCTTCTTCCTTGGTGCCATCTGCAATTTTCTACACAGGAATGAACATCATCCAATGCCCAATTGGGTAGGGCAAATCCTCTTACTGGGTATGCAAAAGTGACAGAAATTGGGATTTACTGGGAACAAATAGTAGCAGTTATAGTGGTTGTTCTCATCCCTTTGTTATTGAAATCCCCCGGTCTCAGGGATTTCATGCAGATCAGGTGCAACTAGAATGGTAGCACATGTTGGGGAGCTGAACTACAATGCCATTGAACTCCTAGCAGTCTAGATTAGAACACGTAAGATGTTAAGAAGCTTTCGCAAACATTTTACCTTGAATGACACCTGCTCAAAAACAAAAAAAGCTTGACATACATTGCCTTTGCTTGAGTTAACAAGAATATTATTCACAAACCACCTTGCACTTTCTCTATCAAACTTTGGTCTGGTGAGTTTCACCATGTTGTTGCCCTAGCTCAAGCATCACACATGTACACACAAATTGAGAAAGAGAAAGGGGCGTGCCTAGTAGGGGTAGGAGAAGGAGATTGAGAGTTTTATTGCAATGTGATGCATCCATTCTACACTAGCGCCATTTTATCGTCACTTAGGTACTTGCACATTATGAAAAACTAAAAAAAAAACTCAGATTTAAGAGAGTATCGACACATAAATCACACATTCTTAGTAACCATTCCTGATGTTACATCCTGATTTCACCCTATAATTTTAAATTTAAATTCATGTATTTGAAATGGTTAATAATTGATTCTTTAATGCTTTGATTTAAGCACTATGACAAATGCTATAAGGAAAAATGATATTTATGATTTGTTTACGTGATGTTACAATTGCGTTTGATTATTTTATGCAGTTAGTCTTGTATCATTGATTATATATACAATGACTCAGAATAACTACATATTTGGTATGAGATAGATGCATGATTGATCTCACCCTCAGAGCATGACGAGGGAGAGTATCATCTAAGAGGGTAGTGTAGATGGGATGGTTGCAGTATGACAGAATAGAAATACTAGCGACCTAAATTCATACACCACTATAGTTTGCCTGGTTAAATTCTTTGTATTAATATAGTTTGTTAAGTACTATGCCCAATAATGCTAGAATAGTTGCATTAATCATATTTTGGTTTGTGCTTTAGGAAGAAATGAGTTCTTATTCTGAAATTGGTTATAGTGAATATTATATTGTGAGATGCTTTATAATTGTGCTATATTTAATTTGCTAAAATAAAGATTTATGGTAATCTTAAATTATTTAGTTATATTAGACAATTTATTTAATTTGTGATATTTAATTTATTAATTATGCTAATTAATATGGGAATAAATCCTAATTAAAACGCTATGATGAACATATACTTTATAAGGCTTATTAGGAATTGATTGTTAGTAATACATGAAATTTATCGATGACTTTATTTGGAAAGGGAAGTTAAGTTACATTATTATTAACTGGGAAATCAAGGGAGATAAATTGAAAATTTATCTGATGATTATGTGTGGGATTTCTAGTTAATGAGTTAGAACAAAGCTTCAACATTGGTTTTTTAACTGGCATGCAAAAAGAGAGGGAAAAAAAGGTATTAAGTAGACTTAAAAAAAAAAGAGGACACGAAAAATTGACGGGAAGAGAAGTGGGAAGTTGGAAGAAGAAAGAAAGCTTCGGAAGCAAGAATGAAAATTTCATCAACAAGGAGGGAAAAAGCATACCATTTGGGTACTATAATTATTTTTTAATAGTGTATTTTGTATTGAAAGAATTTTGGATTATAGTGTATATTAAAATTAGGGAAAACACTGTAGAATTTGTAGAAAGCTTCAGGGAAATAGAATTTGGTAATTCCTTTAAAAGCTGGAATTCTATCTATAATAACCCAAATTTTATTAATCCAAATGGAAAAAAAAATTACTACCCAAAATATTATTCATATTACCCAGAATATTTTACCGAAGGTAATAATGACTTTAGAAAAAATTTAAATAAATATATTAAAAAAAAAAATTAAGAAAAAATGAGTGAGGCATTCATGATTAAGGACAATCTAAATGATTTATTCTAGAAATGAATGTATACATATTATCTTTGAATTAATAAATGATCGAATGCTACATACTTATAAATGCCCGTATCTTTTATAAAACCCAAAAAGGGCGGGGGCGGCGCGGGGCGGGGTGGTGTTGCTTCTTTTTTTTATTTGAGACTTCCATGAACGCCTTTTGTATTCTTTACTCAGCCTTAAGTGAAATTGCCGCCATTCTTTTATCTCAGCGCTTTTAAATTTTAATTGAAAAGCCTTTATACAACACTGAATTTACGCTTATTTCCATGCCGGGACATGACATATATATTATATATGTGTTGGAAGAGTAAAACGATCACCAATATTTGATCTTAGTCATTTTAATTAAGAGAAAAATGCATCCTAATACAGTCAAAGTTTCAGCGGACTCTTAAAAACCTTTCGTTTCTTTCTGGCCTTGTAACATTAAGTCACGTTCTTTTCTTTTCTTTAACATACACTTTTTAAATGCTATTTTTATTCTTTTTATCCATGCTGTCTAAACTCAGAGAAACCGCATCCCATCTTAATAAAGGATTTCGACGGGTTCATTTAGCTTTCGACGTTTCCAACAACTGTAATTATGCGTAGGACTCCAAGTTTGATCAGACAATATTTATGTAAATGGATATTTGGACTATGGTCGTGGTTCCTTTTGGGGAGAGAGTGGTTCGTGAAGTTTTATTAAGTTGATCGGTAGAAGGGAAACCATATTTGGTTGGTTTAAAATTTCACTTTATTTATTATTATTATAAAAAATATATATATAAATAGTTAATTAAAGCTAACAATAAATATATTCTTTTGTAATTAATAATTTTATTAATTAATAATGGTTGTATTTATGAATATAGTCAAAGATTATATTTTATTATTAAGAGAACCTGTGTTATTATTAAACTATAAATAAATAATGAGAATATATATATAGTTAATTAAAGATAACAATAAATATATTCTTTTGCAATTAATAATTTTATTAATTAATAATGGTTGTATTTATGAATATAGTCAAAAATTATATTTTATTATTAAGAGACCCTGTGTTATTATCATAAAATATAAAAACGATTGGCAAAACATATTTATGGTGTTAGCTTAAAATTATGAAAAATAGTCCTTTTGTAAATTTTTTTGGGTTTTAGGGGAAGCGGAACTTAATCATAAGCCCATAGATTTGTCTGGCCATAATAGACAATGGTATATATACCAGGGGTTTTATGCCTTTTGTGTGTGTGAAAAAGATAGACAAGTAAGTGTGTGTGTTATTATTTGAAGACCTTGTGTGAAGGTTGTTGAGGGTATTGATGATAAAAGTTTGTATGAGTTTGAGAAGATATATAGTGAAACCAAAGGAGGTGGTTTCTAGGCTTATGAGTGTAAGTGTTCAGTGAAGTGAAGAAGAGAGGAGGCCAAGTGTGCCTAATGGATATGTCGATAAGTAAAGAAGATTAAGGAATGTGTGTATGAATTTTAGGTCATGTTTTCTATGGCATAATAGTGATCTTGTAGGTTGAGCATGAGCGAAGAGGCCTAGAGCGATCCAAAAAGATGTTTTGGATGTCTTGAGAATAAACAAAGGATTGTTATAATATATTTGATTAATACATTAAATTTGTGAACTAATATTATATTATATTTTTAATATGGTTTCATCTTTTCTTAATTTTATTATTTTATAAATTAATATTTCCATGTGAAGATATTGATTAGTATTTTGTTTTTCTAAAATTTTGATACGAACATTTGGATTTATCATCTCAAATCACAATATTTTTTCAATTATTTTTATTTATATTTAATGAAAATAGATAATAAAAATCTATTGACAGTTAGGGATTTAAAATTTTCTCATTATAATTATTTTTTTATAATCTCAAATAAAAAATTATATATTACAAAAATTTAATATATTCATAAATTATTCACATATTATATTCTATCCATATATACTCTGTAATTGTAAGTAAAGATGAATAATGTTTCAAAATTATAAAGTTTTCATGTATATACTATCTAATTCTAACATGTGTTAATCAATTTAATTTTTATATGTCAAAAATTTAAAAAATCAATAAATATGAAAAAATAAAAACATAATATTAAATTGAGAATATCATATTCTATATATAAAATAAATTATATAATTTTAAAAAAAATTGTATATATATATAGACAGTAAATAACTAATACATTCCATTTAATCCTTCTATACATAAAAGGGTGCTAGACTCTCTTGATGATGATGCTCCTCAATATATCCCTGCTCTCTAACATCTTGGGCTTGTTACATTAGGATTTTAGTCTTCTCACATTCTTCATACTCTTGGAACATTTACATATAGGTTTTCCACATGTCTTCCTTTTGAGACACAACATCTTGCTTGTTATGGCTTGTGCCTTTAGGGATATACAGGCCTGATTGTGTATAAACCCTAGGCAAAAGATAAGAATATATAGATGGAAAAGTTGATGAAATAAATTAACCCTAGGTAAATTTCAAAATAATAATATTCTAACCTCATCAACTTTGTGTAAGGGATATGAGACTACCAAATTATCTATAGTACTACTATCAAAGTATTCTTAGGCTTAGTAGTGAACAGTAACATTCAAGGCAGACTATGAAAGAATGGGCAAAGATGATGGTAAAAATAGCTTAAGGAAAGTAAAATATATAGAAACCAAGTTAATAAGGCGTTTTTATGATTTGTGTGTGTGTGTGTGTGTGTGTGTGTGTGTGTGTGTGATCTAGGATATAGAAAAATGTTGATGGTGTAATTGATTTATGTCAAATATAAAAATATAGAGACACAAAGATAGATAGGCAGAGAAGAGAAGAGGAGAGAGAGATTTACAAAGCATAAGCAATTACAGACCAGACCTATAATAGAGAAATGAATTGGTTTCATTTGAATCATATATGTAATTTGGAGTTGTAGCTCCATTATAGATCTGATAGGTTGGTACATATAGATAAGCTAAGTTGGTTCTTAGTTAGGGAGTTGGTGTTTCCTTAGATTAGGTACTCTTAAACTAGGGGATTGGTGCCTCCTTAGGTTTGGTGACCTTGAACATTATAACCAATGAGGTTATTTATTGTGAGGCTAGATTAGAATAGTATATTCTAGCGTCTATTTTCATGGTGGTTTTTCCCATATTAGGTTTTCCATGGTATATCTAGCATTATGCATATTTTTGTGTATATGATCTATACATATATTGTTAGTATACATTAAAAAAAAATTAAAAAAGGATTAAGTTAGTCAATCTACTGATTCACCCCCTCTTAGTAGATAGTTGTGTTCCAATAATTAGTATCAAAGCCTTGGTTCCTTAAAATAATCTTAATCGACTCAAGTAGATCTTGGATAGTTCCTTGTGAGAGGTAAGAAGTTTCTAGGTGAGGAATGGATTAAGATTTATTATGCATATATACCAATCCTTTTGGAGAATATCTCACATCAAAACACTTAGAATTACGATATGAATACAATTCATTTGTAAATTGGATGACTTTAAGGAACGTATACACATTATTTTCACTTACTGACATTTTATTTTGCAAGACTTGTCAGTGGTGTATTACTCCCCCTTAAGTGTACATCCTAAGTAGTTCATCACGATCAAGTGGGCCATCTCATGGCACTTTGAGAGATTTTGTAATGCATTACCATTCCTAATAGTAAATACAAAATATGGAGTTTTAAAAACCTCTATTACCAATGTTTCTACCCTCCTAAATAATAGTGAAAATGTATTTTCAAGTGGACTTGGACATCATGGTAATTAAAATATATATGTTTCTAATGATGTGATGTTATTACTTATAGGATGATAAAATGATATATTGGAATGGGATATAGTGTGTATGGTGTGATGAGATGGTATGGATGTATGTAATAATGAAAGATATAAATTAAGGTGTTTAATAAAAATTCTAATCCCCTTTAATTCATTATGTCTCACAATGTAGATAACATCTAATTCTTCTGAAAAGATGAGATCACCCCAATTTTTTTTTTTTAATCATTGTTTCTAAAAATTGTGCTAATAACCCCATATAAAATTTATCTATTCCCTGCCACACAAATCAACATCTGATTGGAGGAATAAAAAATGAAAAATCACCGTTTGAAGCTTTGTGAAAGCATATAGTGCCCTTTGGGACTAATAAAGCATAAAACTAGATATGATGCATTAGGGTGAGAGGATTTTAAATGTCAAATTTCAATTTGTTAGTTGATTTTGAACCCTTAAACATATTCTCATACATACATATACATACATATACAAATAACTCTATATATGTATATCTAAAGCATATATAATTATTTAAAAGTTTATATTATAAAATTTATAATAAAATAATTTAATTATATCAAAACCAACATGATTAAATCAAAAAATAAAACAACAAACATTATCTGTTGTAAATAAGTTGATATGGACTCTTGTGATCTTTTTTGGTTAGCCTAGTTTTATCAATGAATACTTATTACATCAGTTATTGCATGTTTATGATAATGATCTTTAAATTAGTTTACCCGTTTGGTAAGCCTATGCTTTGAATTATATTTCTGGTATGTTTATTTTAGAGCTCACATTGATGATACTACCCAAGTAGTGAGACGGCTTCTCAAGCCTAGCTAGCGTTACCACTGATGGGTATGAATAACCCGATCAAGTGATGTGTGATGAATTTGACTGATCCAGATGATCATATATTATTTAAAACTTTGGTCAAAGTAATGTTATATTAATATTATCAATTCATATGTATGATTTACATGTTATGCGATATCATAGTAGAAACATATTTTTCTTTATGATATACATCATGTAGTAGAATCTTATTGCACATGGGGGTAGTATTATGTCTCATTCTAGATTCTCGCACCGTTTTATCTACCTATCCATGTAGGGAGGGTCATTTCCTGATAGGAGGTTGTGCGGGGGATCATT
Source organism: Torreya grandis (assembly GCA_037957365.1). NCBI lineage: Eukaryota > Viridiplantae > Streptophyta > Pinopsida > Cupressales > Taxaceae > Torreya > Torreya grandis. The sequence continues at coordinate 804,358 of JARHVA010000091.1, read as the reverse complement.
GGTCCGTGGTTGGAGTGGTAAAGCGCTCAGATGATGCTTTCCCTCTCCCATTGCAATACATTCTTGGAGACAACACTTGAGGTTTTCAGAGATACGTGAGTTGGTGCAACTCAAGCTTCAGAGAGTTAAATATATTTGATAAGGTTAATTTCCTATTGAAATTGTAAATGTAATATTATTTACTTGAATAGTCGTATAGTGGGACCAGTCATAGCTATGTCATTATGTATTTCTTTTCTTAAATTGTAACCCTCTATCTTTCATTGGAAATTAAAGTTGAAAATTTGATGTTTATCTGTTATTTATATAAATCGTAGTTCTATAATTGTAAATAGAATACTTGTTGAGGAAGTAAGAAAGAAGTAAAAAAATACTGCTTTTTGTTTTAGTTCAACTAGGAAGGTTGCTTCACTCGATGGTTACCATGTTGGAAGATATTCTTTATACTTTATAAGGTTTATTAGGAATTAAGTGTTAGTAATGCATGAAATTTATTGATGACTTTATTTGGAAAGGGAAGTTAAGTTACATTATTATTAACTGGAAAATCAAGGGAGATAAATTGAAAATTTATCTGATGATTATGTGTGGGATTTCTAGTTAATGAGTTAGAACGAAGCTTCAACGTTGGTTTTTTAATTGGCATGCAAAAAGGGAAAGGGAAAAAAATGGTATTAAGTAGACTTTAAAAAAAAAAAAGGACACACGAAAAATTGATGGGAAGAGAAGTGGGAAGTTGGAAGAAGAAAGAAAGCTTCGGAAGCAAGAATGAAAATTTCATCAACAAGAAGGGAAAAAGCATACCATTTGGGTACTATAATTATTTTTTAATAGCGTATTTTGTATTGAAATTTTTTTGGATTATAGTGTATATTAAAATTAGGGAAAACACTGTAGAATTTGTAGAAAGCTTCAGGGAAATAGAATTTGGTAATCCCTTTAAAATCTGGAATTCTATCTATAATAACCCGAATTTTATTAACCCAAATGGAAAAAAAAAAATACTACCCAAAATATTATTCATATTACCCAGAATATTTTGGTTACCATGTTGGAAGATGTTCATCTCTTGATTTTCACTGTCGTGAATGCATTACTAATTTGGGACTCTATCCAACTAATGTTCTTGTTTAACCTGGATACACCATATAATAAATATAGCAAAAACTAATAATTATTGATTAATGATAACTTCAAATCTCATGATGTCATCCTCTAGGGATGGCTTACATGTGTCAACCATCATGGGAACAACTGACAGGCATTCAACCCAAGTGTGAGCGCTCATCATGGCATGACCTATAAGCATCTAAGATAAGGGGATAGCTTATAGGCATCAACCATACAGAACCGATTCTCAATAATTTTCATTGAATGATTTACAAGTTTTAGCTATGTTGCCAGAAACTAAAAACAAGAAACTGCAACAACAACGAAAATGTGATGAGAAACGATCATAAAAAAGTTGTGGATAAGAAACATATATATATATATATATATATATATATATATATATATATATATATATTGTAATATTATTTTATCATATTGATTTTTTTAATATTATCTTAATATAGTTTTATATAAAAATATTATATTAAAATAATATTTAGATACTATATTATATAATAATATAAAATATATTATAAAAAATAATTGCCAATGGCTCACCAATATTTAATTTTGCCAAATGGCCTCATCATTTAAGTAAAAAACTAGAGCTTCGTGGCATTCATCACCCTTACTGAATATCCAGGTTGGGAAGTTGAAATTGCAAGCACTGGTGCAGGCTGCGAAGAGGCACTGTGAATCCTACATTTGTGTTATAAGAAAACAAAATATAAAAACCATTGACTCTAAAAACCTCCAGTGAACTCGAAACACTTACAAATTGAAAGAAAACATTGCAAAATAAGATGAAACATTGCAAATTCATCAAAAATGCCATGACAATGTTTGAAACGATCGTTTGCATTGCGGATGTGGTTTCATGCATTTTAACGGGCAACCTCAGACATTTTTTGCATTTCTAGCAACATAGGGTTTTAGCCATTTACTCGGATAGTTTATGGGCATCTACAAATGGGGATAGTACTAACATCATCATAAGATGACTTAATAGACATCTACCTGAAAGGGATGACTTCAGGCACCAACCTGTTGACCATTTTGTGAATCTTGGATGCCAAAATGGGCACCCCCCCACTATTTTTTACTTTGAAGCCTTGTTCTTTATGAATTTTTCCCCTGAAACTAGGTCTTAACCCTTTAAAAATCAAGGAAAAAGTTGCTTTTGTGTAGGTGCAGGTGTTGTCTCATCAAGCATTGGTCTTTTTCAGCACTGACAGAGCAAATCAGGTTCTCAGAACAACATTACTTATAAGCTTTACAAGTAATAAGCAAGAGCACTTGACAAACCCGAAGGGTCTATGGCCAGTTCCAGTGCAAGTCGGGTTTTTCAAAGTACTTTACTCGCCAATTTTTATGAGTAAAAGCAGTTCAAAAACCCGAAAGGATCAGAGCAGTTCAATTCAGGTCTGTGGGATTAATTGAATTATGATCTTTCATGATTTGGAGTCATTCAAAAACTCAAAAGGGTAAGGAAGAAGCAATCAGGTTTTGAGATGTCTTTACTTTAAAGCTTTTTGAGTAAGTCCTTCAGAAGAGCCCGAAATGGTCTTAGACGCTTCTTAAGGCAAATGTTTTTCCATGGAGGGCACCTGGGCGTTCTGTAGGGTCATTTTCAATTTCTCTGAAGGGTATGTGCCCTTATGGGAATCACTTCAAAGATGAAATGGACCTTTACAAAACTTTTGAAGGGTATGTTTGAAAGCAGAATGGACCTTGCAGAGGGCTTTTTATTGGCATGAGGACCAATACAAAAGTTCCAAATGGCACTTTTGGCTTGAAATTTTCCTTGCGTAGGGCAACCGATTGAAGGAAAGGGGTAAAGACAAGAAGCCCAAAGGGAACTTGCCCTTCGGGAAAAGTGACAACCGAAAGGAGTTTTGCTTTGAATATTTTGTCTGAAGGAAAACTGAAGAAGGCAAGCCAAGGTCGAATTCCTTCAGACAAAATATTCGAAGGAATTTCTTCAGATATTTTGTCCAGAGAAATTCGATGGTCATAAAAAGTCTGAAGGGCAAGTGTCTTTGCAGAGGGCACTTGGTCAAAAAAGAGGACTCTTTTCACTTTTTCGAAGGGTCATTTTTAGAGTTCCCGAAGGGCACCTACCTTTGCAGAGGGTGCTTTTGGATGGGAGAAGCCTTTGTGAAGGGCACTTTAAGAAAGAGAGGATGAAGACAAAAGGGAAAAAGCCAAGGCAAAGGGAAATAACAAAGTAAAAGAAAACAAGGCGGGCAACCCAAAACCCGGCCACATAGCACAATAAAGTAAAATCTCAAAACGTTCCAAGTAGCATGACAAGTCAAAGCGCAGACTTAAGGATGAACCAAACCAAGGCAAGTGGCACAGGTATCGTCAACAAGAAGAGTAAATGCACTTAGATGAAATAGTCTCTATTAAAAACCAATAAAAGAATTGGTTTTTAAATTATAGAGGAGAGCAGCCGATGTTTTCATGCTTCACCATTAGTGCATAGCTAGTTGCGCCCAACATTGAAGAGAGCATGGTCCAATCAACACAACTTGGGGATGGCTTTGTCAGTTGCTAGAAGGAGTATCCCATGCTTTTATAGGCCCAAGAAAACAAGGGCAATGACTTGGACATATACAACATGGATCTCCCATACGCAATTGGAAGAATACGACAGCAGCACGGGCTTGTGGCCTCTGCAGAAGTGTTTAACTGAGTATGGGTTTCCATCCTTTGATTGGTCAGCTATCTATTTCCAAGTTCTCTATATATTTTTAACTTCTTATTTGAGAAAGGATCTCTCAGCATTGTATGGTGAAACCTTGAAGAAATTTACCTTGAATCAAAAGAAGCATTTTAATCTCTATTTGAGCTTGCACTTTTACATATGTCTATGGTTTTATCTTATGTTAAGTCATTTATTTTTTATGAATTCATAATTTTATACCAACATATCTAATGTATTGTAAGTTCTACTCTTGCAGGTCAACAAGAAGTGTCAAGCTCAGAGTATATGCGCATGTGAAAAAGGTGTCCATAGTGTGTCTTAGAACACCTTTGGTAGTTCTTCCTCCCTACATCTCCATAGGATCCCTTGTTGAAACACTGATGCAGGAAAGGTTCTCATTTGAATGAAGTTTATGCTTGCTTCTCTCTGGTGTAAAATATATGTCAAAGCTGAGTAGACCAACCATTTTGATGCATCACTGCATTAGTTCAGGTTCTGATTTTAGTATTTCTCTCTTTTTTCATCTCCCTCATTGTTAGTAGTAGGAAATCTAGGGCCTCAAGGTGCATCAAGGGAGCTAGCCCCTGATCTAGAGATTCATCCCTCAAGTTTGCAACCCACATCAAGAGGAATGTCTCCATTATGCTACGTGGAGGAAGAGAGCTGAGCCTCCCTTCAGAAGGTGCAATCTACCATGTCAACAATTTTTGGCACGCCTGATGGGACAAATTTCTATGTCCTGCAAGATTTAGGATTGGTGTTGGTCTTAATATTGTTAAAAAAAATTAAAAGGAGCTATATTCAGCACTTGGTGACTCCATTCATGAACTTAGTCTCTGGTTAATGATCAGCCTGGGATCCCATGCCAAAGGTCACTACGAGATCTTCTTCTAGGGTTGTCCCTTTTGAATTTGTTGTGTTGCATTTGAACTCAATGAAAACGCTAAGGTTTTAAAATACCCACCATTACGTAGCAAGCCACTATCCTAAACCAGCCATAAAATATACCTACTCAAAGAGACCTCGGTTGAATCTTTTCACAGCCATGGTAGCCCTAGGGGTTTCCCTTTTGTGGCCTTCAATGCTCAAAGTCCCTTGAACCTTCAGTAGTATGACCCAATTCTAGGGACAACTCTTAAAAGTGTTCCTCCCTTTAATGGAGAGGGCCCAATCACTACTGTTAAGCATATTAGAAACATAGCCAACCTCTGCAACATCCATAATATCATTGAAGAAAATGTAGCCATTAGATTGCTAGCCTTGTCCTTCAAAGGAAAAGTTTTGGACTGGTATGGGACCTTGCCTATGAACTTAGTTGGCTCATGGAATGAGTTAGGGACCCTCTTGACCAATAAGTTTGGGAAAAAAGTGACCATTTGTCTCTCTCTGAGCAATTAACCACCATGAAAAGAGCCCTACATGATTTTATGCAAGATTTTAACACTAAGTTCCAAAAGACTTGGGACAAAATCCCAATTCTTGTGAGGCCAACCCCAAGCTATGCTTTTCTTTACTACTTGAAGGCCTCGAATAGTGACATTATTGTCATGATACAGCCCATGGGTTGGAACACTCTTCCCACTACTTATGAGATAGCCATAGTTGCTAAAAATTGCCTTGTTCAAGCAGAAAAGATAGCTCTTAGACCTCATATGCTACTCTTTCCTAATTTACAGCCCTCAATCCAACTTATTGTGCTCACTCTAGCTCCTTTAATATAATCAAGAGAAGCCAACTGCTACCCCTGTAAATGATTTCCATGAAGTTAAGATCATACTGCATAATGTTACCAATGAGTTAGTTGCCCTCAAGAGACAACAAGCTCAGATCTATAGGCCAAATCAAGGCTACCAGTAGTTTGGGCAAGCAAATAAGTCTCCCTTCCAGAATTATAATCAAGGGCAAGGTAAAATTACACATGTCAAGCCTTATCGAAGCTATAATCCAAATGCCCCTTCATCTTTCAAGGCTCAATCTGATTTCACTCTTATGATTCACTTGGAAGGAGAGTTCTATGCAGTGAACTATGTGGGGAGCACAAATAATCAAAATGTTGGTGTTGCAGCCAACACCAAGTCCAAAAGGAGAGCCATTGATGAAGCTCAAGCAGTCGCCCAAATAGCCACTCAAGCACCTACAACATCTCCTTCACCACAAGCAAATCAAAAGTTTTCCAATTACAGGCCATCGATTGTAGCTTTAGCTCCTCAAGTTACACCACAAGTTACGAATGTTCCCAAGGAGAACTCTAAAGGGGGAAATCCTTCAATCAATGTAGTGGATCAAATGAAGAAGCTGCACATGCACATCTCATTGTAGGATTCTTTATCACTGCTAGGACAAAAGGATATACTCCAAAAGGAATTGTATGAGCTAGGTGAGCAAGTTATCCTAACAAGAAATGATAATGTATTGATAGTAAATGGGGCTCATCCCATGGGAGGTCAAGCAAAGAAAGATGAAAATGTCCCTCCCTTCTATTTGTCTCTGATTATTAGTGATTTCTTGGTCCACAATTGCGTCGTTGATAGTGGAGCAAGCACTTCAGTTATGCCCAAATGCATAGCTGATAAGCTAGGCCTCAAGTATGAGCAAATGACCCAAGGAGTTCTATAGTTGGATGGATCATGAGCTAAGACCTTAGAAGTGGCAAGAGGCTTGAATCTAACTCTCCATGTCTATTCAACCTTCTCAATTCCCCATGATGTGGTAGTGGCAGATGTTCTTCTTTACTTCACTCTTTGCTTGATAAGAGATTTCACATCCAAGATAGGTGGAAACTTGGCAGCCAATTGGTTTTACATGGTTTTTAGGACAAAGTATGGAACTAAAGTAAAGATTGAGTTGGAGCCCATCCACAAGGATCACCTAGAGCCATACTCTTCCAAAGCGATGAATGTAAACTATGTAATCATTGATGAAGAAGAGCTCCAGGTGGACCAATCTCCATCATCTTTCCTTGTAGGAGTTGCTAACCTGCTCCTAGATGAATGGGGAAATGACAACTTTGAGCATGATCTTTACAAGTTCATTGAAAAATTTAGTCTTGGAGTCTATGGCATGCATGAGAAAGATGCTTTCATGCTGAAATTGATGAAGACAGGTCAAAAGGACTGTGGTTTGTGGTGGCTATTCTTTTAGTGGATCTAGAAGCAAGTTGGGAACTGGTGGGGCAATGCTGGTTTCACCTTCAAAGGATAAATACTTCTCAACTTTTAGATTTCAGTTCTTCTGCACTTACAATGTGGCAGATTATGAGGCCCTTGTTCATGGCTTAGAATGGGCAAGGAAGAGAGGAATCAAAGAATTGCAGGTGTTTCGAGATAGTGAGTTGATTGTGAACCAAGTGAGAGGTCAAAGCTTGACCAAGAACTCCTTACTCAAGTCTTACAAGCACAAAGTGTGGGACCTTGTGGAGAACTTCGTTGCTTTTAACATCACTTTCATTTCAAAAAAGGAAAACAAGCATGCAGATAGACTAGTAGCAGTTGGTGCTCAATTTGATATCTCAAAGGGGGTGATACAAAGTAAGAATCAACATCATTTAAGGGTGATTGTGAGGCCCTCAATACCAGATAATGTCACCAATTGGTAGTTGTTTGAAAGTGACCAACCAATATCACTTTTTTTTAGGAAGAAGGTGAGTTCTCTTCCAAAAATTAGTCCAAGTTGTAGCAACAGTATGATGGGCATATTGGTCAACTAAAGACCAACAGGCTTCCCAAAGGTTTGGTAACTCTTGAGAGCATTTTCAACAAAGATGACCAACTCAAGAGAGACAAAGCAAGCATGTCAACCAAGAAGGAAAATTATGAAAGGGTAGAGATCTACGAAGATAAGCTACTTGCACTTGGAAAGGTGTGTACCAATGAGGAAAAACATGCTTTCATTATGTTATGTCAAGAGTTTGCTGATGTCTTCACTTGGGAGTATGGTGATTTGAAGGGCTTTGATCCAAGCTTGGCCCAACACACCATTGAGTTGGATGAAGGTGCCAAACACATCAAGAAAAATCAAAGACCAATCAATTCAAAGATTGAGCCTCTCATGAGGAAGGAACTCACCAAACTGATCGATTCCAGGATCATCTTCCCTATAAAACACTCTTCTTGGCTAGCCAATTTGGTCCCTGTTAGGAAGAATGGAGAGGTCAAATTGTGTGTAAATTTCAAAGACCTAAATAGAGTCTCACTAAGAGACCACTATCCCCTTCCAAGTATGGACAAAATTCTTCAAATAGTGACAGGTAGTGAAAGATTCTCTCTCCTAGATGGCTACTTCGATTACAATCAAATCTTGGTACAAGAATGTGACCAATACAAGACAACGTTCACCACCAAGTGGGGAACATACATCTATAGGAAGATGCCATTCAGATTGTCAAAAGTTGGAGCTCCCTTCTAATGTGCTATGGATATGGCTTTCCAAGGTTTGATCAATGACATTGTGCTAGTTTATTTTGATGATGTGATAGTCTTCTCCAAGGAGGAAAGTGAAAATTTGAAGCACCTGAGTTAAATATTCGAAAGGTGTAGAGAGTTTGACATCTCTCTCAACCCAAAGAAATATGTGTTTGCCATCCACAAAGGCAAGCTCTTAGACCATGTTGTTTCAAATAAAGGCCTATCCATTGATCTAAAGAGGGTGCATGCCATCTTAGTATTGTCCTTGTCTAAACACAAGAAGGGCCTGTAAATTTTATTTGGTAAAATAAATTTCATTAGGAGATTCATTTCTAATTTTGTTGAGCTTGTCAAGCCACTAACTTCCAAGTTAAGGATGAGACATTCATGTGGACAGCAATAAGAAGAGAAAGCTTCGAAGGCAACAAACAAGTTATTGCCCAAGCTCCTACCCTATCTAATCCAAACTTCTCCAAGGGTTTCAATATATACACCTTTGGGAATGAAGATGTAATCTCTACTATGCTCATTTAAGCAAATGGTGAGAATTTAGAATAGCCTCTTGCTTTTTTCATCCTTGGAAGGCTATGAGGCTAGATACACATATGTTGAGAAGCAGGTGCTTGCAGTCATACAAAGTCTGAAGAAGTTCCAACATATGTTGTCTAATAGAAAAATTCACATCTTGGTGCCACATCCTAGTGTAAAAGACTTCTTGTTGAACTGAGACTTGAATAAGAAAATGGTAGATTAGATCACCAAAGTAATAGCGTATGATGTAGAGATCAAGACCACTAAGCTGGTAAGAGGAAGAGGGTTGTGTGAACACCTAGCTACAAACTTGAAAGAATCGAAGGAGGACATTTTGGTACTCCATGATGAACCTACAACTGTTGTACCTATAGTCATGAAGAGCTAGGCATAAGACATAGTTCATTTCCTTCAAATTGGTGAGTGTCTACAAGGTCTTGATATGACCAAGAGGAGGTATTTTAGACTCCAATCTCTTCCTTATGTTCTAGTTGATGGAGTGTTTTTCAGGAAAGACTTTTTAGGGGTGCCCTTGAGATGCATTGATTCAGACCAAGTCGACAAGGTACTATTCGAGTTTCATGATGGACCAGCTCGTGGCCACTTTGCTCCCAAGGCCACAACTGCAAGGATTATGAGGGATGGTTACTTTTGGCCTAGTTTTTTTAAAGACACTCATGCTTGGGTGATAAAATGTCAAAAATATGCCTTATTTGATGGGAAGCAACAGTTGGCTGCCATGCCTCTTCATCCTATTCAAGTGGAACACCCATTCATGCAATAGGGGTTGGACTTGATAAGGTTGATCAATCGTCCTTCTAGTGCTAGCCACAAGTGGGTTTTGACTACTACAAATTTTTTCACAAGGTGGGTGGAGGCCATAACTTTGAAAGAGGCCAATAAGAGTGTAGTCCTAGACTTCTATGAAAGCATAGTGACAAGATTTGGGGTTTCAGCCACAATCATTTTAGACAATGCATTGGCTTTCTTAGGAATGAAGACAAGTGAGTGGATATTAAAGTATGGAATCTATCTCATCACTTCTTCCAAATACTATCCATAGGGGAATGGGCTTGTCGAGTCCACAAACAAGAATTTTATTAGGATCATAAAAAGGACAATGGAGAAAAATCAAAGGACTTGGTATGCCAAGTTGAAGACAACTCTTTAGACAGATAAGATCACTCCAAAAAGGGCGATCAGGAATTCACCATACACACTTATGTATGGAAGGGAAGCTAGACTTCTTATCTCACTTGAGTTACTAGCCTTAGATCTTGCCCATCACCTGTAATTGATGGAGAGCGACAGCCTAGAAGTAAGGTATTGTGAGCTAATGGAGCTTCAAGAAGTAATAGACCAAGTCAGGGATACCATGACCAGCCACCAGGTGTTTGAGAGTTGGATGGTGAAGAGCTACATATCCTAGTCAATGGGATATATCTTAAACATTGTTACTAGTTTATTTTGTCATATACATAGTTTTCTTATTTTTTCTCATTTCCCCTAAGTGTTGTTATGCATGTGTGTAGTGTTTTTAGCCTTTGTGTGTGTTTTTTCCTTGTTGTTTGAGGTAAAATCTTTGTTGGTTCTTAGGTCCTTACAAGGCTGTTGCCAACTTTTCAAGCTGCATCCTGACTCCATGCCCAATGGACTTTTAGGCCACCTATCTTCTCAAGCATAGCAGGCATGCTTCCCCTGTGAGTTGCCAATATGTTGACCATTTTGTGAATCCTACATGCCAAAATGGGCACCCCCCCATTTTTTTTTGCCTTAAAGCATTGTTCTTCATGACCTTTTGCCCTGAAACCAAGTCTTAACCTTTTAAAAATCAAGAAAAAGTTGCTTTTGTGTAGGTGTAAGTGTTGTCTCATCAAGCATTGGTCTTTTCCAGCACTCACAGAGTAAACTGGGTTCTCAGAATAACATTACTTGTAAGCTTTACAAGTAATAAGCAAGAGCACTTGACAAACTTGAAGGGGTCCATGGCAATTCCAATGCAAGTCGGGTTTTGCAAACTACTTGCCAATTTTCAATTGTAAAAGCAGTTTAGAAACCCGAAAGGGTTAGAGTAGTTCAATTCAGGGTTGTGAGATTACTTGACTTATGATCTTTCATGAGTTGGAGTCATTTACAAACCCAAAAGGGTAAGGAAGAAGCAATTGGGTTTTGAGACATCTTTACTTCAAAGCTTTTTGAGTAAGTCCTTCGAAAGAGCCCGAATTGGTCTTAGACATTTTTTAAGGGAAGTGTTTTTCCACTGAGGCCACTTGGGCATTCTATAGGGTCATTTGCAATTTCCCCGAAGGGTATGTGCCCTTGCAGGAGGCACTTCAAAGATGAAACAGACCTTTGAAAAACATTCAAAGGGTATGTTTGAAGGGAGAATGGACCTTGCAGAGGGATTTTTGACTGCATGAGGACCAATACAAAATTTTTGAAGGGCACTTTTGGCTCGAAATGCCCTTGCAGAGGGAAGTTGATTGAAGCAAAGGGGCAAAGACAAAAAGATCGAAGGTCACTTGCTCTTCGAGAAAAGTGACAAGCATAAGGAGTTTTCCTTCAGACATTTTGTTTGAAGGAAAACTGAAAAAGGCAAGCCAAGGTTGAATTCCTTCAGACATTTTGTCCGAAGAAATTTGACAATCACAGAAAGCCTGAAGGGTGTCTTTGTGTACGGCACTTGGTAAAGAAAGAGGACTCTTTTCACTTTTTTGAAGGGTCATTTTCAGAGTTCCCAAAGGGCACTTGCCCTTGCGGAAGGCGCTTTTGGATGGGAGAAGCCTTTATAGAGGGCAATTTGAGAAAGAGAGGATGAAGACAAAAGGGAAAAAGCCAAGACAAAAGGAAATAACAAAGTAAAAGAAAACAAGACAAGTAACCCAAAACGCGGCCATGCAACACAATAAAGTAAAAGCTCAAAATATTCCAAGTAGCGTGACAAGTCAAAGCATAGACCCAAAGATGAACCAGACCAAGAAAAGTGGCACAGGTGTCATTAGCAAGAAGAGTAAATGCACTTAGGTGAAATAGTCTCTACCAAAAACCAATAAAAGAATTGATTTTTGAACTATAGAGGAGAGCAACCCATGTTTTCATGTTTCACCTTTACTGCACAACCAGCATTGAAGAGAGCATGGTCCAGTCAACATAACTTGGGGATGGCTTTGTCAATTGTTGAAAGAGTATCCCATGCTTTTGCAGGCCCAGGACAACAAGGGCTGTGACTTGGACATCTACATCATGGCTCTCCCATATGAAATTGGAAGAATACGACAACATGGGCTTGTGGTCTCTGCAGAAGTGTTTAACTCAGCATGAGTTTCCATCCGTTGATTGGTCAGCTATCTATTTTTAAGTTCTTTATATATTTGTAACTTCTCATTTGAGAAAGGATCTCTCAGTATTGTATGGCAAAGCCCTGAAGGAATTTACCTTGAATCAAAAGAAGCATTTTTACCTCTATTTGAGCTTGTACTTTTGCATATATCTATGGTTTTATCTTATGTTAAGTCATTTTTTTTCATGTTTTCATAAGTTTATGCCAACATATCTAGTGTATTGTGAGTTCTTCTCTTGCAGGTCAAAAAGAAGTTTCCAGCTCAGAGTACAGGCGCATGTGAACTAGTTGTCTATAGTGTGTCTTAGAACACCTCCGGTAGTTCTTCTTCCCTATATCTCCATAGGATCCCCTGTTGAAATATTGATGCATAAAATATTCTTATTTAATGAACTGTATGTTTACTTCTCTCCGATGTAAAGTTTATGCCAATGCTGAGTAGACCAACCATTTTGGTGCATCATCACATTAGTTTAGGTTCTAATTTCAGTATTTCTCTCTCTTTTCATCCCCCACCCCCATTTTTAGTAGTAGGGAATCTAGGGCCTTAAGGTGCATCAAAGGGAGCTAGCCCCTAATCTAAAGATTCATCCCTCAAGTTTGCAACTCACAACAAGAGAAATGTCTCCATTGTGTTGCATGGAGGAAGATCGCTGAGCCTCCTTTCAGAGGGTGCAATCTACTGCATAACACAACCCAAACCTATACAACTCAGAAATGTACAAAATTGACTATAATATAAGTTCATTATTATTGAAATAAACTACCATTAAATTATGTCTAACTACATCAGTTTCTTGTTAACATAAGTACAATAGTGAAAGAGCAGTCAAACAATCAACTTACCTCTTGCTGAAATCCAATGTGTATCTTTCGGAAGTAACCTTCCTTAAAATTCTCATATTGATGTTAAAATAATAGTTAAGAACCAATAGCAGTCAAACTTGGTCAAATATCAATTGAACCAAATCAATTCCTCTGTGCTGATTTCACAGGTGGTTGCGCTGACATCAAGAGTCATAAATACAACCCCTCCTTCACATCCTTTCACTGGTTTTCTTGTGATCAATGTCTTCTCGTATATCAAAAAAAGGAGTTTTGGAACATGTTTTTATATTTTATCAGTTTGCGTTAATTGCATATTTAATGTTATGTTGGGCTTATCAAGGTGTTTTTTTATTAAATTGATTGAATGAGATATTTATTTGTATTTGCACCCCGATGGTGTTGATGTCATATCCATTTGTTATTATATTTTAGTCTTCAAATGCTGTTATAATGAGGATTTATCATGTCTAGATGATGTCACTAGCTTTTCATTAAAAGCCTTTGTTGGGTTTTGATACCCTGTTTGGTGTTTGCTTATAGGTTGCTCGTGATCTTGATTAGTAATTAGTGAGATGTGGCCTAAGCCAGGGCTGCATAGGTATATGATATTGTTCACAAAATGAATTTGGCCACATAGAATAGAAAGTTAGGTCACTTGAGAGTTATTGCACGATTAAATATTTATAAAGGATAGACTATGCGATTTTCATTTCATATGACTGGAAGATACACATTGTATGTGTAATTTCTGCCACACTATGATAGCATAGGTTTTTTGATTTCTCTTCTTATAAGTACACATGAGATGTATAAAATACTAAAGACATGATAACATTCATGTACATCAATTTTTAATGTTTGAACAGATTTTTCAATGCACTTTATAATTTTGGAGTGTTTTTTTACTTATGAAAGTATTTCTTTGCCAGACTGGTGTGCTTACAATAAGACGATGTTAGAAATATTGTCATTGATGTCAAAGGTCTAGTATTGATGATAAAGGCCCCATTTTCATTTAATAGTGTTTTTAATATTCATTTCTTGGCTAATGTGCTAATATTTATTTAATATTAACGAATATATTTTTAGTTGCATATAAGTCAAAAGAGGGCCCATGGAGAAGTCAAAGAGTCACAAGGTAAAGATAGAAAAAGAATGGGATGCATTTTCTCATGAAAAGTCATCTTGAAGAATTTCAAGAGTTATCATGTGAAGACAAAGGAGGGTATGACATATTTTTCATGAAGAGACACTTTGAGGAATATGAAATGTCACCAAGATAAAGACAAAAGAGAAAATGATGCATTTGCTCATGAAGGGTCACCATGTAACTTTTCAAATGAAAGGATACGAAGGGTCATGCAAGTTTTATGTTATTTTTTTATGAGGATTGAAGGGTCATAAAAAGTGAATTCCAAAGGTAATTTAGAAAGCTATAAATAAAGGCTTGAGAAGCCATTTGTAATATGCAAAAAAGTGCATGGTTTGTATTTGTTTTAGAAGAGAAAAAATTAAGGGATATTATAGAATCCTACATTTGTTGAGTAATCAACATTGAAAGATAGTTGTGTTTTATACACAAAAGGGGTTGGTGCTCCTGTAAATTGGTGTTCACAAATCTTTGAAAGGGGTTGGTGCTCCTGTGAATTGGTACTCACAAATAGTTTTTGTGTTGGTGCTCGACAAAGGGGTTGGTGCTCCTGCAAGTTGGTGTTCATGAACTTTGTAATTTGAGTTGGTGCTCATTCATATACTTGAGATTGTTTTTCATAATTTTTTTTAATTTAGATTTTCATGTAAAAATCTAGTGTCTCTCTCTCTTTCTTATGTGGTGCATATTATTATTTCAATTTTATTGAATATCTTGAATGTGTGATTAAGTGGTTAATGAAAAAATTAGATTAAACAAAAAATATATAATATAGTGATTCACCCCCCTTCTTAGTATATTTTGTACTTAATAATTGGTATCAGAGCAGGTTTCTTTTGAAAAATTTTTACAATTTGAAAGTAGATCGGAGAAATCATGATCGCTGGATCACATAAAGGTTTTTCTAAAAATAAGACACCTTTGTTTGATGGGACAAATTATGTTTTTTTGGAGCATAAAGATGATGACTTATCTGATGGCCTTTGGATTCAAACTTTGGCAAGCAGTGGTAGAGGAATATGAAGAGCCATAGACACTTGTAACTACTCTAACTAAAAAGAAGGCAAGTGAAAATAATGTTAAAACTTTAAATGTTATTTTATGTGGTTTTTGTGAATCAAAATTTGTTAAAATTATGCAATATAATTTTTTTCATGAAACTTGGGTAAAACTTGAGAATATTTACAAAAGTGATGAAAATGTTCAGCAAACTAAGCATGAGACTTTCAAAAGATAGTTTGAGAGTTTGAAGATGGAAGAGGAAGAAAATATAGCAAGTTATCTTTTACGGGTTGATCAAATAGTTAATCAGATTCAAGGTTTTAGAGAAAAATTAGAAGAATCAATTGTGGTACAAAAAGTTTTGAGGTCTCTACCATTGAGATATGATGCAAAAGTTTTGACAATTGAAGAGATGAATAATTTAGCAAAGCTAAAGATAGATAAACTACATGGTATTTTTATGGCATATGAGATACAGATTGAATAAGAGAAACTCTCAAAGAGAGAAGTTGCTTTCAAGACATCAAAGAAAGAAAAAGCTGAGATTCGAGAGTCAAGTGATAGTTCTAACGATGATGAAGATGACAATGGAGCTCTATTCATTTATACGCCAAAAAAAGGCATAAGAAAATATAAAGAAAAATTACCTTTTAAATGTTTTAATTGTGTAAAGATTAAATATTTTGCAGCTAAGTGATTAGATAAGGGTAATGGTGACAATGAATAAGGAAAGCCTACATACAAGAAGAATTTCAAAAAAAAGTTCAAGAAGAGATTCAAGAAGAGTTTGTATTCTAAAGATCCAGCTCAACTGAAGATAGTGGAGTCAGTGATTCAAAAGAAGAAGAGATTCTATCTATTGCCATACATAAAGATGCCTCTGAAAGTAAAAATATAGATGATAAAAAAGAACAGAATGAAGCTGAAGTGAATCTTGAGAGAGAACTCATTTGTGCCTTTAAAGAGTTAAAAGCTCTTGAGAAGAAGAATCAAAGATTAAAGCTCTAGATTAAAAAAATAAAAAGGAGTCAAAGAAAACAATTGAAGATCTATAAGCACACTTTGAAAAAGCCAAGAAGAATGAAAAAGATATAACGACATAGTTGCAAAAAGTAAGTGAAGAATGTGAAAGCTATGTTATTGAAATTACTTCTTTAAAAATAGATCTTGAGAAAACAAATAAAGCAATCAATGATAAAGCAGTTAATGATTCAAAATTTGAGAATAACACTAATATGTTGAATAAAATATTAGAAAGTCAAAGATCAATGTCAGATAAGATAGGTATCAGATTTAAAAAAGAGAAAGGGGAGGCCACAGACAAGGTTAACAAAAAAAATAATAAAGCTATGCTAAAGTTTTTACAAATAAGAAAATAAAAAGGAAAAAAGTTAAGAATACAAAGGACATCTCAAACAAAAAAGGCTACAAAGAACAGAGTTACAAAAGGCAATTATGTCAGAGATACACAAATAGGTCTTATTTTTATATTTACTCTTTTTATTGTAATAGATATGGTCACAAAAAAATAGAATGTTAAAAAAAAGCTAATAATTTTAGAAATAAGAAGAAGAAAACTCATGAAGAGTCAAGCAGAAGCCATAACTCTTTTGTTCCTCTATCATGATTTAATGAAGAGGCCATAATATGTTACAAATGTAATAACTTCAGACACAAACTTGGTATTGTAGAAGCGTGTTCGAGTCAGTCAAGAAGGACCAGAGTTTCATGGCTCCATTCATCGAGAAGAAAGTTCAGACAGGTTTATGGTAGAAAAAACATCCTGAAAAGTCTATGTTGGTCCAGACAGCTTTTCATGTAAAAAATGAAAAAAATCCATGGTTCATTGACAGTGGATGTTTGAGGCACATGATAAGAGATAAGAGCAAGTTCATAATCTTGAAGAAGATCAATAGTGGCATAGTGAATTTTCAAGATAATACAACTGCCAGAATTGTTGAAAAAAGCACACTAAGTTTAGATAATGGTAGAACTAAAATTGAAAATATTTTGTTTGTAGGTCTTAAGTATAATTTTTTTAGTGTAAATCAAATGTTGATCAAGGGCACACACTAAATTTTTATGAAAAAATTATGAAATTAGGAGAAAATATTCAAATGTGTTAGCTGCAGATGCTTAGAGAATAGACAATAATTTGTATATGTTATCAGACATCAAAAGTCAAAGATGTTTGAGTCAGATTAAAAAAAGTTAGGTATGACATAGGAGAATTGGACACAAATTTTGATAATCTTGTCAACATTAACAAGAAGCAAGCAGTCAATTTTTTTTCAAAGATTACAAAACCATCAGAGACGCTTTGTGAACTTTGTCAGTGTGCGAAGCAGGCTAGAAGGTGGTTCAAAACAAAAAAGTACTCGACCACTTAGATGTTAGAGCTTGTTCACACTGATTTGTGTGGACTTATGAGAACTCAAAGTACTCAAGGTGAGAAATATTTCATGTTGTTTATTGATAATTTTTTTAGTATAACTTGGATAATATTAAAAAAAATTAGAAGCTTTCATATATTTCAAAGCATTCAAATAATTAGTTTAAAATGAAATTGGTTTGAATATTAAGTGTCTAAGATCAGATTGATTAGGAGAATTCATGTTAGATCAATTTATTGAGTTTTGTGAAGACCATGGAATAAAGAGACATTATTCAGCAACCAGAACTCCACAACGAAATGTAGTTGAATAGAGAAACATAATAGTTTAAGAGATGGCAAAGACAATGCTAAATAAATCCAAGATACTAGATAAATACTAGAGAGAGGTAGTTACTACAAAAGTGCATATTTAAAACAAAATATTTTGAGAGTCAACAGTGACAAGACTCCTTATGAGTTATAGAAAGACAAACTAGCAACAATTGATTATTTCAAAGTTTTTGATAGCAGATGCTTCATAAAGAGAACCGATGAAAATTTGGATAAATTTGAATCTAGAGTAGATGAAGGTATATTTCTTGGTTATTCTTGCAAAATTAAAACTTATAAATGTTATAACAAAAGAATCAAAAAAATAGTTGAAAATGCAAGTGTTAGGATAGAAGGAGCACAAAGAATTAGTGATCCAATAGATATCCCTGAAATCATTGAAGAGGAATATTTTGGAGAATCAAATGAAGATGAGAAGAAGAAAAGCACACCAAAATTCCATCCAAATATGTATAGAGAAATCATAATAAAAGTGACATCATCAGGGACAAATAAAAAAATTCACACCAAAAGAATAATGATAAGTGAATCTGAGCAAGTTAATCTCTTTGTTATCCAAAATTCAACCTAGAACTTTCTTAGAAGCTAAACATGATAAGCATTAGGTTAAGGTAATAGATGAAGAATTAAATCAGATAGAAAAAAATGATACTTGAAAATTGGTGTCTAAACCAAAATATCATAATGTGATAGGAACAAAATAAGTTTACAGAAATAAGTTGAATGAAAATAGAGAAGTGATCAGGAATAAAGCAAGATTAATATGTAAAAGACATGATTAGATTGAGGGAATAAATTTTGAAGAAACTTTTACACCAATGGCAAGACTAGAAGCTATTATAATATTTCTTGCATATGCAGTGTTTAAAAATTTTAAAGTGTTTTAGATGGATGTCAAATCTGCTTTCTTAAATAAGAATCTAGAAGAAGAGGTCTACATTGAGCAACTTAAGGGATTTATTCTCTTAAATATTAGTAGCTATGTATGCAAATTGAAAAAAGTGTTGTATGAATTGAAACAAGCTCCCAGAGCTTGGTATGCAAGACTTAATACGTACTTGCAAGATCAAGGTTTCAAGAGAGGATTTACTGACAATAATCTTTACATCAATATAGAAGGTGAGCATCAATTGATTGTTATGATATATGTTGACATCATTTTTGGAGGAAACATTGAAAAGATGACGAGAATTTTTTGATAATATGCAAAAAGAATTTGAGATGTCTATGCTTGGAGAATTGTCATTTTTCTTAAGGTTGTAAATATTTCAGTCAAATAAAAAAATTTCATGTCTCAAATTAAATATGCCAAAGAAATATTGAAGAAATTTGGTTTTGAGGATTATGCACCAGTTGGCACACCAATGAGTACAAGAAAAAAGGTGAACAAGAATGAAGATTCACTTATTGTAGATCAATCTTTGTATAGATCTATGATTGGTAGTCTTTTATATTTGACAACATCGAGACCAGACCTCATGCATGCAGTAGGTATGGTTGCAAAATATTAGTCAACTCCAAAAGATAGTGATGTTTAGTTGATGAAGAGAATATTCAGATATATCAAGAGAATATTCAGATATATCAAGGGGACCTTGGATTATAGATTTTGGTATTCCATAGGCAGAGATTTCACTTTAGTTGCTTATACAGATTTAGATTGGACAGGTTGCTTGGATGACAAAAAGAGTACAAGTGGAGGAACTTTATTTCTCAGTGATAGCTTAGTATCATGGCTAAGCAAAAAATAAAATTCAGTATTCCTTTCTACAACAGATGCAAAATATATTACAACGATATTGTGTTGTACTCAAGTGCTTTGGATGAAGCAAACTTTGGAAGATATCAAGGTAAAATATGAACCTCTTTCTATTTGTTGTGATAACCCAAGTACTAGTAATATTTTGAATAATCTAATGATGCATTCAAGAACAAAACATATTCCCATCAGATATCACTTCTTGAGAGAGCAAGTTGCAGATCAACAAGTTAAGATAGAATATATCAGTATTACAGAGCATATTACAGATATTTTCACAAAAGCATTGCCAAAAGACACATTTGAGTATCTGCAAAAGTTGGGAGTAATTTCTTTTAATTTTTGCCATTAAGAATCAGCATCAACACAGAGAGAGGTAAGTGTTAGCTTCAGGATAGGCCCTTTGCCTTGATGTCAAAGGGGGAGAAGAATAGATACAGATGCAGAAATAGGTATAGGTTGCTACAGTAAGAGGGAGTTACTGTATGTTTTTTAGATGCCAATTTTTATAGGTTAGCATGTGCAGTGCAGGTTTAAAGATGTAGCAATTTCAGTTTGAAGTTGCCATCAATAACAAAGGAGGAGATTGTTGAAAATATTGTCATTGATGTTAAAAGTCTAGTATTGGTGATAAAGACCCCATTTGCATTTAATGGTGTTTTTAATATTCATATCTTGGCTAATGTGTGTTAATATTCATTTAATATTAATGAATATATTTTTGGTTGCATATAAGTCAAAAGAGGGCTCATGGAGAAATCAAAGAGTCATGAGGTAAAGACAAAAGAGCAATGGGACACATTTTCTCATGAAGAGTCATCTTGAGGAATTCCAAGAGTCACCATGTGAAGACAAAAGAGGGTATGGTGCATTTTTTCATGGACACTTTAAGGAATACAAAAAGTTATCAAGATAAAAACAAAAGAGGAAAGGATACATTTGTTCATGAAGGGTCACCATGTGAATTTTTAAATGAAAGGATATGAAGGGTTATGCAAGTTTGGTGCCATTTTCCAAGAGGATTGAAGGTTCATAAAGGGTGAATGCTAAAGGTCATTTAGAAAACTATAAATAAAAGTTTGAGAAGCCATTTGTAATCTGCAAGAGAGTGCATTGTTTGTATTTATTTTAGAGGAGAGAAAAGTAAGAGATATTGTAGATTTATATCATTTGTTGAGTAAGCAACATTGACAGATAGTTGTGTTTAATACACAAGAGGGGTTGGTGCTCCTGTGAGTTGGTGCTCACAAATCTTTGCAAGGGGTTGGTGCTCCTTTGGATTGGTGGTCACAAATAGTTGTGTTGGTGCTCGGCAAAAGGGTTGGTGCTCACAAGTTAGTGTTTGCAAAATTTTGTATTTTGAGTTGGTGTTTATTCATATACTAGAGATTGTTCTTAGTGATTTTTTTCACTTTAGATTTCCACGTAAAAATTTGGTGTCTCTCTTTCTCTCTTGTGTGGTGCATATTATTGTTTCAATTTTATTTCATGTCTTGAATATGTGATTAAGTGGTTAAAAAAATTAATTAGATTAAGTAAAAGATATATAATATACTGATTCACCCCCCCTCAGTATATTTCATACTTAACAGATGAGTGCTGGAAAGATTAGCTATACAGTTTGTTTCCTAGTGTGTGGCATGGAAGCTTATTAAAGGTATATGAAAACTCCCTAATTGCTTTCTTCTCAAAATAAGTTTCTCTGCTTGTGGAGATGATAAACAAGGTACCATTTAAATAATGAGGTTATAAGTTGTTGACCATTTTTGGTTATGCAGGCCAAAAGTTGGTCTCCTTTCCCTGTTGTTTTGAGCAGTCAGTGTTGGATGCATCAACACTTACTGCAAATGCTCCATTTCCCTTTGTAATAGTCTTGGTCTTATAAAGAGTTGAGAGATCCAAGCATGTAGGTTTTAGGCTTGATATGGGGCTTATTTCACTTTAGGCAATTGCCTTGGACAAGCCTTTTATTGACAAAAGAAGGAGCCAATTTCAAATAAGTACAAGTCTTTTAAAATGTCCCAAATGTCAAGTACCCTTGCAGGGGGGCAGCCAAGTGACAAATGGGACCATTTGGTAACATCCAAAGGATAACTAAAGACAAGATTTCTTTGTGGAGGGTAGAGTTTTTCTTCGAAAAAGTGAGCAAGGCAAATAATTCCTTCAGACTTTTGTTCGAAGGAAATCCACGGCAAACAAAGGCAAATGTCTTTCAAAAAATATAAGGTAAAAGACAAAGGATTTCTTTAGACATTTTGTTCGAAGAAAATCCAAGGAAAAATCCGAAGGCACATTTCCTTCGGGAAAAATGTCTGAAGGAATTCTTTTAGACATTTTGCCTGAAAGAATTCAAGAAGAGAGAAAGGGCTGAGACTCCAAAGAAAAGATTTCATTCGAGAAAGATATCTGAAGGAATTTCTTCAGACATTTTTCCTGAAGGAATTCAAGAAGAGAGAAAACGCTGAGACTCCAAAGAAAAGATTTCCTTCAGGGAAAATATTTGAAAGAATTCCTTCAGACATTTTGTCTAAAATAACTGAGAACTAAGGGAGCCCGAAGGGTAGGTGCCCTTGTGGGGGACTCTCAATGACCAAGAAGGGACCAAATTAGAAGTTCCAAAGGGGAATTTCAAGACCCAAAGGGCCCTCGCAGAAGGTAGTGAGAAGATTCATCAAAGAGTGAAGGGTAAAGGATTCCTTCAGATTTTCTATTTGAAGGAAATCCAAAGAAAAGACAAGACAAGGGATTCCTTCAAACTTTTGTCCAAAGAAAATCCAAGGTTCAATAACATAAAGCCGAAGAAATTTCCAAAGGGGTGACAGGCCTGAAGATGTCAAATTTAGCATAGCAAACTAGCTGTTGGAGGTTCAAATGTCTGGTGATGGTCATGCGAATGTCAAATTTAAGGTGATGAAATAGTCGTTGGTTTTCAAATGGCGATGGGCCTGTAGACGTCAACTTTATGGTGATGGAATAGCCATTGATTCTCAAATGTTTAAAAATGGGCTTGTGCATGTTAACAATTGAAGAGAGCCCGAAAGAACTGATAAGCGAAGGCCACATGTGAACTCAGTGACCCGCTGAGAAAGGAGCTCAAAGAGCCAGTAAAGGATGAGAAGATAGCTATGAGAGCTCAGATTGCTAGAAAGAGACAAAATATAGCAAGGAAAAAGGGAACAAAATAGAGATTCTAAAACATGGCCATGCACACATATGACAACATTTGGAATGTTCTAAAAGATGCACCCAACCAAGCGCAAGGAAAAATAGAACAACCCAGGTGGCAAAAGAAAGCATCGATAGAGGAGTTATTCTAGCAGTTGAAAGTCTCTGCCAAGTGGTCATCAAGGAGCATAAATAGTGAAAGTGTGGCCCATTTTTTCCTTGTTTTACATTAATGAGCAGACAGTCACATAAAACCCATGCTTTTGCAATGATTTTGAATATGGGTTAGGTGCTAAAGTCCAGACTGACGACATCTACAACATGGTTATTTCATGGCTTTCTAGAAGGATGAACCAACATGACCAATTTTTATCCTCTTTAGGCATTCAACGCAGTATGAGTAGCTTTTTATAGAAGGCACCAAAAGCCTCTTTCTTTCTATATATATTGAAAACTCTTATTGGAGAAATGTATCTCTCATTTTTGTATGGCACAGCCCTGCCAAAATTTTACCTTCAATCAATAAAAAAGTGTTTTACCTCTATCTGATTGGTTATGCTTTTGAGTGTGTCTATGTATCAATTCTATGTTCAATTATTTTAGTTTGATGCTCTCACAAATTGACACCAACATACCTAGTGTAGCCAAAGCACCAGTTCTGCAGGTTAACAGGAAGTGCTGCATCTGGAGTGCAGAGACAGAAAAGAGTAGCTATCAAACCATGTATTTTTTATAGCACCTGTGGTAAGTTACATTTCATGTGTGTCTTCATTAAGCCTCTCTTTTAAATTCCCTTACAATCTGGTCTTTTTCCAGATAAAGTGTATGTTCACCCCCTTTCTGGTTTGAAGTGTGAACAGTTGAGTATATCAACATCATTTGGTGCATCACCACTTAGAGTAGTTTTCTGTTCTAGTTATTTATTCTCTCTTTTCACCCCCCATTATTAGCAATAATAGTAGAAAACCTTCAGAGATGCATCAAAAAGAGCTAGCCCTTATCTAGAGATTCTCACCTCAGTTTTGCCAGACCCACAGCAAGAGGGGAGTCTCCATTGTGCCGTGTGGAAGATAGAAGCTCAACGTTTCTATCAAGGGTGCAATCCATAACGTCAATAGTTTTTGGCATGCCTGGTGGGACCATTTTTAATTACTCAGAAAAGTTTCAAGATTGGTGTTGGTCCTATTACAGCAAGAATGAACCACTAATCTAGCATCTGGTGACTCTATTTTCAATAACATTAGTCTCTGGTCAGAGATCAACCTGGCATCTTATGCCTAAGGTCACTACACGATCTGCTGCCAAAGATGTCCCTTTTGAATTCATTAAACTACCATTAAACTCAACAAGGTGACTGAGATTTTCAAGGACCCATCCCTATACAGCAAGGCATTTTCCCAGACCTACTATAAAATATACTTACACAAGAAGACCATGACAGAACCCTGTTATCACCATGGCTTTAAATTCTGTGGTCTTTCATGGTCAGAGCCCTTTGAACCTTCTACATTATGACCCAATCCCAGGGACAACCCTTAAGAGTTTTCCTCCTTTTAATGGGGAGGGGCCTATTACTGCCATTGAGCACATCAAAAATATTGCCAACCTCTATAATATTCACAACATTACTGAAGAGAATATTGCTATCAAGTTGCTAGCATTATCTTTTAAGGGTAAGGTTCTAGATTGGTATGGTACTTTGCCTATGAATTCAGTCAGCACATGGAATGAATTAGGCATTCTCCTAACGAATAGATTCGAGGAGAAGAGTGATCACCTCTCTCTTGTTGAGTAACTAACCACCATGAAGAGAGCTCCACACGAATTCATGCAGAATTTCAATACCCAATTTCAAAAGACATGGGATATAATCCCTATTTTGGTAAGGCCGACTCCAAGCTATGCCTTCCTCTATTATTTAAAAGCTTTGAGCAGTGACATTATTGTCATGATACAGTCCATGGAAGGACAAGTGCTGCCAGCTACCTATGAAATAGCCATAGCCACTAAAAATTTCTTGATGAAAGTGGGAAGATAGCCCCTAGACCTCATATGCTACTCTTCACTAAATTGCCACCTCCAGTCTAGATTGCTGCACCTACCTTAGCTCTTCTGTTTGGCATATAAAATCTGACTACTACTTCACCCAATGACCTCCATCAAGTTAAGATCTTGCTACAAAATGTGACCAACAAAATAGTGGCTCTAAAGAGACAAGCTCAAAACTATCAGCCGAATCAAGAAACCAGTAGTTTAGACAAGCAAATAGACTCCCTTTTTAGAATTATAATCAAGGACATGGTCAATTTGCATAAGCCAGACCATACCAAGGGTATAATCCAGGTGCTTCTTCATCGTCCAAAGCTCTTGTGCTCACTCAAAATAATTTGATACAAGAATAGCCAAATTGTTCACCCTTGAGATATGGTCGAAATCAGACTGCTTATACAAATGAGATGTCAAGTAAATATATGAATGCACAAGACAATCAAGCTGCCCAATTCCTAAGCTTTGAGACATCAATACATCCCAGCATGGGTAGTAGTCAAGCTCAGCCTGATTCCACTCTCATGAATCACATAGAAGGTGAATTTTGTGCAGTCAACTATGTGGATAGTATGAACAACCAAGGTGATTATGTTGTAGCCAACACAAGGTCTAAAAGAAGAGCTATGGAGGAATCCCAGGCAGATACTCAAATGTCTGCAACATCTTCTTCATCACATGTGAACCAAAAAATTTTAAATTTTAGGCCACCAATTACACCCTCAGCTCCCCAACCTATGCCTCATGCTGCAAGCAACCACAAAGAAAATTTGAAAGGGAGCAACCCTCAAATCAATGTGATAGACTGGATGAAGAAGCTAGACATGAATATATCCTTATGAGATTCATTGGCAATACCAAGACAAAAGAACATACTCCAGAAGGAGTTGCATGAGTTATATCAACCAACTGTCCTAACAAAAGCTGATAATGTTTTGATCATGAATGGGCAACCCTCTACAACAAAACAAGAAAGAAGAAAAGGTTCCCCCTTTCTATCTATTCTTATTCATAAGAGATTTCTTGGTATACAATTGCATTATTGATAGTGAAGCAAGCACCTCAGTAATGCCTAAATACATAACGGATAAGCTGGGACTCAAATATAAAGAAATGAACAAGGGAGTCCTGCAACTAGATGGATCACCAGCGAAGATAGTAGGAGTGGTGAGAGGATTGAACTTGACGCTCCATGTTTGTCCAAATTTCTCAGTTCCTCATGACATGGTGGTGGCAGATGTTCCTCACTACTTTGCCATTTGCTTGTCTAGGGATTTTACATTTAAAATAGGCAGATACCTAGCAACAAACTAGTCTTACATAGTTTTTAGAACTAAATATGGGACTAAGGTCAAGATTGAGTCAGAGCCAATCTATAGAGATCATCTAGAGCCATACTCAAAGCGGTGAATGTCAGCTACACCATTATTGATGAAGAAGATTTTTAAGTGGATCAATCTCTACCTTCTACCCTTGAAGGAGTTGTTAACTCACTCTTAGACGAATGGGGAAGTGACAACTTTGAAAATGATCCATACAAGTTCATAGAAGAGTTAAGCCTCAATATTTATTGCATGCATGAAGAGGGTACTTTTGTACCAAATTTGATGAAAGAAAACCAAGAGAGCTCGAGTTTATGGTAGCTTTTCTTTGATGGCCCAAGAAGCAAATTGGGAGCTGGTGGTGGAGTAGTATTAATTTCCCCCTCACAAAAGAAATACTTCTCAACTTTTAAGTTCTAATTTTTTTACACTTGCAATGTTGCAAAGTATGAATCTCTCATCCATGGTTTAAAGTGGGCAAGAAAAAGAGAAATCAAAGAGCTACAGGTTTTTGGGGACAACGAGTTGATCATAAATCAGGTGAGACACTGAAATCTAACAAAGAATTCCTTGCTTAATTCTTACAAGCACAGGGTGTGAGACTTAGTGGAGAGTTTCTTTGCTTTCAATATTAATTTCATTTCAAGAGAACAAAATAAACAAGTTGATAAACTAGCTGTAGTTGGTGCTCAATTTGATGTCCCCAAGGAGATAGGCTGAGATAACAGTCTATGTCATTTAAAAGTGGTAATTAGACCCTTTGT